>OZ024744.1:39564275-39734275 GCA_964016885.1 Eledone cirrhosa
ATAGCATAGGCCGCTGACTTTTGATTGGTCCTAATAATAATGGTGGAGAGTGGGGGCGGGTGGGAGGGGTATGGGGTAGTTAGCGAGAGGGTTTAAATGAAATCTTCGAATTTTGGGCATAATTGGACAAGCATATAACAGTAATAATAAGCGAATGAGGTTTTAAAATACAAGAAGATTATTTAGAAAAAACCAGACAGAATTATAGAATAGCATTGAGAGAGAGCAAAAGATTGGATTCTGGGCGATGATACGGATATATATATATATATATATATATATATATATATATATATATATATATATATATATATATATATATATATTTATATACATATATATATATATATATACATATATATATATATATGATGGCTGCCCCCTCATTATCGAGTATGGCCATTGCACGATATACCATTATTAATAATTATTAATTAATGCTATCGTGCAATGCCTGTGCGTGAAGATGTTTTTTAAAGTGAGGAAATACTGTGCACTGAGCCAATCCCACTCACTGAGCGACAGTAGCTATAACCGGAAAAGAAGAAAAGATCAACATCATCGGTAACTACTGAGCCACAGGTTTTATATCGGAGTTATCCCAGTTTCCTGAGTTGCCTTCTCCTAGAAGAATACCCTGACAAAGGCTAGGGGTCCTTCACTTCCAGTGGTTTAACCGCGCGGTACATGTGTATATACATATTTACACACTTTCGGATAACCGTTGACCCTTATGAGTTCTTCCGCCCTTTGTCAGGTTTTGTTTTTTGTCCTGCAGGGTGTCCAAATTCACCCTCCTCACCAAGTGAACTTGGTGGGGTGAGGTTGGTGGTTTAGTCGGCGATGACCCGACCGTGCGACAGGTTGTACTGGGTTACATGTTACCAGTAGCACTCAAGAGTGACCCAACATATATATATATATATATATATATATATATATATATCATAAATCATGTCCTTAGAATTATTAGATAAAATATATACCATTTCCTCTCCCAATTAGCAACAAGCCTACCCGCCGTAAGCAACCAATCACATTCTTTCTAGCTTGACCACTGCCACATTGTGATTCTTAGCCATTTTTTAATCTAATTTTAGCGCGATCACGTTGGAAAACTAAATGTCTAATTTTGAGTTTGTCTCCTGATGAATCCTAACTCTGGGCATTTCCTATTAATTGGATGTCTAAAAATACGGATGAAACCATGGTAGAGATCTAATTACGGTATGTACACATTTCTTCTAAGTTTGAATTTACACCTAATTGTGTATGGTTGATGGTATATTTGGTCAGTTCCTACATTCTGTCGAAATGTTGGATAAATACTCTATTGGGGCCACTGCGAAGAGGCCACTTTCGGTTATTTGTCGGAGATTTCTTCATAAGAACGTTTATTCTTATAGCTTGGTTTAATTGATTTTTTATATGGTTAATTATGGTAATTGGGAGAGGAAATGGTATATATTTTATCTAATAATTCTAAGGACATGGTTTATGATATATTGCTCTGATTATTTAATTTATTAATTCTTCATAGAGCCAAAAAGTGACCGGTTGCAACATATATATATATATAACTTTATGTATATGTAAAACTTTATATATATATATATATATATATATATAGACTAAAGTTCTAGTTTGTAGAAAGGAAAATAGGGCACAGGTGCCCTCAGGGAAATGGCCATGCTCAGTGTGTAGGAAAGGAGTAGGCAGAAATTCCATTTTATGTCCCAAATGCAAAGTATGGGTACATAAAAGATGTAGTGGGATCACAAGTAAACTATCTAAGAACATAGACTTTATATGTGGCCGATGTTCAGGTGCAATAAGTAGCAAGTGTCCACAGGATACTAGCTCCTTCTATTGCCCAGATGGTTCTATAGAAATAGTAGACACTTTCCGTTAGCTGGGTGACGAAATCAGCAGTGGTGGAGGGTGTTCTGAAAGTACGGTAGCTAGAGTCAGAACGAGATGGAAAAAGTTCAGAGAGCTTATACCGCTGTTGGCCACAAAAGGTTTCTCTCTAAAAATGAAAGGCAGATTGTATGATGCCTGTATACGAACAGCAATGCTACATGGCAGTGAGACATGGGCATTACGTGCAGAGGACCTGCGCAGACTGGAAAGGAAGGAAGCATGCATGCTCCGTTGGATGTGTAATAGTAATATACGTGAACGGCAAAGCATAAATGAACTAAGTGAGAAATTAGGAATAAGAGGGATCAGATGCTGTTTACTTGAGAGAAGACTACGTTGGTATGGCCACGCAATGCGCATGAAAGACGACAGCTGTATAATAAAAAGTGCAGGGCGATCAAAATTGATGGTAGTTACGGAGTAGGTAGACCCAGAAAAACCTGGGATGATCTTATAAATTCTGACCTTACACACTTGCACCTCTCTAAGACAATGTCTTTGGCCAAGATCTTTGGCGCTACGCCGTAATACAGAAGACATGCCTTGCCTATGTACAAAGTGAAACCTACAGTCAGTAGGCACCTCAACCAAATATACACCCCAATCCACTTCCCCTACCCTATCCTCCCACTCCCACCAACACCACCCTCTATCTGTAAAGTTGGTACCACAACATCCAGTCCAAATAAATGAGATAATGAGATCGTGTAGGTGTCACAACAAAAAAACACACAGTCCGCACTGTAATGTGGCCATGTAGGTAACATGGTAAAAAGTTCCCAGTTCCACACTGTAAATGTGGTTGGTGTTAGGAAGGGCGTCCAGCTGTAGAACACCTGCCAGATATTCCTATATGAGCGAGACATGGTCACCCGACCAACATCCTGGTTAGAAATGATTCCCAAGCAGCTGGCTAATGACCTCGGATGGCACCTCCAGACCAGACTCCAAGACTGACTGATCCTCAGACCAGTGTTAACACAACACAAATCACATCATATCTATGGAGGAAACAGCAAAGACACAAACAACCATATAGAATGACCAAACACTGGCCTAGAATTCAACGGACACACCTATCCCGAGCATTATAAGAAAATAACCGTTATGAACAAAAACTAAACTAACGGATATAAATAAATAAATATGATCACTCACATACACACACACGTGTATAAAATACCTACGTGCACACTCACATGCATATACACACACATATATACACATCACCATCATCATCATCATCGTTTAACATCTATCTTCCACGCTAGCATGGGTTAGACTGGAATTGAGGCAAGATTGATCGGGTGACCATGTCTCACTCGTATAGGACTGTCTGGCAGGTTTTCTATGGTGGATGCCCTTCCTAACACCAACCACATTTACAGTGTGGACTGGGAGGTTTTTACCGTGTTACGTACACGGCCACATTACAGCGTGGACTGTGTGTTTTTTTATCGTGACACCTACACGACCTCATTTATTTAGGACTGGATGTTGTGGTAACAACATAACTTTACAGAGAAAGAGGTGGTGTAGATGGGGGTGGGGTAGTGGGATGGGGGGTGTATATTTGGTTAAGAGGTGCCTACTGACTGTAGGTTTCACTTTGTACATAGGCAAGGCAGGTCTTCTGTATTACTGCGTAGTGCCAAAGTTCTCGGTCCAGTGACATCACACATACAAATACATATATAAATCATAAACACACACACACACACATCCATATATCCATATATATACATCCATATCATCATCATCATCATCATCTTCTTTTAACGTCCATCTTCCACGCTAACATGGGTTAGACGGGAGCATATATATATAAAATTAGAATTGGTGCTCTGAAATAGCGATATATATATGAATGTATATATAGTGTATTTTGCAATACACTGTATGCTTAATTAAAAGCATTTCGAAGACCTTACGCTATTGTTATAGAGTAGTGACAGTCTCACTTACTTTAATTTTCAGCAAACAGGGGAGATAAAGCTGACAGAGCTCTGTTTCGCACTTTTTGGTGCTTATCAAAGCTAAGTACTCCACCTGTTTGCTGAAAATCATGAATGTTTGATTCTTACAATAGCATAAGGTCTTCGAAATGCTTTTAATTAAGCATACAGTGTATTGCAAAATACACTATATATACATTCATATATATATCGCTATTTCAGAGCACCAATTCTAATTTTCAATTTCTGCTTGACCGATTATTACTAGAATTCTATAAGAATCAAACATTCATGATTTTCAGCAAACAAGGTGAGTACTTAGCTTTGATACAGTGTATTGCAAAATACACTATATATACATTCATATATATATATATATATATATATATATATATATATATATATACACATGATGTATATATATATATATATCCACACTGTAAATGTGGTTGGTGTTAGGAAGGGCATCCAGCCGTAGAAAGCCTGCCAGATAGTCCTATATGAGCGAGACACGGCCACCTGACCAACCTTGCCTCAAGTGGCACAACTCCCGTCTAACCCATGCCAGCGTGGAAGATGGACATTAAACGATGATGATGATGATGGTGGTGGCTGCAAAATCTGCTAAGAGTATTGCAATCGCTTGTCAGATTATAGAGTTTGGTGCACTTTTAGGCTACGGCCAGCCACATGAACCTGTAACATATCCTGAACAAGCAATACATGTGCTTTGAAGTGTTTTTAAGTGGGGAAAGGCCTTGCACTGAACCAATCCCACTTTCTGAGCTTCAAAATCACTACCTGAAAAGGAGAACTGGTCAACATCATCGGATGCTTCCAAAACCGCAGGTTTTATTTTTTCAGAGTTTCGCTCTCTTAGAAAGGTGTTGTGACAACAACTGGGGGCCTTTCACTCCCATATATATATAGATACATACATATATATATATATATATATATATATATATATATATATATATATATATCATCAGCATCATCATCATCACCGTTTTACGTCCATTCTTCCACTCTAGCATGGGTTAGACGGTTGTCCTGTTGTGGGCAATGCCAGGTCAGGTGACCTTGCCTTGCTCATACGGAACTGATTTTGGCTTGATTTCTACAGCTGGATGCCCTTCCTAACACCAACTTTCTTTACAGTGAATACTGGGTGCTTATATATATATTTATATATATGTATGTATATATATACGTGAACGACAAAGCATAAAGGAATTGAGAGAGAGACTGAGCATAAGAGGAATCAAATGCTGCGTGCAGGAGAGGCGGTTACGCTGGTATGGACATGTGATGCGTATGAAGGATGACAGCTGCATAAAAAGGTGCAGAGCACTAGAAGTTGATGGAAACCGCGGAGTGGGGAGACCCAAGATGACTTGGGATGAGGTGATAAAAGCCGACCTTACCCAACTACACCTCTCAAAGTCAATGACACACGACCGTGACTTCTGGCGTCACGCAGTAATACAGGGTACCCGACCTCCCATGGGTACATGCTGAAGCATATAAACAATATGCCCCCCCCCCCTCCACCGCAAGGTGGCCGTGGAGGTGCCACGGCAAAAAAAGCACCCAGCCCACACTGTAAAGTGGACGTGTAGGCGCCACGAAAAAGCACCCAGCACTCACTGTAAATGAGGTTGGTGTTAGGAAGGGCATCCAGCTGTAGAAATCAAGCCAGATCAGTTCCTGTATGAGCAAGGCATGGTCAGCCGACCAGACACTGCCCACAACAGGACAACCCGTCTAACCCATGCTAGCGTGGAAGAACGGACGTAAAACGGTGATGATGATGATGATGATGATATATATGATGGAGGCACATGGCTTAGTGGTTAGAGCATTTGCCTTGCAATTGAAAGGTTGTGAGTTCAATTCTCAGACCGGATGATGTGTTGTTTCCTTGAGCAAGACACTTTATTTCTCATTGCTCCAGTTTACTCAGCTGTAGAAATGAGATGATAGGGACTGGGGTCCCTACCATTCCACTGTAAAGTAGTCGTGGAGGTGCCACGGTAAAAAAGCACCCAGCACTCACTGTAAATGAGGTTGGTGTTAGGAAGGGCATCCAGCTGTAGAAATCAAGCCAGAATCAGTTCCCGTTCCACCCTTACAAGCAGGGAAAAGCGGACGTAAAATGAAAAAAATGAAATGATATGTATGTATATATGTTTGTATATATATGGGAGTGAAAGGCCCCCAGTTCACACCCACATATATACATATATACATATACACATACATATATACATACATATATAAATATTGGTCCTGTTATTTTTCTCTAAAACATTTTTTCCAATTCCACCCCACCCATCCCTTCAATCTATTTAATTTCTCATTCTTTCTTGTGATGAAGGACTAGCATCCAAAACGTTAAGACCCTCTTCCTGCTATTTCAAGCGTTAACCTAATATATTCCATCCATATACTGTACCGATTGTGTTGTTATTTCTGTTTACCTTTTACATACATATATATATATCCATCATCATCATCATCATCGTTTAACGTCCATCTTCCATACTAGCATGGGTTAGACTGTTTTGTTACATTTGATGTGGGAATGGTCGGGAGACCATTCTCGCTCACATGGAAATGTCTCTGGCAGGTTGTTTTACAGCTGGATGCCATTCCTAACACCAACCATATTTACAGTGTGGACTGGGAGCCTTACAGTGTGGCTTGATGTGTCATCGACACAGTGGACGGGACAGGAGAGGAAGGGCAGGGTATGGTGTGGGATGGGGTGTACATTGAGTTAAGAGGTGCCTACTGACTGTAGGTTTGTATGCAATTGTAGTCGGGTCTTCTGTACAACTGCATGGCGCCAAAGGTCTCAATCCAGTGACATTGTCTTAGAGAGGTGTAAGTGGACAAGGTCAGTTTTTATCACCTCATCCCAGGTCTTTCTTGGTCTACCCACTCTGCAGCTTCCATCAATTTTCATTGCCCTGCACTTTTTTATACAGCTGTTCTCCTTCATACGCATCACATGGCCATACCAACGCAATCTCCTCTCTAGAACACAACATTTGATACCTCTTATGCTTAGTCTCCCTCTTAGTTCATTTATGCTTCGCCTTTCGCCCACAGGTCTTCAGCACACAGTGCCCAAGTCTCACTACCATGTAATATTGCCATTTGTATACATGCATCATACAATCTGCCTTTCATTTTTAGAGAAAAACCCCTTGTGGCCAATAGCGGTATTAGCTCTCTGAACTTTTTCCATCCCGTTCTAACTCTGGCTACTACATTTTCAGAGCACCTCCTCCACTGCTGATTTTGTCACCCAGGTAACGGAAAGTGTCTACTATTTCTATAGAACCATCTGAGCAGTTGAAGGAGATATCATCCAGTGGGTCCTTGCTACTTACTGCCCCTGAGCATCGGCCACATATAAAATCTACATTCTTAGATAGCTTACCTCTGATCCCAATACATCTTTTATGTACCCATATTTTGCATTTGGGACATAGAATGGAGTTTCTGCCTACTCCTTTCCTACACACTGAGCATCGCCATTTCCCAGAGGGTACCTGCCCTATTCTCCTTCTGCATACTAGAACCTTAGTCTTAGACAAGTTAACTCTTAAGGCCTTTTGATTCAAGGCCATGTTCCATGTTTGGAACTTCCTCTCTAATTCAGTCATAAATTCAGCTATGAGAGTTAGATCATCTGCATATAGAAGTTCCCATGGGCAGCCAGTCTTAAACCCTTCCGTTATAGCCTGTAGGACAATAATAAACAGGAGGGGGCTAAGAATGGAGCCCTGGTGTACCCCTACCATTCATCACTATATTCTTCGTAATTCTAACCTTGCTGACTGTTCCTCTATACATGGCTTGTATAGCTCTCACAAGCCATTCTTCCACTCCTAGTTTTCTAAGAGCCCACCAGATTAAGCTGTGTGAGACTCTGTCAAAGGCCTTCTCCAGGTCAACAAAAGCTAAGTATAGGGGTTTACTGTTAGCTAGGTACTTCTCCTGCAATTGCCATACAAGGAAGAGAGCATCCGTGGTTCTTTTACTTGGCACAAACCCAAACTGCATTTCATCTAGATCAATTTGGTCTATGATCAGTTGAGTAATAACTCTTTCTGTGACTTTCATGATTTGGTCAACTAATTTAATACCTCTATAGTTTCCTCTATCCAGGATGTCTCCTTTGCTCTTGTAACAGTTGATGATGATGATGCTGCTATGCCAGTCATCTTGGTTGACCCCATTCTGTATTATTTGGTTCACTATCTGGGTGACCATAGTATGTCCCATCATTCCAGATGTTTTCAACATTTCAGCAACTATCCCCGAAGGCCCAGCTGCCTTGCTTGTCTTCATATTTTTGATTGCCTTACTTACTATACTACCTTTAACTTACACCACTGGTCCTTCTATTGGATCGATGTGGGGCAGACTATCTTTATTCCATTCATTCTCCACATTCAGTAGTCTCTCGTAGTGACACTTCCAAGCTACCTCCTTATCTATATCAGTGAGGACAAGTACACCATCATCATTACAGACACACGTCTCCCCGACAATATCACAGTTCTCCTTGACACATTGCCTGGCAATCCTGAATATCTCACGTCTTTGGTCCTCCCGTTGTAGAATATGCTTGAACTTACTATCCTCTGCTTCCCTCCTACCCCCAGCAAAATCAAAAATACTTACACATATACATATATATACACACATACACTCACATATATATATATGTATATATATATGTGTATATTTTTTCTATCATTTTTCTTTATAAAATATTTCTCCATTTCTTGTCAGTAGTTTGGAGTATCTCTTGAACATTTATAAAAAGAGAATATTTTGAATTTTCTGTTAATGCAAATTCCTAAATGTTCATTTAGCGGAATTTTTCCTTAGTTTCAGTTTGTGTACTATAACACTTATACATAATGACTATTTTTACATTTATGCTTTGCCGTTCACGTATTACACATCCAACGGAGCATGCAAGCTTCGTTCCTCTCCAGTCTGCATAGATCCTCTGCACACAATGCCCATGTCTCACTGCGATGTAACATCGCTGTTCGTATGCAGGCATCATACAGCCTGCCTTTCATTTTTAGAGAGAAACCTTTAGCGGCCAATAGTGGTATAAGCTCTCAGAAGTTTTTCCAGCTCGTTCTGACTCTAGCTACAGTACTTTCGGAGCACCCTCCACCACTGCTGATTTTGTCACCCAGGTAACGGAAGGTGTCCACTATTTCTATAGAACCATCTGGGCAATGGAATGAGCTAGTATTCTGTGGGCATTTGCTGCTACTTATTGCACCTGAGCACCGGCCACATATAAAATCTATATTCTTAGTTAGCTAACCTGTGATCCCACTACATCTTTTATGCACCCATACTTTGCATTTGGGACATAAAATGGAGTTTCTGCCTACTCCTTTCCTACACACTGGGCATGGCCATTTCCCAGATGGGACCAGTGCCCTATTTTCCTTCCTACATATAACTTTAGTCTTAGACAAGTTAATTTTAAGGTTTTTTTATTCTAAGCCATGCTTCCATGTTTGGAATTTCTTCTCTAGTTCAGCCATTGATTCGGCTATGAGCGTTAGATCATCTGCATATAGGAGTTCCCATGGGCAGCCGGTCTTGAACTCCTCTGTTATAGCCTGGAGGGTGATAATAAACAGGAGGGGGCTAAGGACGGAGCCCTGATGAACGCCAATTTTTACCTTAAACTCTTCACTACATTTGTTGTATAGCTCTCACAAGCCATTCATCAACACCTAGTTTTCTGAGAGCCCACCAGATAATGGGGCGGGGTCTCTGTCAAAGGCTTTCTCCAAGTCAACGAAAGTTAATTATAGGGGTTTACTTTTAGCTAGGTACTTCTCCTGTAGTTGTCGTACAATGAAAAGAGCGTCTGTGGTACTTTTACCTGACAAAAACCCGAACTGCATTTCATCTAGATCAATTCACTCTCTGATTAGTTGCGCTATAACTTTTTCTGTGACCTTCATGACCTGGTCAATTAATTTAATGCCTCTATAGTTTCCCCTATCTAGGGCATCTCCTTTACCCTTGTAACAGTTAATGATGATGCTGCTACGCCAGTCCTTTGGTATGACCCCATTCTGTATGACCTGGTTTACTATCCGGGTGACCATAGTGTGTCCCACTGTTCCAGATGCTTTCAGCCATTTCAGCAACTATTTCCGAAGGCCCAGCTGCCTTCTCTTGTCTTCATATCTTTGATTGCCTTACTTATTATACTACCTTCAACTTGCACTGCTGGACCCTCTATTGGATCAATGGGGGGGGGGGGGGGTATATGTATATGTATATATATCAGGGGCGAAGGGTGCGTGCATGTGTTATAGAATCTTGAGTTGATCAATTACGTCGGTTACGACGTCAGTTGAAGCAAGCAGAATTTTGGCTGCTTGCTAAACCGTAGACACATAAAAAGATAACACACACACACATACACACAAACACACGACAGTGTCGGTTGAAGCAAGCAGAATTTTGGCTGCTTGCTAAACCGTAGACACATGAAAAGATAACACACACACACACACTAGATAACACTACATGCGGCTTTGACCGGGAGGGTCATTTAGAGGGAATTGGGATGGAGGGAGAGGTAAGGCTGCACAGCCCCACTTTCCGTCATGGCGATTGGACTGCATGCCCTGCTTTCCAGGTTACCCTTCGCCTGATATATATATATATATATATATATATATATAATATAGGAAAATGTTTAACCCGGGTTTAAACATTTTCCTATTACTCACTCTACTACCCTAAGTATTGTGTACTCTGGTGCATTATGGTCCATCTGGTTCCTTACCACACTTCCTTCATTCTAATATATACATTCCATATACTGTACCGATTGTGTTGTTATTTTTGTTTACCTTTTACATATATATATATGTATATATATATGTATATATATATGTATATATATATATATATATATATATGTATATATATATATGTATATATATATGTATATATATATGTATATATATATATATGTATATATATATGTATATATATATATATATATATATATATATACAATATATTAATAAATGGAAACTATATTTATAAAACCATAATTATATATATTTCAAGAGCAACCAAGGTAGATTATGGTGCGCTTTCATCAGATAAAATACAGATTTGTTTTATAAATAAATATTGACATACCCAGAAAAAAGACAGCCTCAATGGTTGAAATTCAATATATATAATTATGGTTTTATAAATATAGTTTCCATTAATTAATATATTGAATATTTATTCCACTTATCTGTTGAGTGCTTTATATCAGTTATAAAAATGTTTAAGCTTGTTGAATCCCAACAAAATAAATATAACCTCTGCATATATATATATATATAAATACATAAACGGAGAAAGCTATTAGCGATACTCCGCCCAATTTCCAACTCACTCAACAAACATAAGGAAATACCGGAGTATATTCCCAATTAAACGTTTGGAGTGCTAACTATATTGTATTGTGTGGATAATTGACTGTATTATTTTATGAGATATATTAAAGATCTCATATATATATATATATATATATATATATATATATTCTAATTAGTTTTATTTTGTAAATAAATAAATGGTTTTAATACAGTAAATAACTGTAAATATAATAATATATTGAATGATTTCAAGGAAGAAGATATTTTTGTAAAATTTGGATAGAGAAAATTCAGAAAATACTTTTATATTTCAATTTTGATGAGGTTTTTTACTTCTTTTTTTTATATAAACTATTAAAGGGAGGTAATATATTTAGTAAATGTTTGATTTACATTTTTGAAAATTTTGGTATATCCCTATTATGACATCATAATTTGCTGATTTTTCTTATAAATACGAGGCACAGTTTGGCTTTGTCTTCATATCTTCAACAGCAGACACCAACACTGGATCTATAGATTTCTTTATCTATAATCAGTATAGCATTTATCTATAATCAGTATAGCATTGAGATGTATGTGTATGTATGTGTGAATGTAGAATAAATATTAAATTCAGAAGTGAAAAATATTTTAAAGGGAAATATTAAATATTAAATTGAGAAATAATTAGCAAATATCGAATATGAAACTAGTAAAATGGGGGTAGTCTGTGAGTAGTCGGTTTTATGAACCTTTGAGTCTTTAAACACCCTCTGTAACATGCTGGTTGGTGTCATAACATAGTTACAAGGTGTCTGGGTTGTGTCACGTAACCGTATAGACTCTTAACCAGGCTCTTTCAGTGCAGAAAACCTGGAGGTTCCAACCAGAAACCAAAACAAATGCCAATTCAGGAAATTTAAATGATTTTCTTTTATAAATTTGTATCTACCTGTGTTGAGAAATCATAAGGGTAAGTCAAAACATGCCTCCTCCTTTGAAATAGTCCCCTTGCCCAGCAATGCATCAATCCCAGCATTTCTGCCCCTCTTGGAATGTGGCCTTCAAGTTTCAAATATTTTAAATGTTAAGATAAAAATTAAAACAGGTACCTCAATAGGAAAGAGAGGTTCAGGGGTCACTCGTGGAAAAACCCCATAAAACCACGGGTGCCCTGATTTCAAGGGAAGTGCCCTGTCCCAGCTGTCTACAGGCTCAAGTGAAGTTAATCAGGGCTTCGCCAATGAGGAAAGTGCTAGTCTTCAACATCGGCGAAGCCCTGATTAACTTTGCTTGAGCCTGTAGACAGCTGTGACCATGGTGAAAGAGATAAGTGGACATGCTTGGCAGGACATGTCCACTTATCTCTTTCACCATGGTCAGCTGATACTCCCCAGTAGCACAGCCAGGCTAGGGATTTATGAAAATTGTTTAAGGACCCTGGACCAAAAAGTCCTCCCCAAAAGAGTGGCTTTATTTTCGACATCAAGAGTTCCCCTAGAACATCATCACTCTCTATAGAACGCTACGGTCGAGTTTCCACCGTGGAAGAGCAAATGCTCCAGTGCTGTCAAACGGGGGGGGGGGGGGGGGACAAGGCATGGTCAGGTGGCAGATGACGGACATGTACATGTTTGCCATGCCACCTCTGCTCTGTATTTCAAGGACAGCTTCAGTCCAGCATCCAACCAGTTGGATGGTATGGACCTGTCCCTCTGTGCCGAGTTGCAGGCCCACGGACTTTGCCTAGGTGATTTTCGCTCCCATCACTGCTTTGTATTCCCTCAGAGCTGTGCTGATCACCTTAATGTGTTTTGTGCTACAACTGTGACATCGTTAGCATAAGCCAATACAAGCCTTTCTAGTTCGAATGTGATGCCTCAGTGTCTCTAATTTGTGTAGTAGTGGCTCAAATGTCAATACATACAACAAACAAGAGGGGACAGCCTTAGAGGACTGAGTGCATGTTGTTGAACGATTCTAATCGCCGCCACAACTCAGAAAACACACATTTAAAAAACAAATTCCTAGATTCGATTGAAGATTCTGGGGAACAATCACCAAATGAATCTAGACATTTTGGTTCTCAAGTCAACCCCACCTCCAAAGGATAGAACTAAGGTCCTTACTCCTCAAAATCTAAGGTAAGTAGTCTTTCCCACTTTTATCTTCCTCCTCTTAACTGAAAATGGCCTCTCTAAGATAGGTAGTGTGAATGCATGTGACCTGTCGTCGACTTGGAAACGGTCACCTACTCAATGACCTCAGGTCACTAGAAATAGATGTGGTGGCCATTAGTGAGACAATCTCTGACACGAATCTTCACGCTGATTTTGGCTACGAGGTGCATGCATCTCTGAGCAATACGGATTATCTGCCTGGACCCAGAAGGTAAGTTGGTGGTACTGGATGTGGGAAATGAAATTTCGTTTATCGTTTTCGGTGCACCCAGCCGATTAACCCACTCGATATGCAAATTGGGCTACTCAGCCGTTAATATGCATAAGGTAAAGTATATACGTTCAAGAAGGTATACGTTGCTGACGATAGCTAATAAGCTTGAAACTAGTACAGCGTTCCTTTGTCAGTGTTGAACAAACAAGCAACGATGGTTGCTAGACATACGGCTTAATACGGGATGTTTGTTTACAAACACACCGAGCATTATAATAAATGTTCGGTGAATCCATACGTACATATGTGTGTGCATGTATGTATATATATATACATACTACTGTACGTCTGTATACATATATGTATGTACGTGTACATACTTATATTTAAATCTTTTTAATATTAAATAAGTGTAAATTTAATATATTCAATGATTTCAGTGCAACATGACCTCAGACAGGCTGGTGTCTTAGCTTCACCATCACTGTCCAGCATGTTTTTGTTTGGCCTCACAACACCAGTGATGCCTGAGGGTTGGCTTCTGGATCTGAGCCTCACAAATGCTGCTGTGAATCCATTGTGGATTATTTAGGGCTCGACTGTGGGGATGTTAAAAGACCAAACAACATAATCTTCCCTCATCTAGGATGCTATATATTGACAGCTTTTCTAGTGACAACCTAGTGCATTTATTACCAGTCCAGTGGAAACTTCTGGTGTTCTTGGCCCCTGGACCACATTCCTACTCACTCAGTGCTATCAGAGTAGCCCTAACTATCCTCTAGGGCAGCGGTCGGCAGCCCCCAGCCCGCCATCTTACACTGGACACTAATTATCTAATTAGTATCGAAAACAGATACAGTAGTTCACTTCAAGGTTGTGCCGACCTGATGCCCATCACAAATCGCTGCTCATACCGTATATATTTACAGACACCTTTGTAACCTTATTATATTTTCCATTTATTATTATTATTTGATGGATTGGCAGTATCGGTAGAGGGTCGGACGCCATGCTTTGACGCGTAGAGTTACGGCCCTTGCCATTCTGAGTTCAAATCCCGCCGAGGTTAACTTTGCCTTTCATCCTTACGGGGTCGATAAAATAAAGTACCAGTAATACACTGAGTTATTGCTGGCCTTGTGCCAAAAGTAGAAACAATTATTATTTCCTCTTATCCATCTTTTTCTGGGCTTTCCGCCAAGCATTATATCACCTGTATTATTATTTCCTGTGATCTTATGTATGTGTTTTTGTTCTAGTCAACAAACACAAATGTTGGCTGGAAGTATGCATTTTCGTCAGCGACTGGAAGGTATACTTCCTTACGGTTTGTATGACTCGCTTTTAAACTCATATTGTCATTCAATAAAATCACTCGTGAATTATTGTCGTCTTCGTTTGCCTGACCTTACCTGCGCCCCTTGGTACAAGCTAAAGTTGTCCTTGAAAAAATTACTTCGTTCCCTCCTCCCCAGAGTATTTTCATTTGAGTTTCTTGTCTGGTGGTATAACAACTATACAGTAGGTATCTTTATTCGATACTAACGTTTATTTAATTATTTGTGATAAATTGTGTGAATTAGGCCAAAGGTGGTTTAAAAAAACAAATGGCAACCCTGATCTAACAACGTCGTTAGAAACCTTGTTTTATATAATTTATTCACAATTATCATATTTTATCGCATTACTGTATTTGCATTTATATTTGTTTTCATTGTTTCTTATTTCTTCATTCTGATTATTATACATTTTGTTCTTTTTCCTTTCCATAAATCTTTTTTGTTTGAACAAAAACAAGCCCATGGAAGCTAAGAAAAGAAAAGTGGATTTGGAGTGCCGAACTTTTAACGATGGCGGGACACTTAGCTATTTTTTCATTGAACACTTCGGAAAATGTGTTTGCTTAATTTGTCAAGAAACCATTGCCGTGAAGAAAGTTTCAAATATTAAACGGCACTATGAAACTCGTCATAATCATTACAACAGTTTTACTGGAAAAGCCCGAGTAAACGAAGTTGCACGGCTGAGAAATAATGTAACAAAGCAATCATCCTTTTTCACTAGAAAAGTTGAAGAAAGTGATCGAAACACTCGTGCTAGCTACGAGGTGTCAAAACTAATTGCAGAAAGGATGAAACCTTTTACTGATGGAGATTTCTTCAAAGAATTATTGAAGGTAGCAGATGTTGTTTGTCCAGAAAAAAGGGAATTATTTTCTGCGATCAGCTTATCGGCAAGAACAGTAACAAGGCGAATTGAAGAGCTGGCAGCAAATGTCAGAAGTGGCTTGGAGGGCATTTTAAATAATCTGGAGTATATTTCCATTGCTATCGATGAAACCACAGATATGAAGGATACTTGTCAACTTGCAGTGTTTGTGAAGGGTGTAACACCAATATTTGATATTGTGGAAGAATTTGTACAATTGATTCCTATGAAGGACATTAGCACTGGAGCAGATATTTTGGAAAGCATAAGATTACCGAAATGAATCTGGATTTATCAAAGCTTTCTGGAGTAGTCACAGATGGAGCACCAGCAATGGTTGGAGAGAAAAAGAGGTTTGTTGCATTGCTCCAAAACCACATCGGTATTGATCAAAAACTAATCAAACTTCATTGCATTATTCATCAAGAAGCATTATATGCAAAGTCACTGAATTTTAAGGACATCATGGCAGTGGTCGTGAAAATAGTGAATTTTATACTGTCAAGAGGACTAAATCACCGCCAGTTTCAAGAATTTCTAAAAAACAAATTGAAGCAGAGTATGGCGACCTTACATATTTTTCAAATGTTCGATGGCTTAGCCGCGGAAAAATGATAGAACGAGTATATGCATTGAGAGAAGAGATTTCTATGTTTTTAGAGAGCAAAGACCAAGATAATGCTTACTTTCAGGATCCACAGTGGGTTGTCAAGTTAGCTTTTTTAGTGGACATCACGACCCACATGAACACTTTGAATCTTGAGCTTCAAGGAAAGAACAAGGTTGTATTTGAGATGTTTGGTCAAATTACTGCTTTTGAGAGAAAACTTCGACTGTGGGAATCACAACTTCAAAAAGGAAACTACTCTCATTTCCCAAGTCTCCAAAATCACAAGAGAGATATAATACCAGACATCTTTGTGAGCTCTATTAAGGATTTGAGAAGCGAGTTTTCCTCTCGTTTTTCTGACTTCCGGCAATTTGGAACTCTATTTAAGTTATTTGGTACTCCTTACGAAACAGATGTGGAGCAAGTGGCAGAAGAATATCAGTTGGAGTTAATTGACTTACAGTGCGACGAATCTTTGAAATCGAAATTTCAGTTCGAATCCACTGCTGACTTCTACAAGAAATATATATTGCCAAGCGGAAAATATAAAAACATCTTGACTAATGCGAAACTGATGATATCATTATTTGGAAGTACATATGCTTGTGAACAACTTTTTTCCAAAATGAAATATACTAAAAGTCATTTAAGAACAAGGTTGCGTGAAGACCACCTGGATGATGTTTTGCTCCTGTCATCGACGAATATTTCACCTGATGTGGAGAAGTTATCGCACAATAAGCAGAAACAAGTGTCTCATTAAATCATTTACCATTTCTAACTGTATTTCGTTTGTAGCAAGGAATTTGCTTTTTTTTTTTTGTTAAATGTGTTTGTAGTTTTTTTTCTTTTTTTTTTTTGTTATTCCTGCAATAAATTAAGGGTCTTGTTAAAATAAAATTATATTAAATTCTTTGTTTTGCTTTAAACCTCCAGAAAATGTATTTACATATTTAATAACATGGCCCTCCTCCATGAAACTGCATAGCTGTTTGGCCCTCTCTCTCTAAAAGGTTGCCGACCCCTGCTCTAGGGCAATGTCTTCTCCATCCTGTTGGCTGGAACCACAAGGTGGACTGACTCCATGTGAATTTGAAGTAACTTTGTTTAAAAATATGAGTATCATTATAAAAAAGAAAGATATTTTGTAAAATTTAGAAAATACTTTTATATTTCAATTTTGATGGGATTTTTTTGCTTTTTTTTTTATAGAAACAATTAAAGGGAGGTAATATATTTAGTAAATGTTTGATTTACATTTTTGAAAATGTTGGTATATCCCTATTATGACATCATAATTTGCTGATTTTTCTTATAAATACGAGGCACAGTTTGGCTTTGTCTTCATATCTTCAATGCTTCAGCAGCAGACACCAACACTGGATCTATAGATTTCTTTATCTATAATCAGCATAGCATAGTGGTATATATCACTGACTGTGATAGATAGACATTTGATTTCACACACATGCAAGCATATACATACGTGTGTGTGTGTGTGTATATATATATATATATTATACACACACACTTGTGTGTGTACACCAAGTCAGTGTAGCAGTCTGTAACAATCTTGGCAAGCAATAGTACTCATGTGGTGGGATCTCCATAGATATAGTAGTTCAAAAAGAGTAGGAGGATTCTCCTTGATGGGTTTTTTTTTGCCTTTTTTTATAATAGAAGCAAAGGGAGGTAATATATTTAATTGTTTGATTCTCATACTCTTTTTGAACTAGAATATTTCCCTACTATATCTATAGAGATCCCACCACATGAGTACTATTGCTTACCAAGATTGTTACAGACTACTACACTGACTTAGTGTACACACACATGTAAAATACAATCAAGGTGGGAGTAAACTGAGAAATATCGTAAAATATGGGTAGTCGGTTTTATGAACCTTTGAGTCTTTAAACACCCTCTGTAACATGCTGGTTGGTGTCATAACATAGTTACAAGGTGTCTGGGCTGTGTCACGTAACCGTATAGACTCTTAACCAGGCTCTTTCAGTGCAGAAAACCTGGAGGTTCCAACCAGAAACCAAAACAAAAGCCAAGACTAATGGTATAAGAAAATAAGAGCTAATACATAACAAACAATCCTGTCTTTTTCTACTTTCAAAACATTTGTTTTGAGGCCTTTCCATTCCAGGTTTTGTATCCAGTGTACCAAGAGAACCAGTCCTAAATTCTTTGGACAACTTTGATAAAGAGGGGCTGAGGAATGACCCTAGGTGGATTCCTACTTTCATGCTTAATTCCTTGATGAATTCATTGCTCTTCCATGAAAGCCATGCCGGTGGGAAGGACTGTGGTTGAAAGCCATAGTGGTTATTGCTGGGCCTGGGGAATTGGGACACAATATGTGAGAAGATGGCCTCACCATTGCACCCTAGTAGCTACTCTATATTCAACCCCCAGTACTTCCCCACTACCCTCTCCATCCCCCACCAGTCTCTATTGAGCACATCCCCCCACACTACTACATCCCCTCATCTCGTACACTAACCAGCTACCTGTACCCATAACTCATCCCTTGTCCCCTGCCTATATTTCAATCACATCCCACCCTCACAATATTTACCACATCCCTAAATCCCATACGTATTGCCCTGCCAAATCCCCATAAACACCTGAGATCAGCCAGCTCTGATCACGAGTTATTTCCCTTTGTAAATAGTGAGGTGAATATTTGGTTTAGCAACTCTTACGTGCGTCTGGATGACAAATCCACTTTTCTAATCGCTCCTCCCGCATTTTACACAACCGCGTACAGTTTGTAGGGGTGGTCATAACTGGACCTTGAAACCTACACACACACACATTGATATAATTGGAACGTATATGGAACTTATGACCACCCTGCCATTCAAAGACTGCGTGTAAAATGAGCCCCCCCCCCCCCATTTTACATGAATATGAAGACGCTGATTTTTCCACACCTCCAGAACCACATCCTCCTCTAAAGAAAGACCTTAGTTATCCATCTCCTCCTTCCCACTAGCACTCCCCATCTATCATCACCACCCATGCCCCCTCTAGAACCTCTCATTAACTACTATTTCCTCTCTAAAGGCCATAGAAATCCTTACCATTGCACCCCAGTAGCTACTCTCTCTACCCTTGTTCAACCCCCACTACCCCCTCACTAGCTCCTACCTGTCTCGAACACATTCCCCACACAAGATCCCCTCACCCATGCACTACCCAGCTACCCATATCCAATACTCGTTTCTTGCCTCCTACCTATCTCTCCATCACACCCCCACCCCCACAATATTGACCACATCCCTCACACTACTACATCCCCATTCAATAATCAGCCTCCCACCCTATCCTTTACTCATTGCCCCAGTTTACTCAGCTGTAGAAATGAGATGATAGGACTATCATTCCACTGCAAAGTGGTCGTGGAGGTGCCACGGCAAAAAGGCACCCAGCCCACACTGTAAAGTGGACGTGTAGGCGCCACGGAAAAAAGCACCCAGCACTCACTGTAAATGAGGTTGGTGTTAGGAAGGGCATCCAGCTGAAGAAATCAAGCCAGAATCAGTTCCCGTATGAGCAAGACAAAGTCAGCCGACCGGACACTGCCCACAACAAGACAACCCACCAGATTATAGCACGAGAAACTCTGTCAAAGGCTTTCACCAGATCAACGAATGCCAGGTAGAGTGGCTTGCTTTTAGCTAGGTACTTTTCCTGTAACTGCCTCACAAGGAACAGGGCATCAGTGGTGCCTTTTCCTGGCACAAACCCAAATTGCATCTCATCTAGTTTTACCCGGTCCCTAATCAACTGTGCTATAACTCTGTTACTTTTATGACCTGGTCCATCAGCTTTATACCTCTATAGTTTTCACCTTTACCCTTGTAGCAGTTGACAATGATGCTGCTGCTGACTTGCACTGCTGGCCTCTCTATAGGGTCTACTTGGGGTAGGGTCTCTTCTTCCCATGCATTCTCCTCATTTAGTAATCTATCATAATGGCTCTTCCATGCATCTTTCTTCTCAGCACTTGTGAGGGCAAGCTCACCTTTATCATCCCAGATACACTTCTCTCCAATGACATCACAATTCTCTCTGACACACTGCCTCGCAATCTTGAACACCTCCTGTTTCTGGTCCTCATGTTGCAAGACATGCTTGAATTTTCTATCCTCTGCTTCCCTTCTAGCTAAGTATACTTGTCGCCTAGCTTCCCTCTTGGTCTCTATGTAATGTACCCTGCCCCCCCCCCGTTCTTCCATTCTTTCCATGCCTGTCTCTTGGCCTTAATTGCTTCATCTACCTTATTGTTCCACCACCAAGTCACTCTCCTCCTCCCTGTGGTCTTACTCCAACCACAGACCTCATCCATTGCCTTTAGTAAGTTATTTTTTAGGAACTCCCAGTGCTCTTCTACATTGAATGTCTCTATCTGTTCTTCTTTACTGTCGTAGGCGTTGAGTAAAATATCTTTAAATCTGTTACTGGCTGAGGGGTCTTTCAGCTTCCAGACCTTTCTTCTCCGGGTTGGCCTTTGTTTCCAGGCTCGTTACAGTTCTGACCGTGAAGTCGCTGACAACTAAGCTATGTTGGGAGGTACATTCCTCACTAGGGAAGGCCTTTGTGTTTACGACCGTCCATCTGCCATGTCCTCTGATGAGGATAAAATCTATCTGACTAGAATGCTCCCCTGATCTATAGGTGATCAGATGGTTGTCGGGTTTTTTGAAGTTTGTGTTACATATCGACATGTCATTGGCGTTGCAGAATTCTAGAAGCCTGAAGCCTTCTTCATTTCCTGTGCCAAACTTGTGGCCTCCATGGACTCTATAGAAGCCATCACAGTGTTTACCTACGTGTCCGTTAAAATCTCCTGCAATGATTAGGAAGTCATTGTCGTTTGTTAGAGCAGTAGTGTGCATTAGGGACTCGTAAAATCTATCCTTAAGTTTGTCTGGCAGCCCCGATTGGGGTGCGTAAGCTGATATTATTGTGGTAATTGTTTTAGTCAAGACTAGTCTGAGTTTAATGATTCTTGCATTCACATATATATATATACATATATGTATATATACTTTTAAATATATACATATATATATATATATGCAAAAGTTCAATTTAAATTGTTGAGATACAAGCAAATATTATTATAACTGATATAAAGCACTCGACAAATCTTTTCTCCACGTTTCTCTCTCTCTCTCTCTCCATCTTTTTACTTACTCTTAACACTATGATTTACTAAAGTAAACAAACCACTATCCGGATGGCCTCCAAAAACAACGGTCACCTTTTTGAAAGGGTACGTCAATTATCTATTTGTAAAACTGTTATATATTGTATTTTGTCTGATGAAGGCATACCATAATTTAACTTGGTATCCTTGAAATATATATAATGAAATAAATATGGTTTTATAAATATAGTTTCCATTTATTAATACTGCATATATATATATATAATTTATATTATATATATAGATAGATAGATATATAATAGACATACACACACACATACACATGAATATATATATATATATATACGTGTGTGTGTGTGTCGAGGGGGGAGTGTATAAATATGTGTATGTTACAAGTGTCCTGTAAGCAATTCACTCACTCCATCCCATGCTATGACTCATAGAAACATGTTAAGTTTAGATTATGTGTCTCTGCTTTCATAATGTTTAGCTGTCTTTCAGAGAGAAGTGTCTTTTGTTTCAATTTCTTGTCTCGTTATCATTTAAGATAAGGTTCTTCATTTTTTTTATTATTCTTTTTTTTTTATTTTGAATATTTATCTAGGTGGCCCAAATGAATAATATATGCATACATTATACATACATATATATATATATAAACATCATATATATATATACATATATATATACATATATATATATATATATATATATATATATATATATATATATATATATACATATATATATATATATATATACATATATATATATATATATATATATATATATATATATATATATATATATATATATATATATATATATCAGATAGGGTGTGGTAAAAACCAGTTAGACCATAACCCAGCAGAGTACTCAATACTTGGGGTAGTAGAGTGAGTAATATGAAAAGATTCAGGAGCTCAATGCCTGAGCTCCGCTGTCGGGGTTCTGAATCTTTTCATATATAATTATAAATGAAATAACAGGAGGCTGGACTGGTGTAAATCCTTGAAAGGTTTATTATACTATGATCATTTCAATGACCGGGTTCCATATGAATCCGGTGATATCATCAGGTATTGGAATATAACAAAGGAATATGTAAAAAGCCATGGGTCCGAAAAACCATAGGTCCGGGAAACCAGAGACAGAAAGGGCGGCTGACCAACTAGCTTCACAGCCAGCCGCCCTCAAACTGTTGGCAACCGAAAACTACCAGTGATATCTGGTAAGGGGGCGCAGGCCTATCATGTACAACCACCACTCCGTCAAAGAAGAAGGGGAAGAAAGAAAGGGAGAAGAAGTGTAGTGTAAGGGTCAAACTACATTCATGTCAGAAAATGCCACGAAAAAAATGCTACCCAAAGAATCTATAGTGGGTGTCTGTATGGTCTAATGTGTGCACCGAAGATTGGAACGCTAAACTTATGTTGCGAGTTATAGGATGAAATAAATTAAATTAAAATTATTATATTGCAAAATGGTAAATTGAAAAATAGAGGTAGCGAGATTTATTTATTTAACGAACTTACGGAGAGTCTTATATGAACATTTTTTTTTATTTAACTCGATAAGATATTATGATGGGATATAGAGTAAAAATTTCGATTGGGAGTCCCAGCCAGCACACCCACCACCAAGAGTCAGCCAGTCTCGAGTGGTATCGTCCAACGAAAGAAATCGAAATTAATTTTTCCGAGTACTCTAGGAACGTAGCTAACTTTGGCCCCGGGATCGCTAGCGGGAACCCCACAATTTCGACAGGCCATCGTCTATACCACGAATACTATTAAATCACACATTAGGGGTTTATTTACGTGTGAATAGAGGCATGATACAGCCAATAGTTGTGCCCAAACCTGGAGTTTGTAGGTACAGGTATAATTAGGCGGCCAAAACAGGCGGCGCGGTGGGACTGGGGCAGAGCAAGCCACTCCAACTAATTTCATTTACCGAAAGAGGAGAAATTTATTTTTCCGAGCACTCAAGGAAGGGTGAACTTTCCGAGTGCCCAGCGCGCAGCCGGGAAAAAGCCACCACACAAGTAAAACAATGAAAAGTGCAAATAGATCAAAGTTATTTTTAATTATTTTAAAGTCCCAGTTAGTCCGGGTTATAGGTAGTGTGGTTCTTAGGTGGGTAGGGGGCTATGAAGGTGCATAATGACCTGAGTAAGGAAAAAGTTACAAAACAATACCAATACATTGATAAAAAATACATTAGTAAAGTTTTGTCGAAATCGGAATCATCCCGACAAGGAAGTGGTATCAGGTGGCGGTAGATAAGGCGCAGAGCAGCCAAAATCCGAATGGCAAGTAGATCAGTTAATCCCATGCTGGTAATAGCTGTACACTGAAGGCAGTGCCGCTGTTCAATATTACATTTTGAAGTGCTCAACATTATAGGAGCATGATTCCGATTCCGACAAAACTCTACGTATTATACTAAAACTTGTATTGTATTGACTGTATTCTCTACTCTATACCTCAGGACTGTTTGCGACTCGCACTGAATTCGGAACCCGAACTTTACACTAGGTACAATCTGTTACCATTCCATCTCCTCCATCCTCTATATCTGTATCTATATGTACAACTTAGTACCAGTAATGTACTGGGTGTTTGCTGGCCTTGTGCCTAAAGTAGAAACAATTATCTTACTACAACTTGATCTATATTGACTCTCATTTACCTTTATTTTTTTTACTATCTCATTAATGTATATTTTATTACTTTATTATTTTCTATTATTTTATTAATGTATTTTTATCAATGTATTGGTATTGTTTTGTAACTTTTTCCTTACTCAGGTCATTATGCACCTTCATAGCCCCCTACCCACCTAAGAACCACACTACCTATAACCCGGACTAACTGGGACTTTAAAATAATTAAAAATAACTTTGATCTATTTGCACTTTTCATTGTTTTACTTGTGTGGTGGCTTTTTCCCGGCTGCGCGCTGGGCACTCGGAAAGTTCACCCTTCCTTGAGTGCTCGGAAAAATAAATTTCTCCTCTTTCGGTAAATGAAATTAGTTGGAGTGGCTTGCTCTGCCCCAGTCCCACCGCGCCGCCTGTTTTGGCCGCCTAATTATACCTGTACTTACAAACTCCAGGTTTGGGCACAACTATTGGCTGTATCATGCCTCTATTCACACGTAAATAAACCCCTAATGTGTGATTTAATAGTATTCGTGGTATAGACGATGGCCTGTCGAAATTGTGGGGTTCCCGCTAGCGATCCCGGGGCCAAAGTTAGCTACGTTCCTAGAGTACTCGGAAAAATTAATTTCGATTTCTTTCGTTGGACGATACCACTCGAGACTGGCTGACTCTTGGTGGTGGGTGTGCTGGCTGGGACTCCCAATCGAAATTTTTACTCTATATCCCATCATAATATCTTATCGAGTTAAATTTTAAAAAATGTTCATATAAGACTCTCTCCGTAAGTTCGTTAAATAAATAAATCTCGCTACCTCTATTTTTCAATTTACCATTTTGCAATATAATAATTTTAATTTAATTTATTTCATCCTATAACTCGCAACATAAGTTTAGCGTTTCAATCTTCGGTTCACACATTATACCATACAGACACCCACTATAGATTCTTTGGGTAGCATTTTTTTCGTGGCATTTTCTAACATGAATGTAGTTTGACCCTACACTACACTTCTTCTCCCTTTCTTTCTTCCCCTTCTTCTTTGACGGAGTGGTGGTTGTACATGATAGGCCTGCGCCCCCTTACCAGATATCACTGGTAGTTTTCGGTTGCCAACAGTTTGAGGGCGGCTGGCTGTGAAGCTAGTTGGTCAGCCGCCCTTTCTGTCTCTGGTTTCCCGGACCTATGGTTTTTCGAACCCATGGCTTTTTACATATTCCTTTGTTATATTCCAATACCTGATGATATCACCGGATTCATATGGAACCCGGTCATTGAAATGATCATAGTATAATAAACCTTTCAAGGATTTACACCAGTCCAGCCTCCTGTTATTTCATTTATAATTAACTCCGTATTCGCACCACCAACTACACAAACGAAGATGGGTGAACTGCATTGCGTTGAGTACTCTTCCCAATATTACACCAGGATTGACCATACGGAATGACCAGTTCTATCCAGTGGTGAACCAACAAACCTTAAGATATATATATATATATATATATATATATATATATATATATATATATATATATATATATATAGTAGAATAATCGAGTATCGAAAAATCGGCGCACGAGTTCACGATAAACAAAATTCGAAATGAGCGACAGAGGGCTCAATAATTCAGATAAATCAGAGCTATAACTATCGTTAAAATACCGTCACACATAGAACAAGTCTATAATCAACCGTACGACCGAAAAATTGCGATCTGGAAGATTCGGGACACTCAGAAAAAATATCAATAAATCAATAAATCAAATTATATATATATATATACCCCCACTCCATCCACACCGCCCCTTTCAATGTAAAGTTATGTTGGTACCACAACATCCAGCCCGAAACAAATGAGGGTGTGTAGGTGTCACGACAAAAAAACACACAGTCCACGCTGTGGCCGTGTAGGTAACACGGTAAAAACCTCCCAGTTCCACACTGTAAATGTGGTTGGTGTTAGGAAGGGCATCCAGCTGTAGAAAACCCTCCAGACAGTCCTATGCGAGTGAGACAACCACTCTTGCCTCAAGTGCGAAAACTCCCGTCCAAACCCATGCAAGCGTGGAATATGGACTTTAAACGATGATGATGATGATGATGATATATATATAGATAGAGAGAGAGATAGATAGATAGATATGTGTGCGTGTGTGTCAGGTTCATCAGGGGTAACCACTGTTAGTAAGGTACTCAATACATTAGTAGAGTGTAAACATCAAGTTTAAAATGCGTGTATGTGTGTGTGTATATATATATAAACACACACACACATACACGCATACATTCATACATATATTATTCAATGAATCTTCAAAATGAAAAAAAAAATGTGTGTGTATATACATGTATGTGTCATCATCATCATCACTATTTCATGCCAGTTTTCCATGCTGGAATTGGTAGGATGGGTAGTTTCAGTCTGAGACATACTAAGATATTGTAAACAACACACACATGACACATGTTATGTTAGGGAAGAATTTATAGCAACTAAAATTAAAATTTATAAACTTATTTATAGCAATTAAGATTTCCTTTCAAATTAATTTCCCATTTACTCATTATAAAAAATTGGAAAAGACTAACAAAAATCTTTGGCTAACAACTTAGTATATGTAGTGCCAACCTTATGGCTTTGGTCATAAACCTAGGTTCTACACCATGCAATACAGAAGAATGGGAGGTGACCAAATACCAGGCATTAATACCAACCCACCTCAAAACTATCTATTTTATAGGGTTTCTACTAAAATTAAAACCTTCCAAATTAATTTTATTTGAAAACATTTTATGTAACAAATACCATCTTATTGAAAATATAATTATAGTAAATCCTTCACCAATTCTTCATTAATTAATTAAAATACGGTAATGAAAGCATTAATAGAACAATTTATTTTTGTGCTGGTCAACATTGGGAACTCCTATGTCCTCAGTCCCTTGACTTCAGTGTTCCTCCATCAAATCATGGTGTGGGTATCACACTTGAGAAAAAATCCCTTTGAGGTGGAATGGCTGATGCAGCAGATATCCCTGGCTGTTCTCCAAGGCAATGCTTTCACCATCTTCTCTGTGGGGCAGAGCTGAGATATGTTGCACAGCTTAGGGTGTAGAATCTGTGTCCCTCCCTTTTTTAATTTCTATCTTACTTTTAATTGTTTCATGAATTCTAAATAAGATTTACAGATGACTTTAAAAAAAAACTAAAAAACAAATGTCTATGACCAGTTAAGTAGTATCCTGTACAATAAACAGAACACAATAGCTCTTCCGGTGCATCTCCCTTACCATCCTCCAGGGAAACGCCTTCTCCATTCTGTCTGCTGGAGCTGTGGGGCGGCCAGCATGTGGGACCCCATTTGCTCACTATACAGAGAGATGGGGAGGGCGAGAGAGATGGAAGCGATGACAGTGGGAGTTTCCTCTTCCGTGTTCGGACACATTGCAACTGCTATGTGGATCATGTTATATTTTTCTAGAAATCTGTAGTGTAATAATGTAGTGTTTCTACATTATAAACCTACTACTTAACCTCAACTATTATCGTTAGTCATTGTTTTTTTGACAACTCTGTTAATGTATGTTGCAGTGTTTCTAATTCTTTTGCACATCAAACCCCCTGAAACTGTTCCTTCTCTCTACCATTCTAAGTTGTTTAATTTTAAATGTCTATATTTGTCTAAAAACCAAACTTTCCAAATACAGTTTCAAGTACCTATATTGTACTTACTGTATTATGAAGTATTACAATGACACTTCAAAGCTAGAGGAAGTGACCTTTGACTTTGAAAAGTAAGCATCAATAGTTTACCCAATTTTATTTGATTACATTTTTTTTTTTAAACTTTCACAATTGCGATTCATCTTTCCTCCTGTCCAGCCCATCCCTATTCATTCCTTTCTGTCCTATCCTATAATATCTTACAATAGAGTAGCCAATAGAGTCAGGGGCTTATGAATAAATATGGATATGTCACTGTCCAGAGTTTAGTCATATCCTATGTGATTTGTTAGAAGAAAGTGATTCTATGTCAGAGATGGACAATCCCTCTTCCATAATTAACATCATCATCATCATCATCATCATCATCATCATCAACGCCATCATTATCCTCCTCCTCCTCCTCCTCCTCCTCCTCCTCCTCCTCCTCCTCATCATCATCATCATCATCATCATCATCATCATCATCATCATCAATATCATCATCACCATTACCACTACCACCTCCACCATCGCCATCACCATCATCATCATCATCATCATCATCATCATCAAGTTATGCTTTCTTTCCAAGTTGATAAGGGTTTGCTGAGTGGTTACTGTCTGAATCAGTTAGGTGGTACAAACCTCTTAGATAGTTTAAGGACTACATTATGCTTGACTTTTGGTATGATTTCTATGACAAGTACTAACCACTTTACAGAGTGTACTGGATTCATTTTATCATGGCACCAACACTAGAGAGGTTGTCAAGTTCTCAACAAACCTAAAGTGTCTTCTCTACCCAATTAAATAATCAACATTGTTTCTACTTACCCTGTCTTAGCTAAGAAAATATACATCCACAGACATACAGTAATACAGAAGACCCGAATTCCCATGGGCACAGGCAGTAACTGAAGCATATGTATAGCATGCACCACCCAACCCACTCCCATACATCCCCCCATGAAGTCAAACTGATCTATACATCTAGTGAAGCCTCTAGTCCACACTGTAAAGTGGTTGTGAGGGCAACACAGCAAAAAGTGCCCAGCCCACACTGTAAAGTGGGTGTGTAAGCATCCCAACAAAAAGCACCCAGCCCACACTGTAAAGTGGTTGTGTAGGTGTCATGACAAAAAACACCCAGCCCACACTGTAAAGTGGTTATGTAGGTGTCACAACGAAAAACACCCAGTCCACATTGTAAAGTGGTCGTGTATGTGTCACGTCAAAAAGCATCCAGTTCACACTGTAAAGTGATCATGTAGGTGTCACAACAAAAAGCACCCAGTATTCACTGTAAATGAGGTTGGAGTTAGGAAGAGCATCCAGCTGTAGAAATTGAGCCAAAACCAGTTCTGTATAAGCATGGTCACCTGACCTGGCATTGCTCACAACAGGATAACTCGTCTAACGCATGTCAGCATGGAAAAATGGATGTTAAATGGTGATGATGATGATGACAGACATAACAGAGTTTGGATTTGTATATATTGTTAGTTATTCAAACATTATTAAATATGAACTGAAATGAGGTGTCATAGATATACACTAGAAATGGTCTCTAAGCTTGTCACAGTGATTATATTTTTAAGCATAAACGAATTGAGAGAGACTAAGCATAAGAGGAATCAAATGCTGTGTGCAGGAGAGGGGATTACATTGGAATGGACATGTGATGCGTATGAAGGATGACAGCTGAATAAAAAGATGCAGAGCGCTAAAAGTCGATGGAAGCCATGGAGTAGGGAGACCCAAGAAGACACGGGATGAGGTGATAAAAGCTGACCTTGCCCAATTGCATCTCTCAAAGACGATAACACAGGACCAAGACCTCTGAATACTGAAGACCCAACTTCCCATGAGTGCAAGCCAAAGCTGAAGCATATAGACAGCATGCACCCCACCTCCTCCCACTGTAAAGTGGTCGGAGAGGTGTCACGACAAAATAGCACCCAGTATTGACTGTAAAGTGGTTGTGTAGGCGCCATGAAAAAAGGCACCCAGTACTCACTGTAAATGAGGTTGGTGTTAGGAATAAAGCCAAAATCAGTTTTGTATGAGCAAGACATGGTCACCTGACCTAGCATTGCCAACAACAGGACAACTCATCTAACTCATGCTAGTGTGGAAAAATGGACATTAAACGGTGATGATGATGACCAATCCAGGCCCTTAGTGTATAAATATTTTAGTATCCTGAAGTCCGCGACAATCCAATTAGTTGCATCATGTAGAATGAAGAAAAATATCAATTTAACTATTTTAACACTATGGCCTCTTTGATCAAAGTTGGTAAATTGGTAGAGTCATTTAGGTATTGGATAAAAAATACCTTGTTATTTGTTCCAGCTCACAGGTCAATTTTGCCTATTTTTCCTTTTCATCCTTTCAAAGTCAAGTAGGGGTCAATTCTTCCTCACTTTAATTTTTACTTCTCTTTTTTGTTCTCTGGAATAAATCAGCAGTTCTGGCTCTTACAGGGATGGTCTCTGTCAGGTTTAAAATGCTTGAGAAATGCTGTATGTAAAACAACACACCGACGACTTCACTAGGAGTTACATGCCCTTTACTTACTTTACCTTTTACCAAATATCCAAAAATAAGCTAAAGTTCTTCACACATCATCATCACCGTTTTACGCCCGTTCTTCCACGCTAGCATGGGTTAGACGGGTTGTCCTGTTGTGTGCAGTGTCTGGTCGGCTGACCATGCCTTGCTCATACAGGAACTGATCTGGCTTGATTTCTACAGCTGGATGCCCTTCCTAACACCAACCTCATTTACAGTGAGTGCTGGGTGCTTTTTCGTGGCGCCTACACGTCCACTTTACAGTGTGGGCTGGGTGCTTTTTTGCCGTGGCACCTCCACGACCACCTTGCGGTGGGGGGTGTGGGGGCATATTGTTTATATGCTTCAGCATGTACCCATGGGAGGTCGGGTACTCTGTATTACTGCGTGACGCCAGAAGTCACGGTCGTGTGTCATTGTCTTTGAGAGGTGTAGTTGGGTAAGGTCGGCTTTTATCACCTCATCCCAAGTCATCTTGGGTCTCCCCACTCCGCGGTTTCCATCAACTTCTAGTGCTCTGCACCTTTTTATGCAGCTGTCATCCTTCATACGCATCACATGTCCATACCAGCGCAACCGCCTCTCCTGCACACAGCATTTGATTCCTCTTATGCTCAGTCTCTCTCTCAATTCATTTATGCTTTGTTGTTCACGTATATTACTGTTACACATCCATCGGAGCATGCAGGCTTCGTTTCTCTCTAATCTACGTAAGTCTTCCACCTTCAGCGCCCAGGTCTCACTACCATGCAACATCGCTGTTCGGATACACGCATCATACAGTCTGCCTTTCATTCTGAGGGAGAAGCCTTTTGCAGCTAGCAGTGGTAGTAGTTCCCTAAACTTCTTCCATCCCGTTCTTACCCTAGTTATTGTACTTTCTGAACACCCACCTCCGTTGCTAATTCGGTCACCTAGGTAGCAGAAGCTGTCTACTGTTTCTACAGGGCCCTCCCAGAGATTGGTGGTACTTGTTTCCTGTGGCTGTTTGCTTGCTGTTTCAGCACAGCTGCTGCATGTGAATCCTACATTCTTAATTAAGCTTCCTGAGATCCCGCTACATCTCTTGTGTACCCATTGTTTGCATTTGGGGCAGAGAATGGAGTTCCTACCTACACCTTTCCTACATACTGAGCAAGGCCATTTCCCTGAGGGGATCTGGGTTCTGTTTTATCCACAGATGCAAAACATTGGTTACATCATCAGGGTTGTATTCTGAAGTCTTTGGATGTTTCTGGTCTTACAATATACACCTTTATATAGGAGACCCAACAAAGATGATCAAACCTCTATCTGTGTCCAAACAACATACATACCACTGACCCCTACCATCTGGATGCCCTCTCTGCTGCTTTCACATTGTTTGCAATGGCTCTCCTGCTTGCTCTCATAATGTCCAAAGTTCTGAACAATAGAAGAGAAGTACATTTTTAAACTGTTATATTGCCTGTGTCATGTTTTTTACTGTTATTATCGAGTCAATAGGTCAGTTAGGCAGGGTTATAGGGTTGAATATAACTCAACTCCATTCTTCAGAGCTGAAAACAGTTAGTATTAAATTACTTATTTCTTGGTATTTACTAAAAGAACAATAAAATAAGTCTCAGTATTAATATATTCAAATTGTGTTTAAAAAACAGTCATCCTCCTTCTCAGGAAACTAAACTTTCTTCTTCTTACCAAATATATGACACCTATATATTCTTGTAATTTAAAATCAAACAGCTGCACCAGAAAATGATAACATGAAACTAAATGTAATGAACCTGAGCTGTGATCTCTCAATAGAGAGAAATTGTCTACCAGGAGCAACACCCCAATCTCCAAGCTATGCACCCTATTAAAATTATTTCAGATACCCTTCAGAGGAACCCCATTTCAACTGCTTATATTTGTGATTGTATTCTTTCAGTTATTGCTCAAGATTCATGACCATAGGTAAGGGTTGGCTTGAACACCAAATTGAAGATATTGAGTTTTGCTTTTACACATACCTCCCTTCTTCGGATGAAAGAGTGCCAAAGCTGGCACATTACTGCACCAGTTCATGCAATTCTTGCATTTAATTTAGTCTCCTACCTTCCATGAAAATTACCCCGAGATACTTCAACTTCTCCACATGCAGAATGCACTATGCAAGCTTTCTCAAAGGATAAATATCACAGCACTGATTTTCATTCTTACCATGCAGCACTTGGCAGCAAACCTATCAAGAGATCACCTTTTGTTGAGTTAAGTAGTACTGTGTCATTTGAAAATTCTAACTGACTGATCCTATCTCTGCCAATCTTCATATCACTTCCAATCTGACTGTGTATGTCAATCTTGTAGATGAAGATTACAAACAAGAGAGGTGACAATAAATACTCTTGGCAGAGCTCACCACCCATATTTTAAACGATTTATCCAAACACTAGGGCATTCATATAAAGTCTTCAAGGCAAAAAGAAGTTGTTCATCAATCCTTTTGTAGAACCTGTTGTGGAATGTGGTCATATGCCTTTTCAAGTCTACAAAACAAGAATACACCTCTTGCTGTACTCCTATGATTTTTCAAAAACCTGCTGCAGTGTGAATATTTGGTTGGATGTGTTACATCCGAGTCAAAAACCACACTGTTCATCTGTTAGCTTGGACTTTGCCAGACACTGTGAGGCTTAACAAGGAGATACCTGTAGCAAGCAACTTTCCTTTGGCGCATTGATAGGTTATTCGTACATGATTTGGCTAAGTCAGGCCAATCGTGAGCTGCGCACGGATATGTATTTTCAACTTCCGCCTAAATTGAGATTTTCCTGCTAATTTCGATAAATTCTATCTCTTGTTGCTTCAACTGTGGAAAGGTAAACACTATTTTTTTTTTGTCCTTCAATTACTAACCAAATATGTAATGACAACAACATAACTGCAGCCTGGCCAACACCTCAGCCAGTTGACCGTACCTTCTAAACTTTTAATTTGTTTTGGCATGCCAACTCAACGCAGCTCAACCTTTGTAATTGGTTTGTAAATAAAATATGTAAAAACATTGTAAAGTCTTGTGATGCTATTTACCACAGCCAGCCTTTAAATGTGATATGGAAAGATTCCTTCCAGAGTTATTATCACAGCAGCAACAGAACCTGAGACTAGAGCCGAACCTCAATTCAACTTACATTTATTGATATAACAAAACCATACCTTTCCTGCTACAACAAAATACATTATTATTATTATTATTGTCGTTGATATTATTATTACATGGCATAATATTATTTAACAGCTAAACTGGTGACTATTAAATGTCTGCTATATTGTATTGGTGACCTTCTGTTGATACAAATACAAACATTAATATTATTATCATTATTTTATAATCTGTTAAAGTGGTGACTCGCCGTAGGAAATATTCCTCTAAAAAAAAAAAAATTAGCAGTATTTAAAAAAAAAAATCATGCAACCTTTCTTATTCATATTGTATCAGCACACTATTTTAAAACTTTCTTGTTTAGATTGTGCTAACATGGCATGATGTTGTTTTCCTTCAATAAATTGATGAACCTGCTGTAGGAAACATTCCTTTAAAAAAAAAATTTGCAGTATTTCAAAAATTACAGCAGGAAAAATTTTTTTTTTCAAAATGGCTTCCATTAACAACATCAACAACTTCAACTTCCTCAACAGCAGCAGCAACAACAACACTGGTTAATCACTACAATAAACCACACAGGAAAAATGTTTTCAAAACGACAACTTCGTCACCTTCAGCAGCAACTGATGCAACAGCACCAGCGATGTGGCAGCGTACTGCAACTACCGCACCTACCAATAGGAGGATCACAACTACAATTACGTCACCAATGACTACCAACAACAGCTTCAACCTCTTGCTTTCTTTTCAAAGCAATTAAAGCCCGCCGAATCCCGCTATAGCACTTTCAGCCGCGAACTGTTAGCCATTTTCCTGGTTGTCAAACACTTCTGGCATTCACTGGAAGGCCAACAATTTACGATCTTTAAGAATCTTTCCATATCACATTTAAAGGCTCCCACTTTAAATCTTGATATTGGTTAATTTTCTCCCTCTCCTTCTCTTGCACTCTCGTGTCAAATGGGCAGGCTACATCTACAATCAGGCACACTCTTTTTTCCTTGTCCAAAACCACCAGGTCAGGTCTATTGTGTTCTAATTTCTTGTCCGTCTGTATCCTAAAATCCCACAGCACCTTCACCTGATTGTTTTCTATCACCGACTCTGGCTTATGCTCATACCACTTCTCAGAATGTGGTAAATTGTTTACTTTGCATAGGTGCCAGTGGATCACCCTGCCCATCACATCATGTCTCCAGCCTTTATAGTGAGTCTGGGCTAGGTGTTTACACTCGGATACAATGTGAGCCACAGTCTCCTCTCTCTCTCCACAGATCCTACACAGTGGGCTAGCCTCCTCCTTGTAAATATGGTGTTTCACCTACTTCCTTCTGAGGGCCTGCTCTTGCGAAGCCATTAGCATTCCTTCTGTAGTCTTTTTCAGGTCTCCTCTTTTCAACCAGTTCCATGTCTGTGGATCTCTAAATTCAGTTTTCTCAAAGAAGGTACTATGAAGGGATTTTTTATTATTATTATTATTATTATTATTATTGTTCTTTGAGTCTCAGTCATTGATGTTGGTTAACTGGAAAGTTTGTTGAAATGAATATCAAACCACTACCTGCAGCCTCAGATATTCAGGACGTATCGGAGGGTTCTTGCTGTTCCCAGCAAGCATGCCTTTTGAAGTGTTCCAAAAAGCGGGGCGGAACCAATTTTCTTTAACCATCCTTGGAAACTCTTTGAGATAGTCCCTAGTGTGCCTATGACAATCGGGACCACTTTGACTTCATAGCAGTTCCAAATCCTTTTAACCTCCCACTTTAAGTCCTGGTATCGGTTAATTTTCTCCCTCTCCTTCTCTTGCACTCTTGTGTCGAATGGACTTATCATTATTATTATTATTATTGAATGCCATGGTTGACGGAGGCTCGGCTCTGTAAGGTATAGTAATTTTTAACCATTAAAACAATTGTAAATTGTTTAAAACTTGAACCAAATTGTTGATAAAGACACCCTCCTCCTCGTGAGAGGGGTCTTTCTGTCCGTTATTTGGCCCTTCGGGGTTAAATAACCAGTTATTGGGGTTTTGTACCCAAAATTTCATTTTAAACAAAAAACAACATGGCTACGAAAAAGAAATTTCATAGGTCACTCCCACTCATTCCGTCTTCTTCTTCCTCAATCATCACTACAGCAGAGAGAAGATTGTCTCTCTCCCTCCCTTCTTTAAATGTGTCTCTCTCCCTCCCTTCTCTTTCGCAAGTGACGAAAGAAAAGAAAAGTCTCGTGCAAAGCGTGCAAGGTTTCTCCACGACGACGACGACAGCGACGAAACAGGTGTGCGGGAAATATGAAAACCCAGTTCATTCGTCTGACGTCAGGAATAATAGCAGTAGCAGCCGTAATAACAACAGCAACAGTGACAATGAAAACAACAGTAGCAGCCGCAACAGCATCACCAGCAGCATAAACAACAACAGCATTAGCAGCAGCAACACCAACAACAACCACAGCAACAGCGGCGGAGGCAGTAGTCGTAGTACCTGCAGCAACAACAAAAGTACCAGCAGCTCTGACGACAACAACAACAGCAGAGAAAAACCAATCTCATTTGCAGGTATTGCGAAAAACTTGGAAACAATCCTCATAACAAATGAGGAATTAGAGGAAGCGAAGAAGATGGTTACAAAGAACGGACACCGAGCAATCTGCAAGGCAGCGGAAACATTTTTCGAAACCCAAGAGCACTGTACGGTCACGTACCGTACAGTAAGTACAAAATCCCGTAGGGTGGAAAGAGCCACAGAGGCCCAAATACAAAAAGCCTTGGGGTCTGTGTGGCAGCGGAAAACGCACATCACCCGAGGCAAGAAATATGCCACCGTAGACGTACTTTTTGCCACACCCCAGGAGGCAAAGGCCCAATCAGTAGTGACCCTAAGGAGCAAGGAAATGGTGTTGGTGCCCTCCTACTGCGGGCAAAAAATTGTGAGGGTCAAACTGACCCACGTCCCTCCCGGAATGACCCCTTCTTGGCTGGCCGCGTCTGTCCTCGTCGGAATCGAGGACAAAACAACTGTACTGCAAGTACAGAAAAAAGTAAGAGAAGATTGGGTCGGCTCCTCCATTGAGATTCTAATCCAAACCAACCAGGAGTGCATCGAAGCTATCCCGGATGTGATAGACTTCGATAACGGCACTCAACTGCCCATAAGTGTTGAGGGCAAATGCCCGAAATGCTTTCGCTGTGGATCGAAGACTCACCTCAGGGCCTTCTGCAACGAGAAGACCCTGAGAAAGGAGAAAACCCCCCTCCTTCCGAATCCGGCTCCACGGCTACCAGCAACAGGACAAGCGGCAACCAGGAACGATAGGTCCGTGGCACCCATACCCACTCCACGGAAATCAAAAACAGCAGCAGCAGTGGAAACATTAACAACAACAACAGCAATACCAAATGCAACTGCAACAGAGACTCCAGTGCAAACATCACCAACAACAACAAGTGAAAGAGTGGAGCTGGTACCCCTCCCCGACCTCACAGAATCAGACATGGAGTGTGAGGTGGGAGAGGGATGGCAAAAGGTCGCAAGAAGGCACAAACGCAGAAGCAGCGCATCGTCGCCTTTGAAAAGGAGGAAGAAATGAGAAAAGGGTAAAGTCTACTGCAAAGAGACCCACAGCAGCAACACCACCAACACCATCACCACCCACACCAGCACCACCATCACCACCGGCGACAACCCCAACGCCAACAACACCTTCAACACCACCACCACAAGCACCAACATCGCAAACACAACAACAAAACACACACACCCAGCAACAACGACAAGAAAATAGCAGAACCACACCCCACCCCCAGAAAAACAAATGCACGGCAATAAACACACACAACAAGAAACTAATGACTTACATAATTGAACACACAGACATTTCACAACAGGACTACATAATACCAGCACCAATCAAAACGCCAACTAACATAAGACTGCTAAACATAGCACAGAAACAATACACAAACATTAAAACGAAATTCCCCAACGCAGTTGGTGATTTCAGGGACCTAGGAGGAACCATCAATCGAAGAGTATATTCAGACATTCTCTTAGAAGAGCCGACGACCAGCCGAAGGGACGATTCAACGGTCCCTTCACCAGACGATCAAGTGAAAAGGGATGTAAAAACCATCCCTCCTCTACCAAAAGTACGGTAAGTGGTCTTTCCCATCTTTTCCACTCTATTTTAAACATGACCTCACTCAGAATAGGCAGCATAAATGCACGTGGCTTGGGGTCGTCATGGAAGCAGGGTCACCTGCTCAACGACCTCAGGTCACTAAACATAGATGTAGTGGCCATCAGCGAGACCAGAATCTCCGAAGCACGGGCCTTCGCACCGATCTTCGGCGGCTACGATGTGTACGCATCTCCCAGCCGTCCTGGATCGGGTGGAGGAGTTGCTGTGCTTTTTCGGAGAGGTTTGGATCTCGCCATACGGGCCATCTTCCTGGACCCAGAGGGTAAGCTGGTGGTGCTGGACGTGACCAGCGGAGACGGGCAAGCTTTCAGGCTAGTGGCCGTCTATGCCCCGACAGGAGCAGGGCGGCCTGATTTCTTCCGGCGTCTGGAGACCTTTCTTGGAACGTCCCGCTCTTTAGTGTTAGTGGGCGACTGGAACGGGATCTTAGATGCACGCTGGGACTGTGTGGGATTAGCGGGTAGGGGTGGAGGGTGCAAGAGCCTCACCAACCTGCTCAGGCGTTTTGAACTGTCTGACAGGTACCGATTGGATTTCCCGAATGTGCCAATGTGGACTTGGACAAACTGTATAGGGTCATCCAGATCATATCTAGATAGAGTATTTTGTAGGGAAATAGATAGGTCTAGCATAGGCTGTCCACAATTCAAGATAGTCAGCTACACGGACCACAAATTCGTGATCTGTGTGCTTGACTTAGATAGGCTTCATAGACGAGGACCCGGCTACTGGAAGCTAAACGCGTCCTTACCAGCGCGCAAGGCCTACAGAGACCGGATTAGCCAACTAGTTAAGCGGGCGTTGACGGGGGCCATCGTCAACAACAAGTGGTGGTTTGCTCTGAAAAGAGCGATTAGAATAGAATCGATTAGGTTTAGTAAGGCTTTAGCAATAGAGAAAAATAGAGCAGAGGGAGAACTAGTTAGAAAATTAGATGAGGCGCTTAGCAAAGGCATTGCGACCGACGTGCTTGCGGCGAAATTGGCCCTTGACCAATTCTTCAATGCAAAGCACGAAGGCTGCGTTGTCAGAGCTAGGGTGCTTGCTCTCAGTCATGAGGGGATGAAAGCCGTTCAATGGGCCCGAGTGGCGGAGGCGCGTCGTGGCAACAAAGCCACGATCCGGTCTTTGGTGGACCACGACGGGCGCATGCTACTCGATCCCGGGCAAATGTGTGAAGCTTTTCAGCGACACTTCGCTCAGCTGTTCGGGGGCAGCGGTGGGCCGGGTAGAGGGATGGACTTTAGTGTCTACCTCGACGGACTGCCGCGGCTTTCGGCCACTGAGGCGAAGTGTTGCGAAAAGCCGATAACAGCCGCTGAAGTAAGGGAGGCAATGACTGGCTGCACAAGGGGTAAATCGCCTGGTTTGGATGGTCTGCCCTATGAACTTTACGTACAGATGCCAGACTTGTTCGGAGGCCTCTTGGCGGACGTCTACTGCAACTGGCAACAGAACGGGAGAATTCCCAGTTCTGTGAGCCGAGGAGCGGTGGCACTGCTGAGAAAGGATCCGAACAAGGGGGATAACATAGACAATTTCCGGCCCATAACTCTGCTAAACACAGAGTTCAAGATTTTGGCCAAGGTGCTAGCAAAGAGGTTGGCGCTTGTTGTTGGTGGTCTGGTGGGAGAGGCGCAGACATGCGCCATTCCCGACAGATCCATCCACGACAACCTCCACCTCATGCGATACATCGTAGAGAGGGTAGCTAAGGAACCTGGCACGGGTGGGCCCTTGATCAATTTAGATCAGTCGAAAGCTTTCGATAGGGTCGACCATCGTTACCTAGCGGCCGTCCTGAGGGCGGCTGGCTTTGGGCCCGTCTTCAGAGGCTGGATCGCTGCCATGCACAGCGACATCTGCTCTGTGGTGAGAGTGAACGGTCACCTGTCGGAACCGTTCAACATCATGCGCTCGGTCCACCAAGGATGTCCCCTCTCGTTCCTCTTGTACGTATTTACTCTCGAGCCATTACTGCACAAACTGGAGACGTTGAGGGGAGTCCCGCGCGAACTAGGATGCGGAAGATCAGTGTCAGCATATGCGGACGATGTCACCGTAGTGGTGTCGAGCGCCAAACACATCGAGGCGATCGGCACTACACTAAGAGAATACGAAGCGGTGACAGGAGCAATGATCAACCAAGAAAAGTCAGTGGGCCTGCAGCTCGGCACCTGGAGAGGCAGGTCCAAGCCGTCCAACAGCGTCGTCGGACGCTGGACGGACGGACCGGTTAAATTGCTAGGGGTCTGGTTCGGTCCGGACCTCCAGACGGACAAAAACTGGGACGAGGTGACGAGCAGGGTGGCTTCTCTCACCCAGAAATGGGCCGAGAGGAAGCTATCCCTGAAAGGTCGAGCGGAGGTGGCTAACGCGTACATCGCGTCCGTCATCTACTACCGCCTGACCGTCGTACCTTGTCCTAAGCCCCGCCTGACTGCGCTGGAGCGTTTGCTCTTTCGCTTCTTGTGGAAGGGACGCGCTCCGATGGTCAGGCGGTCCATCTGTTGTCAACACCCGCTACGTGGAGGGCTGGGCATGCCGTGGCTGATGATGCACAGGCACGCGCTCAGGCTACGACATCTCCACCTCTTCCTCGACGGTGATCAGGTGTGGTCGCCGTTTGCTAGGCGCGTGTTTCCCCAGCTCGTTTCCTTGACGAAGCTGCAGTCCTGGGTCAAGCGAAGACCGAGAGGGAGCGCCTGGAGACTGGAATGTCTTCAGGCGCTCACAGCCCTCGACCAATCGGGCAATGTGATCGGTGGAAACTCCACCTCGGAGTTCTATAGAGGATTAGTGGAGGGGAAGAGCGACGACGTACTTGGGGAAACTCTAGGCGTCGACGAAAATCAACTAGCCAATCTCTTCGGAAGAACTTTCGGGCCAGGGCCTATGGACAACTTCCAGAAATCTCTGGCCTGGCAGTGCTACCGAGGAGCCTTGCCAGTTCGGGATAAACTCTATAGGCATGGAGGTGCCGTCAGCCGGGCATGTCCGAGATGCGCGCAGGGCGACGAAACCGTCCTGCACGCACTCGTCCAGTGTCCGAAAATTGCTGACTTGTGGGTTTATGTCGAACACCTGCTGTCGCGTTTAGGATGGATCCGGCTATCATCTGAGTCCATCGTGAGGATTGCCCCGCCCTCCTCCTTTAGCCGGGAAGGGCAGGCAGTTTTTATCTGTCTGGTGGCCATGGCGAAAGAGATAGTATGGTGGACACGTTTGAAAGGGCTGAAGACGAGCACTTACCTCTTCGGTGATGCTCTGATTGACTTTTTCAAATTTCATTTGAAAAGGAAAATCAGAGTAGAGAGGGAAGTGCTCTCTTCCCAGCATTTTGTTGAAAGATGGGTGAGAGAAGCAAGAATGGCCCGAGTGAATGGGCCTACTCTGAGTATATATCTGTAAATTAAAGGTGGAAAACTGGGAGAGGGCACTTGCCTTGGTGGTCAGGGTCATTGTGGCTTTTTACTGGGCTTTCTCCACAAATGTCCCTCCGAAGTCTCCCCCCTATTGGGGAATTTTTCATTGTTATTTTTTGTTACATCCTCTGTTTTTGTTTTTTACACGCAGAAATGCCCATTTGTACCGTCCTGCATTGTCCTGCACTGTCCTTAATGTCTACTTTATGTAAACCCTTGTGGTTAATAAAGAAATCATTATTATTATTATTATTATTATTATTATTGTCGTTGATATTATTATTACATGGCATAATATTATTTAACAGCTAAACTGGTGACTATTAAATGTCTGCCATGTTGGTGACCCCTGTTGATACAGATACAAATACAATAATTATCAACATTATCAATCTCCTGCTAAATACCTATATAATTGGAGCAATCTTTCTTGTCTCCCGCTTTTCAAAATTGAGATTTTCTCTCCCAATTACCATTGCTTTGGTGCCTTTCCAGAGGTCAAGCCTATTCAGCACACACAAGTTAGTCAAAGAATACCTATTTGAGGGGCTTTTAACATTTATGACCTCCCGAGATGTCTTTCTGAAAATTAAAATTATAATTATTCATCATCATCATCATCATCATCATCATCATCATCATCATCACAACCACCACCACCACCACCATCATCATCATCATCATCATCACCATCATCATCACCACCACCATCATCATCATCATCATCACCACCACCACCACCACCACCACCACCATCATCATCATCATCATCATCATCATCATCATCATCATCATCACCATCATCATCATCACCACCACCATCATCATCATCATCATCATCATCATCATCACAACCACCACTACCATCATCATCATCATTTAATGTTTACTTTCCTTGATAGCAAGGGTTGGACACGTTTTCACTGACTGTATCTGTATTAAAGTGAGACCACTGACCTACTTGTTTATTTATGGTTCTATATTCTACCAAATGCATTTTATTGTGGCACTAGCATTCGAGAGGTTGTCAAGTCTTTCACACAACAGTGGAATCTTCCCAATTGATTGTTTGGCAAGCTTTCTATGGGTGGATGCCCTTCCTATCACCAACCACTTTACAGTGTGTATTGAGTACATTTATCATGTAGATCACCAACACCAGGGAGGTTATTATGTCCTTGATACACCACGAGGATCCACCCAACTCTTCAGAATCGGCAAAACATATAACAAACTATCATACTATATATTTGTTCCAGATATCTATGGTCTGGTTCAAATCCTGCAAAAGGTCAATTTTGCTTTTCATCCTTACAGAGTTGATAGAATAAAGCACTAGTAATGTACTGTGTCGGTTCGATCGACTTTCCCCTTCCCCCAAAATTGCTGTGGCCCTGTGCTTAAATCAGAAAGATTGGCAGTATCAGTAGAGTTGTACGCCATCCTTTCTAGTATAGTTAAGTCCTTTTACGGTTTGAGTTCAAATCCCGTCGAGGTTAACTTTGCCTTTCATCCTTATGGGGTCGATAAAATAAAGTACCAGTAATCTACTTTAATTGCTGGCCTTGTGCCAAAAGTAGAAACAATTATTTAAAGTAGAAACAATTATTATTATTGGTTAGGGTGGTGGATTGACAGTATAGGTAGAGGGACGAACGCCATTTTTGCAGCATAGAGTTACGCCCCTTTACGGTCGGAGTTCAAATCCCGCCGAGATTAACTTTGCCTTTCATCCTGGGATAATTGCTGGCCTTGTGCCAAAAATAGAAACATTATTTTTAGAACAACGGTGAGACGGAACAGAATTATAGAAAGCCAATTTTGAATACGATTTTTTTTATTCTGGGGGATTGTAAGATATATAGATGAATGAACCGAATGTGGAGAGTTGAGAAGAAATGGATATGTACGTTACATTTCGTAGAAGAAAACTGAACAAGCGACCATCAATAATAGGAGACAACCCGCCAGACAGTCCTATGCGAGCAAGACAACCACTCTTGCCTCAAGTGGGAAAACTCCCGTCCAAACCCATGCAAGCATGGAACACGGACGTTAATCGATGATGATGATTATTATTATTATTATTGGTTAAACAATTGTTTTTATTTTATAGGTTACTGTGACCTATATTTAATTTAATTTTGTTATAGTCATCATTACTACGTCCATTCTTCCATGCTAGCATGGGTTGGACGGATTGTCCTGTTGTGGGGAATGCCAGGTCGGGTGACCTTGTCTTGTTCATATGGAAACTGATTTGGGCTCGATTTCTACAGCTGGATGCCCTTCCTAACACCAGGTCATTTACAGTAAGTGCTGGGTTCTTTTTTTCTGTGGTGCCTACACGACCACTTTACAGTGTGGGCTGGGTGCTTTTTTGTCGTGACACCTACACGACCACTTTGCAGTGAGAGGGGGTGGGGGCATATTGTCTATATGTAAGTTGGGTCTTCTATATTACTGTGTGACGCCAGAAGTCACGATCCTGTGTCATTGCTTTTGAGAGGTGCAATTGCGTAAGGTCGGCTTTTATCACCTCATCCCAGGTTTCCTTGGATATCCCCAAAATTAAATCCGATGGGAGAATGAAAAATATAAAATCATCTTCGTCGTTTTATATTTGCTTTCCATGATGGCATAGGGTCAACAAGTCATGGTCAGTGTCAGTTCTTATTTACAGATACTGTTTTCTAAGCTGGCTGGAGGACAGCAACTTACTTTTATATTTCATTTTGGGCATCATTTTTATGACTGGATATGCTTCCTAATGCAAACCACTTTATAGAATGTACTGTGTGCATTTTATCGTGGTACCTGCACTAAACAGATTGCTAAGAAAGATTTGAGAGGACTCATCAATAATGCCAGAGACAAGATAACCACTTAAGTACTAGTATTATAAAATAAACCCAGTATTCTCTGTAACATTTGTGGTGTTTGGAAGGACATTCAACAATAGAAATGATGTAAAAAACTGGAATGTAAAAGTGAGAAGTAGTTTTTTTTTACCCATCTCAAGGAAGGGGAGGAGGTAGTAATCAATATAAGAATTGACTCAGACTGTTCCAACCTATCCAACCCATGTAATCATGGAAAATTGGGTGTAAAATAATAGTGATGTTTCAGCCATGACCATCCTGTCTTTTTCATTGTCTTCACATCAAACATGCTGCCTCTATGACAATACTATCTTATTCTCTTCCTAAGAAGCTGGGTGTAGAGGAATAACTCATGAGGGTCATACAAGCTATGTGTAGAAGTGCAAACAATAAGGTGACAGTCAGCAATGAGTATCATCATCATCGCCATCATCATTTTCATTGTCGTCGTCATCGTCATTTTAATGTCTGGTGGATTTGAAATGCAGGGAGTGAGGGAATAGATCTTAGATTAGCTGTTCATGGGAACTTCCGGATGTTGATGATCCAGTCCTTATAGCTGAATCCATGGAAGAATTATAATAATAATAATAATGAAATTATTGTGTACAGTGATCAGGTGCACTACAACTCATCAAAGGCAAAATTCCTAAGATAGAAAAAGAAAACATAGGATCAAGAGATCTAAAAGTAAATTCGGCAAAGTCATAATAAGTAGGAAAAAATACAGGACTCTGATACGTAATGGAAATGACCTTGTTCGATTTGTTAAAATAGGGTGGTCAGGAGTTTTATGAGGTGAATACAGTGTAATCTATGGATGCACAAGAGATGTAAAGAGATTAAGTTAACAGAGCTTTCATCATCACCATCATCATCATCTTCATTTTACGTCCGCTTTTCCTTGTTTGCAAGGTTGGGACGGGTCTTATTCAGCACAGCATCTCTTCATTTGTTACGGTCCTTTATCGTCTTCTCTGTGAGTTTCAGAAATCTGTGGTCAGCTCTCACCACCTCTGCCCATGTTTTCTGTGGTCTTCCTCTACTGCGTCTTCCTTCCACTGGAATTACTTGGCACTTCTTCACCCAGTGGTCATCATCTATGCGCATCACATGGCCATACCAATGCAATGATGGAAGAAAAATATATACATACTTTGTATGTAGCAAATGTAAAGGAGTAATAAACACTAAATAGATTCCCTCGGTTGCCTGGGAGACTCTCTAGAAGTTATTGACAGTTACCTAGGTGACCAACAGTGGGAGAGGATGCTTTAACTTCTTCAGTGCTGTAGATAAGATAACTCGTCCTAACACGTTTGAACACTTTTCTAACGGCTCATAACTTCAGAGTTATGAAATCATTTCCAAAAGTTCATAACTTCAAAGCTAGATGGGGTTACTAGTTTATTGATGTAACATTTGTCAATCATTCAGATATGTATTGCTAATAAATATGTTTAAAAAAATAGTCATTTTACTGGAAAAAAACCCCAGCATAACAACTGTAGCTGTGTTAAATATACGCAGCAATCAACAGGTTAAAAGTGTGATAGCCAAGGTAAGAGCAGATTCGAAAAAGTATAGGGAGCTGGTACCTCTGCTGCCAACAAAGGATTTCTCTCTCAGAGTAAAGAGTAGACTGTATGATGCCAGCATATGAACTGCAATGTTATATGGCAGTGAAATATTGGCCTTGACTACAGAAAACTTGCAATAGAAAGAAATGAAGCAAGTATTATCTGATAGATGTGCATGAATGACATATCATAAGTGAACTTAAAAATGTCTCACTTGGGACATGTCATCATCCCTTCTTCATAAGGTAGAGATGGTTCTTCAGTTGAGTCAATGACTAACAACCTCTCTAGCGCTGGTGCCATGAAAATGCACTGAGTATGTTCTGTAAAGTGGTAGGTGATAGGAAGTGCTTTCATTTGTAGAAACTATACCAAAAAGGATTGAGAGAACTCTTCAGTCATGACATGATAATCTCTCTAATGCTGGTATCACAAAAAATGCACCTAATACACCCTGTGAACTGAATATAGCTATATATACCATGCCAACATGATCTGAGTGGATTCTTCAATCATGTCAAGGGAACAATAACCTCTCTAGTGTTGGTGCCAGTACACTCTGTAAAATGGTTGGTGATTAGAAGCGCATTCAGATATAGAAACTATGCCAAACAAAGGGTAGATAAGACAATCTTTATAGTGTTGGTGCCATGATAAAATATTCCCAGTACACTGTGTAAAATGGTTGGTGATAGGAAGAGCATCCATACATAGAAACTATGCCAAACAAAGGGGCGATAATACTCCCAGTACTGTCTGCAAAATGTAGGAATGTAAGTAAACAAGATACGAATCCTGGTGAATCTGATAAGTCAGTAGTTTTGATTACTTGGTCTGTAACAACCCATCCAACCCTCACTAGAAAAGAGAACATATGTTAAATGAAGATCTTGCTGATGGTGATAACTAATCTGTGTCTTGTCAAATATTACACATCTAGCAGATATTAGTTGTAATATATACAAGACTGTATCCCTTTAATGTTATAGATCCTCTGTACAGCTTGCAGCCATGTGGTACTCCTATACATACATCACAGTTTCTTGTTGACAGAAAGCACATGCCTCTGCTGGATTATCAAATATGGAGCATCTGGTAGTACACAAGTGAGAAATTATTTGTGTATCGTAGATATTATTATCTTCATCTTCAGGGTGTTACACAGGAAGTAACCTTTTTGTAGCTTTCATAATCATTTCATTTTCCAGAAATTAATACTTTAAAATCAAATTTTGGCTGGTGGGTGTGTAGCTGGGTAAGTGATTAGCCCCACACTTTAGTGTTTCTGGGTGTTTGTGGTTTGATTTTGGTGCCGCCACATGTTCTCTATTTTCTGACAAGGCAAAATCCTGAATACTGCACAGATAACAAAATATTCCAGCCTTACACACTGATGAAAAAGATTGATTACTAAATTAATTCATTTTTATTAGCCTTAGATCTCGAATATTATACATATGTTCTTTCTGTCTGACAAATTCACATTATTTTCACTTAACTCCTTTTCTATTCCCTCATTTCCACAAACCAAAGCCATATTTCAAATTTCTACAGGGCCCTTAAAAAGTGAAGTCAATATATCAGCTGCCAAGTGTTTTGGGCTATGTTATCCAGACCAATATATTTGCCTCACAGCACTAAAAGGGTTAACATAATGGTTTCTTATATAGGCACAAGGCCAACAATTTTGGGGGAGGGGTAAGTCGATTAAATCAACCCCAGTGCGTAACTGGTACTTTATTTTATCGACCCCATAAGTGTGAAAGGCAAAGTTAACCTTGATGGGATTTGAACTCATAAAAGGGTTAACATAATTGTTTCTACTTTTGGCACAAGGCCAGTAAAAGGGTTAACATAATTGTTTCTACTTTAGGCACAAGGCCAGCAATTACCCAGTGCATTACTGGTACTTTATTTTATCGACCCCGTAAGGATGAAAGGCAAAGTTAACCTCGGCGGGATTTGAACTCAGACCGTAAAGGGACGTAACTATGCTGGAAAGCATGGCGTCCGACTCTCTACCGATACTGCCAATCCACCGCCTAAAAGGGTTAACATAATGACACCACAATTTATATAATGGCATTACACATGAAAAATCACATTCTATTCAATATCATCATCATCAATTAACATCAATTTTCCATGCTTGCATGGGTTAGACAGGTTGTCACATTATAAGACAAGTTAGGTCCAGAGACCATGTCATACTTTTATGGATTTGTATTTAGGCTTCGTTTATAAGGCTGGATGCCCTTCCTAACACCAACTGCATTACAGTGTGAACAGAGTGCTTTTTATCATGACAGTTAAATTACCATCTAACAGGGTGAACAGAGTGCTTTTTGTCATGTCACCAGCATGACCATCTTACAGGGTAGACTGGGTGCTTTTTTGTTGTGTCTCCAACACAACCACCTTACAAGTTGGACTGGGTGCTTTTTATCATGGCACCAAAATGACCACCTTACAGAGTGGATTAGGTGCTTTTTGTCATGTCATTAGCATGACACCTTACTGTGTGAATTGGGTGCTTAAATAAAAACACAGACACACATACAAAAACGTTTAAACAGTCATTTATTGAAGTTTTCCAGGATTCTTTTGAAAGATGTGATCTAAAACTGCATGTAGTAGTACTGTCTCAACGATACAAGTAGGGTGGGTCTTGCATGAATCCCAGGGAGCAGAGTTGAGTACCCTTCACCTATGAACAAAATCTTGGCGGCACTAAAATTTGGAACCATCTCTTAAAACCCATTTAACAGAAACAGTAATTTTAATATCAGTTACATAATTATGAAATTGTAAGATTACAGATTTGTTCTTTTTTCTCAGCATAGATGTACCTCCCACCAGAGGTTCTTATGCATCCACATTGCACTTCAAGTGGGAACTGATATCTGTTGGGGTATGAGATGTCACTGGTAGGTCCCTTGACTCCACAGGCCTATATGGTTTGTCCTGCCCTCTGAATGCTGGTTGTTTTGCCCGACACACAGAGCTAAACCTGATTATTAAATGGGTCTTGGCTCGGGTAAATATCCCCTCAGTTCTGGAGCTGGCTGGATTATCCAGAAGTGATGCGAAGAGACCAGACGGCCTTACCCTTTGTCCCTGGGTAAGAGGCAGGTGTCTCATGATGGACGCCACAGTCAATGACTCTTTTGCTCCCTACCTCATCTTGGACACTGCGGTAAATGTGAGGGTTACTGCTCCCATTACCAAACAGAATAAAATCTGGAATTACCTGGATTTATCTATCAATTATTTTTTCCAGCCTGTGGTGTTCGAGTTGTTTCGTGGAGTTGGACCGCTGACAGCAATGTTCTTGTCATCATTGATGGCTCACCATTCCGAGGTGTCAGGTGATGCCCACGAGGGTGCCTGGTTGTTTCAGCGCTTTAGCCTCGCCATCACCTGTGGTAATGCTGTGAGCATACTGGCTTGCTTCAAATATTCCATTGACCCATGTCATGTGCAGCTAACTGTCACACTTGCTGGTGAATTGATGATCATTTTTGTTTTGGTTTCCTTCTTTTCTTATTCCCGCTCTGATCGTAAAATTTGGTGCATTGTATTTGTGAGGTTCCTATCAATAGTTAATTGTATTTATTATATGTGTATTGACTCTGTCTATTTTTCCTCATCTCTGTCTATTTTTCCATCAAAGACTACAGGCTATGACTGGCTATTATTATTAATATTATTGTTGATGTATTCTATCGGCTACTTTGCCATGCGGTGACCCTCTCTCTCTATGATGGCTACCCCCTCTCTATCTTTCTCTCTATGATGGCTACCCTCTCTCTATCTATATCTAAGCCACCCATTACCTCCCGTTCCCTCTTCACCCATTCCACCTCACTCATCTTGAAGCTATTGAAGAGATACGAAACTCTGTTCTGAAAGGCTAAAATGAATCACTAGAGTTGATTTGGCTTCGTTCCAGTCATCCATCTTGACAGTGACCCTCTCTCCCTACCTCACAATTTCCCTCCCACCCACCACCTCACACCACCATAGCCTATTCGACCAATCAAACCTCAGCATGCCATTTCTTCTGCTACTACTACCTAACTAACTCTCTCCTCCCTTGTCCCAGCCCAACACACCCTGCCATTATCCCACCACCACTGTTCTTCTAGCCCTCAATTTTCCTAACGTTATGGATGGATGAGCTGAGAATAAATTTGAGCAACTCTGAATTAATAGATGAAATATGAATCTGCGAGCTACCAAGCACCTATGTGAAGCGCCAATCCAGAGACCCTTCCCTACGAGTGTCGACAAATGCCCAAAACTCCGAGTTGGTACCATCAATGTAGGCTCAACTATAATAATAATAATGAAATTATTGTGTAAAGTGCTCAGGTGCACTACAACTCATCAATATAGTACATAGAATAATACACAAATGTCAGGGAAGTACATGTGTGTATGTGTTAGCTGTAGTGTTGGCGGATCTCGGGAAGCATGAAGGCCTTAAAGGATGCAGTGTCTCGACAGCTAACAACTGATGCAGGTAGTTTGTTCCATGCTTCAGCAACTCTGAGCGTGAAAAAATGTTTCCGAAAGTCATGGGAACTGTGCTGTTTTCTTACTTTGTGGGCATGTCCACGTGTGTTAGACACATGGAAATCGAAAAGGCACTCAGGGTTGTTGTTGGCAACATGGTTAACAATTTTGTGGGTGTTTACCAAGTCAGTTGCCAGGCGTCGGAGCTTCAATGAATCCATGCCCAGGGAAGCAAGGCGCTCAGAGTATGGTAGATGCCTGATGGAGGGTATTCGCTTGGTTGCACGTCTCTGAACAGTTTCCAGGCGGTCAATGTCCTGAGCAAGATAGGGGTTCCAGACTGGTGATGCAAATTCTAAGTGTGGTCGCACCATAGCTGTATACAGCCTTAAATAGATATCTGGAGAGCGGCTGACAAAGGTCTTGCTGAGTGATGCTAAGACACCCTCGGCCCTCTTGACAATTTTAGAGACGTGCCTCGTCCAACGCAAATCGCTGCTGACCGTAATGCCCAGGTCACGTTCACAGGAAGACTTCTTGATATTAGTGCTGTGGAGGGAGTATGTGGACGCTGGGTTTTTACTCCCAAAATGCATGGTGGTGCACTTGTCCACAGCTAGCTTGAGTTGCCAGTCTGAGATCCACTGTTGCATTGTGTCCAGGTCAGACTGCAAGCAAGATCTATAGTGTTCAGGATCTGTCCTTTTTATCTCAAGGTACAGCTTGATGTCGTCTGCGTACTTTAGTACTGTGGCATTCCTTAAGTTGGCATCTATGTCATTAATATATGCCACAAACAAAAGGGGGCCAAGAACAGATCCCTGAGGTACACCAGATGACATCTCATATGGTGAGGAATGCTGTCCCAGAACCGTGACTACCTCTCTTCGACTGAGAATGAAGGACTTCAACCAGTTAAAAAGATCATCCTTCACACCCATTGCAGAGAGTTTTGCCATAAGCCTTTTGTGTGGCACAGAATTGAAGGCCTTCGCAAAGTCAAGGTAAACAACATCCACCCATGAGCCGCCATCAGTGATCCGGGTGATGTCCTCAAGAAACTCTATAAGTTGATCACAGCAGCTGGAGTTGGGGATAAATCCAAATTGCGAGGGCCGGATAAGACTGTGAGAGCTCCAGAAGTTCCAAAGTGTTTCTCTGACACAGGATTCCATCAGTTTGGCGATGCAACTAGTAAGACTGACTGGACGATAGTTCACAGGTGATGTGCGGTCACCCTTTTTGAACAGAGGAATGACACTGGCAGTTTTCCACTGTTCTGGAGTAGCACTGTTGTTCAGACAGAATTGGAAGAAGCGTGATAACTGGTGTAGAAGGAAGTACCCACCACGTTTAAGAAGCAGGTACGTAACACCATCAAGACCAGGAGAGGCATGGTTGCGTTTATCTTTTAGGTGACGTCGCAGCATTGCAGGTGTAAATTCCATGGTTGTAATAGAGTCCGGTGTCATAGGTGGTGGAGATGGTACACTCTGGTCTTCAATGGTGAAAATGCCTGCATAGCATTCAGCAATGAGCTCTGCGCATTCCTTGGGGTCGTCAGTAACCTGGCTTGTGTGGGGATTGCGAAGAGGACCAACTGGAGAGTGAGGCCTCTGCTTTGAGTGAACATACTTCCAGAACACCTTACTGCCAGGGCTGGTTGCTATGCGCTGCTCAAATTGAAGCACTGCCTTTTTTGTCACCTGTTTGAGGTGGTTGGACGATCTATTTCGCCTCTTCCTATTAATGTCTGATTTGTGAAGTTTGTACTCACGTTCAGCATTGCGCCGTTCTTTTCTGGCAAGACGGGCTGCTGCAGTCTCCCAAATTGCGCTTTTAGGATGTTTTTTCCGCTTACGTGGCACCGATGCTGCACATGCTGTCCATATTGAGCTCAGGATGTTCTGGAGTACAGTGTTGACATCTCCAGAGTCGTAGAACTCAAGCCAGTTTGGCTGTTGCAACTCGGTGCAGTAACAGTTCCAGTCTGCTTTATTCCAGTCAAAGTGAGCAGTTTGGAGATGGTTGTGGTTCTTGTTACTGCCCATGAGGGATAGATTGGCAATGATCATAGCATGATCAGAGTCATCTAAAGGTTCCTCAGCAGTAACACTAATGAACGTTTCAGGAGTAGTGGTGAAGAGTAGGTCCAAAGTGTTGTCACCTCTCGTTGGGGAGGTGACCACCTGGGACCAACTCGAGTCCAGCACCAGCTCAAGGAAGTCATTTGCACTTGGCGGCCAACGAAAGGTCTCCCAGTCAATCTCAGGGTGATTGAAGTCACCTGCAATGAAAACATAAGTGGCTGTCTTCCTGGCAGCAGCTCTGAGGATATCACAAAGTTGAGTGTCCTGATGGTAATTTGAGGGACGGTAAACGACTCCAAGTAGCAGTGTTGACATGGTCATACGTATATCGCAGAAAAAAACTTCCTGCTGTGATTGGTTCAAATCAGCACAAGGAATTACCGACAGATTTGACCGAACGTAGACCATTACACCACCACCACGACGATTAATACGGTCTTTACGAAACAGGTTGTAGCCAGTCATGCTGAAAACCCCATCACAGAGTAAGGGATGTGCCCAAGTTTCCGTGACTGTAATGAAGTTCGGGTTGATACTTTTGACGTAGGAGTCAAAAAGATGAATCTTATTGCATAGACTACGTGCATTCAAAGACAACAGTTTGTACTTTGATTCCAGTCTATGATTATGTGCAGGGGATGGCAGGTTGTTCTGATTTAGTTTCCCAGAGTTTTTTCAGTTTCTTTATTGTCAGTTGTTGTGGGTACAGTGTTTTCAGACCAGCTGGTGTCTCTTTTCCATGATTCGCCAGCCTTAACAAACTTCCCTTAACAAACTCAATGAAAGGAAGAGCAGGAGAAATCGTAGAAATGCTAGCGCGAAAGGAAATTGATGTATGCTGTGTGCAAGAGACTAGACGGAGAGAAGAGTCTGCTAGAGTCCTTGTAGGAAAAAGTCGGTGCTACAAATTTTTCTGGGTGGGAAATGACGATGGGATGGGTGGTGTAGGTATACTACTAGCTGACAAGTGGGTAGATAAATTAATCTCAGTGTACAGGGTAAATGCAAGAATCATTAAACTCAGACTAGTCTTGACTAAAACAATTACCACAATAATATCAGCTTACACACCCCAATCGGGGCTGCCAGACAAACTTAAGGATAGATTTTACGAGTCCCTAATGCACACTACTGCTCTAACAAACGACAAGGACTTCCTAATCATTGCAGGAGATTTTAACGGACACGTAGGTAAACACTGTGATGGCTTCTATAGAGTCCATGGAGGCCACAAGTTTGGCACAGGAAATGAAGAAGGCTTCAGGCTTCTAGAATTCTGCGACGCCAATGACATGTCGATATGTAACACAAACTTCAAAAATCCCGACAACCACCTGATCACCTATAGATCAGGGGAGCACTCTAGTCAGATAGATTTTATCCTCATCAGAGGACGTGACAGATGGACGGTCGTAAACACAAAAGCCTTCCCTAGTGAGGAATGTACATCCCAACATAGCTTAGTTGTCAGTGACCTCACAGTCAGAACTAGACGAACCTGGAAACAAAAGCCAACCTTGAGAAGAAATATCTGGAAGCTGAAAGACCCCTCAACCAGTAACAGATTTAAAGATATTTTACTCAATGCCTACGACAGTAAAGAAGAACAGATAGAAACATTCAATGTAGAAGAGAACTGGGAGTTCCTAACAAATAACTTACTAGAGGCGACGGATGAGGTCTGTGGCTGGAGTAAGACCTCAAGCAGGAGGAAAGTGACTTGGTGGTGGTACAATAAGGTAGATGAGGCAGTTAAGGCCAAGAGACAAGCATGGAAAGAATGGAAGAATGGGGGGAGCAGGGTACATTACATAGAGACCAAGAGGGAAGCTAGGCGACAAGTATACTTAGCTAGGAGGGAAGCAGAGGATAGAAAATTCAAGCATGTTTTACAACGTGAGGACCAGAAACAGGAGGTGTTCAAGATTGCGAGGCAGTGTGTCAGAGATAGTTGTGATGTCATTGGAGAGAAGTGTATCTGGGATGATAAAGGTGAGCTTGCCCTCACAAGTGCTGAGAAGAAAGATGCATGGAAGAGTCATTATGATAGATTATTAAATGAGGAGAATGCATGGGAAGAAGAGACCCTACCCCAAGTAGACCCTATAGAGGGGCCAGCAGTACAAGTCAGCAGCAACGTAGTAAGTAAGGCAATCAAAGATATGAAGATGGGGAAGGCAACCAGTCCATCGGGTATAGCTGCCGAGATGCTGAAGGCATCTGGGTCTGTAGGTCACACTATAACCACACGTATTGTTAACCAGGTAATACTAGAAGGTGTCATACCAAAAGATTGGTGCAGTAGCATCATTGTCAACTGCTACAAAGGTAAAGGTGATGCACTAGATAGAGGAAACTATAGAGGTATAAAGCTGATGGACCAGGTCATGAAAGTAACAGAAAGAGTTATAGCACAGCTGATTAGGGACCGGGTGAAAATAGACGGGATGGAATTTGGGTTTGTACCAGGAAGAGGCACCACTGATGCCTTCTTCCTTGTGAGGCAGTTACAGGAAAAGTACCTAGCTAAAAGTAAGCCACTCTACCTGGCATTTGTCGATCTTGAGAAAGCCTTTGACAGAGTTCCACGTGCTGTAATCTGGTGGGCTCTTAGAAAACTAGGAATAGATGAATGGCTTGTGAAAGCTGTACAAGCCATGTATAGGGGAGCAGTCAGCAAAGTTAGGATTAGCAATGAGTATAGCGAGTAATTTAGCATACAAGTTGGGGTCCACCAGGGCTCTGTTCTTAGCCCCTCCTGTTCATCATAGTCCTGCAGGCAATAACGGAGGAGTTTAAGACCGGATGCCCATGGGAACTCCTGTATGCTGATGACCTCGCAGTTATAGCTGAATCTATGGTAGAACTAGAGAAGAAATTCCAAACTTGGAAGCAGGGACTAGAAAGAAAGGGTCTCAAAGTCAACATGACAAAGGTCCTTGTAAGTAGACGAGAAAACAGAACCCAGATCCCCGCAGGGAAATGGCCTTGCTCAGTGTGTAGGAAAGGTGTAGGTAGGAACTCCATTCTCTGCCCCAAATGCAAACAATGGGTACACAAGAGATGTAGCGGGATCTCAGGAAGCTTAATTAAGAATGTAGGCTTCACATGCAGCAGCTGTGCTGGGACAGCAAGCAGCAAACAGCCACAGGAAACAAGCACTACCAATCTCTGGAAGGGCTCTGTAGAAACAGTAGAGGGCTTCTGCTACCTAGATGACCGAATTAGCAGCGGAGGTGGGTGTTCAGAAAGTATAATAACTAGAGTAAGAACGGGATGGAAGAAGTTTAGGGAACTACTACCACTGCTAGCTGCAAAAAGCTCCTCCCTAAAAATGAAAGGCAGACTGTATGATGCGTGTATCCGAACAGCAATGTTACATGGTAGTGAGACCTGGGCGCTGAAGGTGAAAGACTTACGTAGATTAGAAAGCAACGAAGCCTGCATGTTCCGATGGATGTGTAATAGTAATATACGCGAACGGCAAAGCATAAATGAATTGAGAGAGAGACTGAGCATAAGAGGAATCAAATGCTGTGTGCAGGAGAGGCGGTTGCATTGGTATGGACATGTGATGCATATGAAGGATGACAGCTGCATAAAAAGGTGCAGAGCACTAGAAGTCAATGGAAACCGCGGAGTGGGGAGACCCAAGAAGACCTGGGATGAGGTGATAAAAGCCGACCTTACCCAATTACACCTCTCAAAGGCGATGACACACGACCGTGACCTCTGGCATCACGCAGTAATATAGAGTACCCGACCTCCCAGTGGTACAAGCTGAAGCATATAGACAATATGCCCTCACACCCTCCCACTGCAAGGTGGTCGTGGAGGTGCCACGGCAAAAAAGCACCCAGCCCACACTGTAAAGTGGACGTGTAGGCGCCTCGGAAAAAGCACCCAGCACTCACTGTAAATGAGGTTGGTGTTAGGAAGGGCATCCAGCTGTAGAAATATAGTCAGAATCAGTTCCAGTATGAGCAAGACAAAGTCAGCCGACTGGACACTGCCCACAACAAGACAACCCATCTAACCCATGCTAGCATGGAAGAACGGACGTAAAACGGTGATGATGATGATGATGATGATATATATATATTTATTTATTTATTAAAATAACAGATTAAAGTTTAAGCAAAGAATCGCTGCTTTCACCCTTAATGGGTTTCAGAAGATCCCGTTAAGGATGAAAGCAGCGATCCTTTGCTTAAACTTTAATCTGTTATTTTAATAAATATTTCCTCTAGGGTTCTTAAATATTTGATATATATTTATCCTTATCAAGCCCTCTTTGGGCCCTCGGAAGTCTCCCCCCTATTGGGGAATTTTTCATGTTTCTTTTATTACATCCTCTGTTTTTTTTTTTGTTTTTTACATGCAGAAATGCCCATTTGTACCGTCCTTTATTGTACTGTCCTTAATGTCTACTTTATGTAAACCCTTGTGGTTAATAAAGAAAGCATTATTATTATTTGCCTTTCATCCTTACGGGTCGATAAAATAAAGTACCAGTAATGCACTGGGTAATTGCTGGCCTTGTGCCTAAAGTAGAAACAATTATTATTATTATTATTATTATTATACACACACATATACATATATATATATATATATATATATATATATATATATATATATATATATACATATCATAATGTACATAACATACACACATCATACATATGTATATATCATTATCCTCGTCGTTTAACGTCCATTGACCCTTAGGAAGAAAAACAGATCAAAGAATCATGTATGTGAACAAATCTAAAAAATATTTTATTCAATATCTTAAATAAAAATTAAAACAAAGCAAACAAAAATAGATTAAATCAGTTTAAGCATAAGGTTAATTTACGAAAGATAGGGAAAAATTTTGAAATTTGTTAGCCACCGAGGTACTTTATTTCAGTTATTCTACTTTTACATATAGCTATCTGCATTGTGGCAAAAACATTTTGAAATATCTAAATCAATTGTTTATTAAAATTTCTTGTGGCTTCTTTTACGTGATTTCATGTATTCAACCGTTGCAAGGGAGGTAATAAAATTAGGTTGGTATAACCTATATTTGAAAAATAAAAGCTATAGCGTATCTGCTGAGAGGAATCCAAGAGATGGTGGTTGTATGATTCATGTTTTATTTGCATGCATGATCCAGTAAGTCGCAGAAGCGCCTGACATTCGGTGTCTCTTGGGATTTTGAAACCTGTAAGAGCACATCCTTCTACAAGTCTGAATACAGCTGATTTCTTCCAGAGCAGGATAGATACTGAGAGAAAGTAAGTGAGAAAGAGATATAGAGGAAGATCCCTGTACTAGCCTGGTACTTTTTTATCGACCTCGAAAAGGTGAAAGACAAAGTTGACCACGGACATAAAAAAAATGTAATGTATTTAAAACAGTAGAAACATATCTATAAAGATATCTCAGCACTTGTGAGGGCAAGCTCACCTTTATCATCCCAGATACACTTCTCTCCAATGACATCACAACTATCTCTGACACACTGCCTCGCAATCTTGAACACCTCCTGTTTCTGGTCCTCACGTTGTAAAACATGCTTGAATTTTCTATCCTCTGCTTCCCTCCTAGCTAAGTATACTTGTCGCCTAGCTTCCCTCTTGGTCTCTATGTAATGTACCCTGCTCCCCCCATTCTTCCATTCTTTCCATGCTTGTCTCTTGGCCTTAACTGCCTCATCTACCTTATTGTACCACCACCAAGTCACTTTCCTCCTGCTTGAGGTCTTACTCCAGCCACAGACCTCATATCGAGGAAGATACTGTTAAATTAAATTTGCGTTGAACACCAACTATAAGATGATTTGAGAGTGGCCATTGCAGCATGTTTTGTTGGCCATTGTCCATGGGGCCCTTTGCCATTTTGTCCATGGGGTGCAGTTGAAACACAATAGAGTTGGTCACCCTCTTCCTCTCCCTTTGTTTCTACCTTTGTGTAGTAGTCTTTGCTCTTCCCCTCTTTTTCCTTTCATTTATACAATCCATTGCTGTGTACGTTCAGAGGCTGGTGCTTCAGGTACCAGGGCCCGCACATGATAAGGGACTGCAGAGAGCCGAAGTCAGACATAATCTGGTACCAATACAAACAGCTAGGCCACATTGCCAATAATTGCGACCAGGGAAATGGTCGGGGGGGGGGGGGGGGGCTACTGCGTTGGTAGCCACCCCTGGAAGTGAGTAGAGGCGCCTTTGCTGTCACTGCTCGTAGTAGAAGTTCTGGTGGGGGGAAGCCATCGCGAGTCCTCGTGGACACAGGCTGCACAACAACATTAGTGACCAGGGAGGTGGTTAAAAAGTGGAGCGGGATGAGCAGTATAAGGGCAGACTATGGCAGGGAGATTAGATGCAGAGGTAACAGCGAGGTGGAGATGGTGGTACGGGGAAGAAAAATTAGGCTCCGGCGATCGTGATTGACCACGTGGTGGACGCAATTGATGTAGTAATGAACATGGATGCGATTGGCTGCTTAGGAGGCATTACAGTGAGTGAAGTCAGGGTAATGTTTGGTAGCACGGAAACATCAAGTGCCACGAGTGTGCAGGGAGAATCCACGAAGAAAACATCATACAGGACAAGGATTTCAGGGCTGTGTTCGATGGGCAGCGGTGGGTAGTTGAGTGGTACTGAAAGGGTGAACCACCAATGCTGAAGAATAAAGTGGGCTGTTATCAGCATACCCTGAAAGGAGATGCCAGAAGCGAGTTTGAGGGAGAGGTACAGAGATGGATCAAGGAGGGTATACTGCTTCCTTTGAAGGAGGAGGTAAAGTGTGGAGTGTTGCCATTAATGGCAGTGGTGCAGCTCATGAAGAACAAGGTTAGGCCGGTGTTGGACTTTCGTGAACTGAATGAACACATGCCATGCCACACAGGCGGTGAGGTCACAGATGTCTGTGGGGAAACCTTGCGAGAGTGGAGACGAATGACGGGGGTCTCCACAATTGTCGACTTAAAGTCGGCATATCTGCAATTACATGTGGATGAGAAGCTGTGGAAATAGCTGGTCAGGTATAAGGGCCAAACATACTGCCTGACCAGGCTTAGCTTCGAGTTGAACCCCGCTCCAAAGATCATGGTGATGGTCCTCAAGACCATTTTGAGAAAATCAGACAAGAGGGCATCCAACTCCTACTTCGACGACATCTTGGTGGACGAGACGGTGGTGTCAGCAGCAGAGGTCTCAAACCACTTAGGAAGATTCAGGCTGACCGCGAAACCACCGGACATGATGGAAAGAGGAGCCATGGTAGGACTCAAGCTTCAAAGAGATAAGACGGGCACACTGGTGTTTTAGAGGTGAAACAAAGTCCCGGAACTGGGCCCCGACATGAATAGACGAGAACTCTTCTCAATGTGTGGTAAATTAGTGGACCACTATTCGATCGCAGGGTGGCTCCAGATGGCATGCAGCTATGTTAAGAGATGAGCAGACGGGGTGAGATGGGGTGACAGGGTTGGAGAGAGGACAGTGGCTATGATGCAGGAGATTGTGGGGGAGGGTAAAGGCGGATGACCCAGTAAGAGGATGCTGATACGTCCCCAAATCGTATGGTGTGATGGCAGCAGCATAGCACTAGGGGTGACTCTGGAGATAGGGAACATTGAGGTCGAAGACACAGCCTGGCTCGGGAAGAAGGATGACTACAACCACATCAATGTGGCCGAACTTGATGCGACTAAGAGGAGTGAATCTTGCCCTGAGATGAGGGATGTGCACCATAGAAATCCGCACTGACTCAGCCACTGTACTCAGATGGGTGAGATCAATGCTTACCTGTGAGAAGAGGGTGCGAACGAGAGGGGCAGCAGAAATATTGAGAAAGTGCCACCTGGGAACTCTGGGAGAGCTGTCCACTGAGTTCGGCCTGGAGTTGAGTGTCGTTTTTGTGCCCTCAGAGAAAAACAGGGCAGACATATTAAGCGGAAATGGGATCGTGGAGAGACACCATCGCACGATCAAGGCCATGGCGGAAAGGGGGCATATTTCACAAATAGAGGCATTGTTCTGGTACAACATGTCGTCTCGGGTGGCACAGGTCAAGGAGTCAGTACCACACAGGGCAATTTACAGATACAAATGGCGACATCTGTGCACGGTACCACAGCAGCCGGTGGAGAGAGAGAAGACATTCGTATGAGTGAGTGAAAACATGTGTGTCAAGCCCCCGAACATGCCTTGCACATCTCAATGGGGAAAGGGTGTAAATTCCCAAAACGTGTCTGTGGACAGAATGCCACATCACATCTTGGGCGTCCGTAGAGTCGTTGTTGTGACGGACTCCGAGGAAGAGGAAAATGAAAGCACTGCCCCAACACTGTGGAGATTGCAATGGAACTGCCGATTGGTCCTTGAGATCAAGGGTGATGTGGGGCTGCCGTGGGGGGAAGATTGCCAAAATTTGGGGGACGCCTGACCGGAAATGATGTCACACAAAAGTCAATTGACTACTCTCCTGCACCCTTGTGCCAGCAGTTCAGGTGTGTGTAGATGTGTTGTGCGAAGGCAGACTGAGTTGGATGAACCACACATAGAGAGTGGAACAACTCTGGCCAAAGTGATTCGAGGACACAAGGTAAGTCCAAATGCCTCCAGCTACATTAGTGAAATACTGAATTACATATATACCCAGCCCACATTATAAAATGGTAGTATTGGTGCCTTGTAAAAAGTACCCTGTCAAATGGTAGTAGTAGTGCCATGACAAAATTCTCCCAATACATGTTGTAAACTAGCACCCCACCAAAGCCAGATTTATTCTCATCCTGTTCTACAATGTATTACATGAAGTAGAGGCTGGTGTGGTTATATCTGCCTTAGTGCATAAGCCTTGGGTTCTGACAATATAACCATCATGTTTCACCCTGAAGAAATGGTCAAGGGCTGGTCACACTGCTAGCACTTGCCTATTCTGATTTAGTCACTAATCTGTGCCAGGAAAGATGCATTTAACATCCAGTAATCAGATTCCAGCCAATGAACAGAGCATAAATTTGCGGTCTGTTTGGCCTAAAAAACATTACAAGAACAATCTGGATGACCAACTGTGGTTGTCCCATGTTCAAACTGGCACCATTAGAAATGTGGAATGTCTGTGCTGGTTTGCAAGGCTGTGGCATCTCCTTCTCCGATGGTGACCTCACACAACCCCATTGTGCATCTAAAATACAGTTAAAGTCCCTAACTAGCATTAGCCCTTTAGCATTTACATTTCTCTATATATAGTATTGTATTTTTGTGGTAAAAGCTTTATCTTACATAATTATCTCACATAATATCGAATCTATGAGATTTTGATGTTATTTATTTTGAGAACAATACTTTAACAGAAGTATGAGTGGCTAGTTACTGCCGGTTTGGACAGAAAAAGGTGAGAGACTTCTGGCCAGATATGGCCGGTTTAAATGCTAAAGGGTTAAAGAACAGGCTGTTCCCATGAAAGCTTCATGATGCCTGAAAAAATCCAACTACCTGTTCCGGTCTCAAGGCACCACCTTCACTACTGCTTCCATCCAGTACGACCAACTTACCTTTCAGGGTCATGAAGTTCATCCACATTTTGAGATCCAAACATTTCTGAAACATCCCTGCCATGCAATTTCCACCTGTGACAGACCACCATAAATGAAAGTCTCACAATCATCAAAAATTTGTACAAGAGCACACATCCTAGAAATTCTAGTCTCACTGATGCACTGATGACAAACCTATCAATTTCTAGAACCTGAAATTGTTCTGCAAGTGATCTTGCTTCCAAACTGATCCCTGGTTATACTCATTTATACTTTCCACTTTAATTGGGGCTATTTTTGTTGGAGAAAGAAGTAAAAAGATAGATGTCACTCAACTTAGTCCTTGAAATGGATATTTTTAACTTCTTGTTGCTTGAAGCGATGAATGAAAAAGGCTACTCTAGGGTCTTATTTGGTTTTAATAAGAATGATTCTACATCTCCAGGGATGTTGGTGAAGAACTGTACAGGTGCCTGTATATGCTTTTGTACTGGTGCCTGTCCCAGTCTTCTTTTTCTTGAGGAGGGGGTAATTACTGAGATGCTCAGTGTTGGGATTTCTAATTCACTTTATGCCTTTGATGTGAGCCATCCTTTAATTTTCTGAGAGGCAGAAATTGGAGGACAGAGTCAGATATGTACGAGTGTGGCAGGGTTTAACTTTGTAGTGGAACTACGTCGTACCTCACAATAGCAACATTTTCATATGCAATAAGGTTAAACTGACCAATGGTAAATTGTGTATGAATACATGGTCACTCTCACTCTCTCACTGGTGAAGAACCACCAGTACAGAGCTGACCAGGAGATGACTACGGATGTATGAAGAATTATTATAAAATGACTCCTACATTCTTTTCGACAATAAAAATTATATTTATAGAGGATTGAGTGTTAAAGAAATATTTATTTATATCCTGGAAGTCAGAAGCATATTACTACCAATGAGAAGCTACCAACTCATCGACTAAGGTATTTCTCTTATATCGTTTGTAAAAACAAGATCCTTAGAAGATTTTAACTTGCAGTTATAAAAAGATATAGGTAACATTTAACCTCACATCCTATCTATAAAATGGTGACCCGACTATAAAGAATACTTCCTTCTCATAAAAAAAAAAAGAATGTCGACTCGACAATAACAGACAATTTTTTCTTTCTTCGTACATGGTATCTTTGTCCAACATGGCGTCTCACCTTCTTCTTCCTCACTGGTTCCCGCGCTTTTACTTTGGCCTACATAAGCAGTGCACTCTCTACTGTGGCAATGACACTACGGAACTTGAAATTTTTTTACATATTTTGGTGAAGTTTATGAACGTCTTTCTCCTGCAATGTCAAGTAATTTACTACCAATGTTTGGCGGGGATGAGCGAATCTGGCTTGCCCAGATTGAATCATTTTTCCTCACACACAATATTCCGTCTGACTCTAGACAGCTCCATCTTTTACTGAGTGCCATTCCTGCTTGCTTACTTCAATGGTTAAGGACTTGATTACCGACCCGTCTCCAGAGGCTACCTATAGCAGCATAAAAAAGAAATTCTCAATCGCACTTCTGTCTCGGTGGAAAGGAAGTTCCGCACACTAGTTAACGATGTGCATCTTGGCAACTGTACACCTACTCAGCTCTTACGGAGGATGAGAGAGCTTGCGGAAGATGCACCAGCTGACAGCGCCATGATGAAGAAGCTTTTCTTCTCTAGGCTGCCTCCTAATGTCCAGGCCATTTTGGCAGCGTTGACCGAAACCAGTTCGGTGGATCAGTTGGCTTCATCCGCTGATAAAATCTTGGAGTACTCCAGCAATTCTACCACTTCTACCCCATCACGACTTGCAAAAAATTCTTCACCTTCGCCTGCCACATCAGTTTCAGCTAGCACCACTTCGACCAACGAAGCAACACTCAAGGCCATCCGTGACCTAACGAAGGAGGTACAACTTCTTCATTTATCCAGATCACGATCTCCCCGACAACGCTTGCAAAATCGCTTGCAATCTTCACATCGTCGTTTCCAACCTTCACCATCGCGATCGTGCTGGTACCATAACCGTTTCGGAGCCTCTGCTCATAAATGTATCCAGCCTTGTTCTTTTTCACACCAGGGAAACGAAGTAACGAAGAATTAAGGATGACATCTTCTCTGCAATCCTGTACTGAAAGTCGTGCATTTTTTGTTACAGATTCCTTCTCGCACGCACGCTGCCTCATCGACACGGGTGTGTCTTGCAACATTTGGCCTTTAAAATTCTTGAGAGAGAAACCTTCTCTCTCACAGATATCACCACAAGCTATAAACCATTTAGCTATCCCTACGTATGGACAAATCTCTCGCTCTTTGGACCTGGATTTACGTAGAGATTTCTCATGGATTTTCACCATAGCTGATTTGCCATATGCTATTCTGGGTGCTGACTTTTTGCATCATTACAATCTTATGGTTGGTATGCGGACACGTCGTTTATTGGAAGCAACTACGAATTTTTCTGCACTTGGACGTACTTCAGTAATCCAGTATATCAGTCCAGTCTTCTACATTGTTGCTTCGGATGACCTGTATCATGCGCTTTTGCATTCCTTTCCGGAATTAACTAATCTGAACTTTGCGGTAGATACCCCTACTCACTCTACCAAACATTTTATTGAGACTAAGGGTGCTCCAGTTTTTTTCACGCCCGCGTCGCCTTGCTCCGGAAAAATTGAAAGCGGCTAAGGCAGAGTTTAACCATATGCTGCAGTTGGGTATCATTTGCCCTTCTTCCAGTCCACGAGCCTCGCCTTTGCACATGGTACCGAAACGTTCGGGAGACTGGCGTCCCACAGGAGATTTTCGGCGATTAAATTCGATCAATGTGCTGGACCGTTACCCAATTCCTTACATCCAGGATTTCGCTTCTTCGCTTCACGGATGTACTATCTTTTCAAAATTGGACCTGATCAGAGCATACCATCAAATTCCTGTGAATCCTGCGGACATTCCTAAAACTGCCGTTACTACACCTTTCAGTGCATTCGAATTTTTAACAATGCCTTTTGGACTACGCAATGCTGCTAGTATCTTCCAGCGATTTATGGGCGTAGTCGTCCGTGACCTAAATTTTGTATATTGCTACATCGACAATATTCTCATCGCGAGTGCTTCACCGGAGGACCATATCTCGCACCTCCGCCAACTGATTTAGGCAGTACCAAGTTCGTATTAACCTTGCGAAGTGTATTTTTCGGCGCTGCTTCTCTCATCTTTTTAGTCCACGTGATTAACTCTGAAGGAATATTCCCACTTCCCGAGAAAGTGAAGGCTCTTCAGGAACTCCCCCTGCCAACTTCCTTGCAACAGCTGCGGCAGTTCCTGGGCCTCCTAAATTATTATCAACGGTTTATCCCGCATTGCGCAGAACTCTTAGCTTCACTATCTATGGAGTTACTACCGCTATTACTACAGACCGTGGTAGGCAGTTCGAATCTCAACTTTTCACAGATCTATCAAAGATCATCGGCGCTCAATGCATCAGGACTACCAGTTACCATCCTGCATCTAATGGAATGGTAGAGCATTTTCATTGCCAGTTAAAGGCCGCATTGCGTGCCTATCCGGATACTCTACATTGGAGTGACAACCTCCCCATAGTACTACTCGGTATCCGCACTTCAATTAAAGAGGACCTTGGATTCTCTCCAGCCAAGCTTTCGTACGGCACTACTTTATCTTTGGCAGGGCAGATGCTTGCCCCAGTTGACCTTTCTACTCAGGACCCTACACTCTATGTGACCCGTTTGTGTTCGCATTTTCAAGTCCTGCCTCCTATGAACACTAGGCAACAAGCCATTAAATCTTCGGTTCCGAGGGACATTGCCTCGTGGACCCATGTTTTTGTCAGAAATGACGCAGTGAGAAGTCCTCTCACTCCACCTTATTCTGGACCCTATCGCGTACTTGCACGTACATATAAACATTTCACCATTGACTTTAATAGACATAAAGACAGTATCTATTGACAGACTAAAGCGGGCCTACACAGATGCTCTCACACCAGAACATCATACTCCTCCCCTCCTACAATGTGTCAATACAAACACCACCGCAAGCACCACAATCACATACAAACACTCCTTTACCTTCAACATACATCACAACTCGTAGTGGTTGTCATGTCCATTGGCCCAAGAAACTTTATAAAACAATTTACATATGAACTATTCTTTTTTTTTCTCTTTTTTCTTTATTTTTATATTTGCTTTGCATGACTTATGTTACCTTTGCAGACATTTTCTCCTCATTTTTATCGACTGCTTTCCAGTCTAAGCAAAGGGTGATGTAGTGGATCTACGTCGTACCTCACAATAGCAACATTTTCATATGCAATAAAGTCAAACTGACCAATGGTAAATTGTGTATGAATACATGATCACTCTCACTCTCTCACTGGTGAAGAACCACCAGTACAGAGCTGACCAGGAGATGACTACGGATGTATGAAGAATTATTATAAAATGACTCCTACATTCTTTTCGACAATAAAAATTATATTTATAGAGGATTGAGCGTTAAAGAAATATTTATTTATATCCTGGAAGTCAGAAGCATGTTACTACCAATGAGAAGCTACCAACTCATCGACTAAGGTATTTCTCTTATATCGTTTGTAAAAACAAGATCCTTAGAAGATTTTAACTTGCAGTTATAAAAAGATATAGGTAACATTTAACCTCACATCCTATCTATAACTTTCTTTGGGTGACAGTATATTTCTTCTGGGTTGTGTTGTTGGTAGAAGTGAAGGCCTTCCTTCTGCTGCCCTCTGTATTTGTAGACACAAGACTTGCAGATGAATGGTGCTACATGGGTGGCACCTGGGTTTTTGCCTTTCACAACATGAGCACCATTTGGGAGGTCCCTGAAAATTGGAATCCTGTCCAGGTTTCCAGGTTCTACTAGGATCATGGTGTATTTCTTTATATCTATCAGTGAGTCCCCTCCTTCCAGGACAATGCATAGACCCACCCACCATATGTTTAACTCTAGTCATATGTTATTTTTATTCTTACTATGTACTTACCTAAATAAGAATGGATAACAATAAGATCCTCACTTTTACACACAATGACGGTTTGCCTGTGCGGAAATTTTTCAGTAAGGGCTTTCACCCCAACTGTCATATTACTTGGCTTTGGTGACAAAGTAAAAATATTTTTTAATTTTAGTATTTAGAGTGATTGGGATTTTTTTTTACTCCCAGTCATCAAACACCTATAAATAATTATCCTCCTGGCTGCTTCCTTTAGGAACGCTGCCAGAATGGCTAAGGCTGTTTCTACTGGCATCTGTGTAAATTATTTTCTCTGCTTCACTCAAATTTGCAAACATTTGCAGCAAGCACATGTTCTGCTTTCTTCCTAATATCTACAAAAGACCTAGCTTTCCCCAAGCTTTTTTGTTGATGCTGTAGCTGCTGCTCTTGCTGTCATTGTTGTAGATATTTCTCTCTGCGATCAGTAAAGCTGGAAACTCACATATATTAAAACAAACTATTTGTTTTGTATTGTCACCACTACCTCCAATGGAGTTGCAGCTGTTGTTCTTATAGTTGTCCTCACTGTTACTGTTGTTATTCAATGTGTATTCTTTTTTGCCTGTATTTTGTAGTATTAAATTAGTGATGCTAGCTTCTGTCAGCTCCATATCCTTGTAAATATCCAGCTCTCTCACAATTACTGTGATAGTACCTCATTCTTTCTCCTTTTCTGTCTCAGTCTTCTCCGCAAAAAATTATTGTTTTGGTGGATTATCAGTATCAGTAGAACATCAGATGCCCTGCTTTGCAGCATAGTTATGTCCCTTTACATTCTGAGTTCAAATCCTGCCGAGGTTAGCTTTCTCTTTTATTCTTACAGGGTTGATAAAGAAAGCACCAGTAATGTAATGGGGTCAATTGAATTAACTTTCCTTCTTTACCAACTTATTCCTGAGAGGGTCGTGGGGACAAAGTCCTCAAAAAACTCCTTCTAGCAGGTCCTGTCAGAAGCAACCATCTCCAATTGATTCAGCTGGATTCCCAAGTGTGACCAGCCAAGCTAAAAAAAATTGTTGGCCTTGTGCATAAATCAGAAACCATTATTATTGTTTTGGTTAAATCTAAGTTGAACTTTTACACAAAATCAAACAATATAAAATGTGAATATCTAAATATAAAATGTAAAACTTCTCCCCTACCCTCCACATTCTAGGAGAGGAATGAAAGAAACTTAAAACCTCACCAAAAGGTAGAGAACATGCCTCTCAAAGTGACTGGCAGAAAATTCTTACAGGAACAAATTTTCATTCATGAGAAACAAGATTTCATTTGCCACAAGGGCAATGGATGAAGGAGACATTACAATAAGATGTTACAATATAAAGGTGGAGGTTTACATGGAAATAAAAAAGGTAAAATCATCATCACCATTTTATGTCCACTATTCCACGCTAGCATGGGTTAAATGGTTTGTCCTGTTGTGGGCAGTGCCAGATTGGGTGACCATGTCTTGCTCATATAGAACTGATTCTGGCTTGATTTCTACAGCTGGATGCCCTTCCTAACACCAACCTCATTTACAGAGAGTACTGGGTGCCTCTTTACCGTGGCGCCTACACGACACTTTACAGTGTGGGCTGGGTGCTTTTTTGCTGTGACACCTAGAGGACTACTTTATAGTGGGATGGGGGCATACTGTCTATATGCTTCAGCTTCGGCTTGGACCCATGGGAAGTCAGGTCTTCTGTATTACTGCATAACGCCAGAGGTCACAGTAACATGTATACAAAATAGATATACATAATTTCACAATTAAACAAAGCTTTCAGTCCTCCTGGTATAGAGAGGTGAATATTTAAAGCTAATTGAAGAACTCCACTGATCTACAAACATCCTGACTAACAAGGGCAAGTGCCTTTTCCCAGCAGTCATTGTCCAACCAACAAGCACATGCTGAGAGTAGACATTTGTTCTACTTACTCCAACCCATTTACCTTCTAAATTTACAGAAGAGCAACCCACTCTTTAATTTTACCCTCCTTTCCAGTCAATGAGGGCTTCACTGAAGAGGAAGGTGTTTGTCTTCAGCCCATTTGCCATAGTTACCAGAGGAGTGATCTTCACTTTGGTCTCAGTTGACAGCTGGATCTATCCTATATGCAAAAAGAGTTTTTGCAACATAACTCAAGAAATCTGCAATGCATGAGTATATGCAAAATAGTTTTGTTGCTGTGTGCATCACAGATAGCACTTCAATGCCTGTAGTTTTTCTCAAATTAGCCAGCCCCAGTCAAGGGCACATATAGCCATTTGTCTTAAGAGCCAGCCTTTGCTAACATTTACATCTGGCACAACTGAATTATCACCAAGGTCCAAGAAAATCATCCATACCTTAAGGTTCAAGCCTTTCTGGAGCACTGCTACCTGATCCTAACAGACCACAAGTTGTCAAAAATGGGTGCAAATGCCCGTGTTCCCAAAATCTCATCTCACTGATGGCTTACACAGCTATATCTGTGACCTGAGATAATTGAGCCAATGACTTTGCTTCCAAGTTGACCTCATGTTACACACATTTATACTTCTCACTTTAATTGCAGCCATGGTTGTTGAAGGAAAGAAAAGGGGGAGGTCACTTGCTTTGGTCCTCAAGGTTGGTTGATCCAATCTTCTCATTTGTTAAGTCAAAGTTATTGAAGGGCTTTTCTAAAGTTTTCTTTGTGGGATTTAGGATAAAATGTCTAGTTCCTTTAGGAAATTAGGATTTTAATGTTTGGTATGTGTGTCCGCCTGTATTAGTACTTTGTTCAGAGGTGATTTGGCAGAAGTTTATTGCAGCCTTTTCCTTTTGTGTATATTTTCTAGTTGATGAAGGAAGCCTTTCATTTTGGGGCAATTTATCTCCTCTATTTTTCACTTCTCTCTTATGCAGTGATTTTATCAAGTACATTACACATGGTTTGTTTCAGAGATAGCAGAGAAAAGGAATGTCTGCACCTACATGAAGGTCAGTGCTTTCGTAACAGTGGTATGGTGGAGTGGTGGAAAGAAAGAAGTGAAAAATAGAGGAGATTAACTGCCCCAAATGAAAGGTTTCTCTGAAAGTGGCTGAATCCACCTTCCTTTATGTTGTTGCTTATACTGCAACACTATAATTACTTGTTTCTGTGGTAGTCATGTGGATATCATTGCTGGTGGTGGTGATGCACTTTTGTTGTTGCTACTACTGTACTCCAAAGTTGGGAAACTTCAATCAAAATGTTATCAATATGTTGCTACTGTAGTTATTTTTAATGTTTTTGTTGCCACCATCATGACTGATTAATGATGTAATCAATATATTAGAGCTACTACCTGAATGTATCTGATTGCTATGAACTGATAATTAATCTGTAGAATTAATCTGTCCTTCTAACTGGTTGTGGGTTCCTGTCCCGAAATGTCAGTATAAATTCTTTTAGAGAGTGTCTCTCAGATGTCTCCAATTGCATTGGGGAATTTACATTTTAAATGTATGTGTTTTGTGTGGTTTATATGTTTGTGTATAGGGCAATTTTCTGTATATAGTTCAATAGTTTTCTGTTGTTAGTATTTATGTAGTGTGTGATGTTTATATCCCTTTGTTCTTGTGAGTGTGGGTTTTGTTTTGTTTCAGATGTTGACGATGTAGGTGTTTGTTGCCTTCTGGCTTTGGGCTACACTTTTCTCTTTCACCCTTTTTTTTTAGTAAGAAGACAGTGTTTTTGCAGACTTGTCATTCCTCACCCTCAACAGAATTTAGGTCCAACAGTGTGATGTTGAGGAGGGGCATGTCTTCAATGGGTGTTGGTGTTGTTGCTGGTGGTGGTAGTTCTGTTGGTGCTGTTCCAGTTGTTGGTTTTTCTGTAGTTGCTGCTACAGGTGTTGACAGCAAGAGGGCTCTGTGATTTCCTGCAATGTTTTGTTGAGGGAAAAAACTCTGAGGTGGTTGGTTTTGCTGCATAAATAGCAGCATGGTTTTTTTGCCCTCCATGACCACATGTAGTTTCATTTTGCCCAGAATGCGAACAAGGTTTGGAATCTTAATTTTTTCCAGCATTATTTGGAGAATTATCTCCAAATTGATCCCAGACAAGTTTCCCCATCGTTACCTTCCAGGAACCACTAGGACTCCAACTTTGGCGGACCTTTACAGTTCTTCTCATATAGCATGGGAACATTATAACTTGTTCTGCTTTGCGGGGGACCACAGATATTTTTCTTGCAAGAGCTTCAGCCTTGAAGAGCACCAAGATGCTCCCAAACTGCTTGGTCCTTGAAATGTGTTCAATATCATACATGCTGCAATTCAAAGCTGCTTCTACTTGGGGTTGAGAGGTCAGTTCCAATTTTTCAGTTTTTATTAAAACACAGCAATAAGTGTCTTCTCTGTTGCAGCCAATACCTTGGTTGGTTTATTTAGGTTGGCCGGGGAATTTTTCCATTTTTATTAATGTCCCTCTTCGAGATGTCTATCTTGAAGAGTTCTGCTGTTATTTGTGTTGTTCCTGTCAGGGTTTTTGATGTGTTCATTTCTAGTTTTTGTGGTGGTGGTGACAGTGTTAATGTCAGGAATTCAATTAAATAATTCTTTTCTACTAAGATGTTTTTTCTATTTTTTATATCTTTTTCAAAAATCTTATTCACCATGTTGAAATTTCTATCATCTAACACATGGACATCAGTTTGTCTACATTGTTGCTGTTGTGGTTAATAACAGAATCATTTGTGATATTTAATCCTTTAGTGTTCAAACCGGCCAGAATTCTCTACCTCTTTCTGTTGAAACTGGCTGTAACTGGTCGCTCAAACTGATGTTAAGGTATTGTTCTCAAATTAAATACTTTCAAAATCTCATAGATTCAATATTATGTGAGGTAAAGCATTTACCATGAAAATATAATAGTGTATATAAAATAATGTGAATGCTAAAGGGTTAAAACAATATTATTAAAAATATTTTTTTCGTCACATGAGAAACTGGCTTCTTCATTAAGCGTTTTAAAAGACACTCTCTCATTGTCATTATCAATTTTATAAAATGTTAAAAAACAAATTTGACATTCCAGTGGGAGTGTTGTGTTATCAACCTTAGCTGTCACAGCAGGTTGGTTGGTGTGTACCTTTGTCAACATAAGATCAGAGCCGGTGAAAAATAGACAACAAATACAGTTCTCCAGAGATTAAGCATAATAATAATGGTTTCTGATTTAAGCATAAGGCCAACAATTTTTGGGGAGAGGAAAGTCGATTAAATCAACACCAATGCATTACTGGTACTTTATTTTAGCGACCCCGTAAGGAAAGTTAACCTCAGTGGGATTTGAACTCAGACCGTAAATGGCCATAACTCTGTGCTGCAATTATCCCAGTGTATTACTGGTACTTTATTTTATCGACCCCATAAGAATGAAAGGCAAAGTTAACCTCGGCGGGATTTGAACTCAGACCATAACTCTTTGCTACAAAGCATGGTGTCCGACCCTCTACCGATACTGACAATCCACCACCCTTTAATAATAATTGTTTCTACTTTTGGCACAAGGCCAGCAATTACCTAGTACATTACTGGTACTTTATTTTATCGACCCCATAAGGATGAAAGGCAAAGTTGACCTCAGAATGGAAAGGGCCGTAACTCCATGCGTCAAAGCATGGTGTCTGACCCTCTACCAATCCACCTCCCTTTAATAATTGTTTCTACGTTAGGCACAAGGCCAGCATTACTGGTACTTTATTTTATCAACCCTGTAAGGATGAAAGACAAAGTCAACCTCGGCGGGATTTGAACTCAGATACAGAAAGAGTTATAGCACAGCTGATTAGGGACCGGGTGAAAATAGACGAGATGCAATTTGGGTTTGTACCAGGAAGAGGCACCACTGATGCCCTCTTCCTTGTGAGGCAATTACAGGAAAAGTACCTAGCTAAAAGTAAGCCACTCTACTTGGCATTTGTCGACCTTGAGAAAGCCTTTGACAGAGTTCCACGCGCTGTAATCTGGTGGGCTCTTAGAAAACTAGGAGTAGATGAATGGCTTGTGAAAGCGGTACAAGCCATGTATAGGGGAGCAGTCAGCAAAGTTAGGATTAGCAATGAGTATAGCGAGGAATTTAGCGTACAGGTTGGGGTCCACCAGGGCTCTGTTCTTAGCCCTCTCCTGTTCATCATAGTCCTGCAGGCAATAACGGAGGAGTTTAAGACCGGATGCTCATGGGAACTCCTGTATGCTGATGACCTCGCACTCATAGCTGAATCTATGGTAGAACTAGAGAATAAATTCCAAACCTGGAAGCAGGCACTAGAAAGAAAGGGTCTCAAAGTCAACATGACAAAGACTAAGGTCCTTGTAAGTAGACGAGAAAACAGAACCCAGATCCCCTCAGGGAAATGGCCTTGCTCAGTATGTAGGAAAGGTGTAGGTAGGAACTCCATTCTCTGCCCCAAATGCAAACAATGGGTACACAAGAGATGTAGCGGGATCTCAGGAAGCTTAATTAAGAATGTAGGATTCACATGCAGCAGCTGTGCTGAGACAGTAAACAGCCACAGGAAACAAGTACCACCAATCTCTGGGAGGGCCCTGTAGAAACAGTGGACAGCTTCTGCTACCGAGGTGACCGAATTAGCAACGGAGGTGGGTGTTCAGAAAGTGCAATAACTAGGGTAAGAACGGGATGGAAGAAGTTTAGGGAACTACTACCACTGCTAGCTGCAAAAGGCTTCTCCCTCAGAATGAAAGGCAGACTGTATGATGCGTGTATCCGAACAGCGATGTTGCATGGTAGCGAGACCTGGGCGCTGAAGGTGGAAGACTTACGTAGATTAGAGAGAAACGAAGCCTGCATGCTCCGATGGATGTGTAACAATAATATACGTGAACGACAAAGCATAAATGAATTGAGAGACTGAGCATAAGAGGAATCAAATGCTGTGTGCAGGAGAGGCGGTTGCGCTGGTATGGACATGTGATGCGTATGAAGGATGATAGCTGCATAAAAAGGTGCAGAGCACTAGAAGTTGATGGAAACCGCGGAGTGGGGAGACCCAAGATGACCTGGGATGAGGTGATAAAAGCCGACCTTACCCAATTACACCTCTCAAAGACAATGACACACGACCGTGACTTCTGGCGTCACGCAGTAATACAGAGTACCCGACCTCCCATGGGGACAAGCTGAAGCATATAGACAATATGCCCCCACACCCCCCACCGCAAGGTGGTCGTGGAGGTGCCACGGAAAAAAAGCACCCAGCCCACACTGTAAAGTGGACGTGTAGACGCCACGGAAAAAAGTACCCAGCACTCACTGTAAATGAGGTTGGTGTTAGGAAGGTCATCCAGCTGTAGAAATCAAGCCAGATCAGTTCCTGTATGAGCAAGGCGTGGTCAGCCGACCAGACACTGCCCACAACAGGACAACCCGTCTAACCCATGCTAGCGTGGAAGAACGGACGTAAAACGGTGATGATGATCGTAAAGGGACGTAACTATGCTGGAAAGCATGGCAATGATTTCAAACTTAGGCACAAGGTTAGCAATTTGAGTGGAGGGAAAAGTCAACTATATTGACTCCAGTACTTCACTAGTACTTTATTTTATTGACTTAGGGAGGATGAAAGACAAAGTTGGCCTTAGAATGTAAAGGGCCATAACTACTGTATATACTGCAATATAAGCCAAGGAATATGTGACTAAAAAAATCAATGGTAAAATGGGTCAGCTTATATTTGGGGGTCAATATTTTACCAATTTTCACCAACTTCAAATTCTACATAAAAAAATATCTGGAGCAATTATTTTATAATGAAAGGTTTTTTTTTAATACATTGTCAATAGTGTTATTTATGTTCCCTTGAAAATATTTCCAACAAACTTATAATTTGGACATTTTAATACATAAATACCCGCTACACAAATATGTGCCGACAGCTTTTCTCTGACTTACTCATACTTTTTCTTTCAATCTTACTTCTAACTTGTGTTTTATTGCTCTCACTCTCTCCCTTATCATTTCTGCCTCCTCTATTCTATGAAACCCTATACCAAGTTCTTATTCAATCTCTTGCTTTTAACTGCACCCAGCATAAGAGTGACCAAAAATAAGCGAACATTTGAGAAACTTGATGAAACTATAAAACAGATGAAATTCATCATTCATTTTTCATCATTTTATGTCCGCTTTTCCCTGTTTGCAAGGGTGGGACGGGAACTGATTCTGGCTTGATTTCTACAGCTGGATGCCCTTCCTAACACCAACCTCATTTACAGTGAGTGCTGGGTGCTTTTTTGCCGTGGCACCTCCACGACCACTTTGCAGTGGAATAATAGGGACCCCAGTCCCTATCATCTAATTTCTACAGCTGAGTAAACTGGAGAAATGTGAAATAAAGTGTCTTGCTCAAGGAAACAACACATCACCCGGTCTGAGAATTGAACTCTCAACCTTTCGATTGCAAGGCCAATGCTCTAACCACTAAGCCATGTACCAAATTGTAAAACAAAAACTATATTCTAAACAACACTTAAAACATTAAAATATTCAAGCTTCATAAATATTTTATACTCATGAGAATTTTAAGACCATTCCATCTAAACATGTGTTGATTAGCTGCCTCAGCTTATACATTGGGGTTTAGGTTTTTGCCCATTTCTCAGTCATAAAATAGATGGCCGGCTTATATTTGAGTAGGCTGAAAAGTTCATAAGCTGACTATGAAGGAGTGATGTTAGTGCAGTGAAATCTTGCATGCATTAATTTCAACTTTTCTTATTAATAACTTTCTTTACAGGGATTATGTTGAAAAATAAACCTCATTTGGTCATTCCATGAGAATTTCTTGGTCAGCCTATGAACTTTTCATCTAACCCTCGTTTATGGTGAATACCACAAAGATTTCGTCAGATGCTATAATGATTCTGCCAATCCAATAAGTAATAACTATGTAATAAAAACAGCTTCAATAATATGGACATGTGGTTAGAATGACTCAGGAAGGAATCGATGGACAGATTTTACGGGTAAAACCAACTGGCAGGAGACCCAGGCATAGACACCAAGCAAGATGGTTGGATAACATCTATGAGCTTGGCTGGTCTCGCTTGGGGATTTAGCTGAATCAATCGGTAAAGGTTGCTTCTGAGAGGACCTGCTGGAAGGAGTGTTTGAGGACTCTGCCCCCAGAACCCCCTCAGGAATAAGTGGGAGGAGGAGAAGAAGAAAGAAAGAAGTTAATAATAAATCATAAAAATTCCAAATTAAGTCTATTAATTTTTTTTATTTCTTATTTTTTTCCTTTCTGCTTTCTCTTCTGTGCCATTCTCCCAGCAACCTGTTTACTTAACTTGACAATATTAAACTTCTTAGCTTCATTTGAAATGGCTACTGATGACACTTCATTTTCAATGTTGGCCTTGATTTCTTTCTCCAAAAACTGAAATAGAAATGTAATTTTAATCATGGTTCATCATTACCACCATCATTGTTTAATGTCTTATCTTTCCTTGCTCAAACAAAACTGTATTTTGACTGTGTTTTTTTTTTTTTACAGCTGAATGTCATTCCTAACACCAACTATGTTTACAGTGTGGAACTAGGTGGTCCTATTATTGCTCAAACAGATAGTAGATAGTAGAGTAGTGGATTGGCAGTATTGGTAGAGAGTCTGACGCTATGCTTTGCAGCAAAGAGTTATGGCCCTTTATGGTCTGAGATCAAATCCTGCCGAGGTTAACTTTGCCTTTCATCCTTATGGGGTCGATAAAATAAAGCACCAGTAATGCACTAGAATAATTGCTGGCCTTGTGTCAAAAGTAGAAACAATTATTGCTCAAACAGAACTATATCTTGGGAAATGGGTGTATTTTTACTGTCTCTAGCTGAACCTCATAAAGTTGATTACTGATTTTCCACATGACTGTGTGAACAGGATAAACAAGCATAGGCAGGATGGTAGTATAGAGACTGGAGGTGAGGTATATCAACATTTAAGTGTGCCTCCCCACCACACACCAGTATACCCCTTCTTATGTCCTCTTCTATCTTTGTCTACTCTCATACCTACTATCTAAATTATCCCCACCTACCCTCTCTATTGAGCTCACTGCTCACATAAATCGGGAAGTGAGGGATAGCTTGGGTTCCATCAAATCCCTACCACCCTTGAACATCCACCCAGTCCATACTCACTGAAAGATGCTGTTCATACATGGGGCATCTCAGCCCTGTATATATCCACCAATGTTATACAATGAGTAGTCAATCATCACTTGCTGTTTCTTCAAGTCCACAGCCTTGATTTAAACACTTGCTCCCACTCTTTCTCCTTCATAATAGGCAAACAGCATGTAACGGCCATTGTTACTCGTCACACAGTACCATTGTTACCATGTTGTCATCTCTCCCACCACTTCTCCTTTCTGTCCAGTCAAGGTCACAAGGATCTCTACTCTGTAAAGTGGTAGTGCTGGCTACCATAAAAAATTAACCCAGTACTTGCTGTAAAGTGACTGGCATTAGGAAGAGCATTCAGCCATAGAAACCATGTAAAAAAAGAAATGGATGAACAAGATAAGTTCACCTGAACAATCTAATCTCAGAATAAGACAATATAATTATGTATATTCATTTTTAAGTCCACTTTTCATCACCACATCTTTCCACTCCTTTGAGAGCCTTAGTGATTTGAGATCAGTTCTTACTTCCTTCACCCAAGCCTTCCTGTACTGCAGCTTCCTTTCACTGAGCTTTCCTCGCACATTTTCACTCATTGATCATCATTCATATATATCACATATCCATATCAATGCAGTCTTCTCTCAAGCACACAACATCTAATTCCTCTTACACCAAGTTTTTCTCTCAATTGCTTTGTTGTTCACACATTAACACTACACCTCCATTGAAGCATACTTGCTTCATTTCTCTCCAGCCTTCAATCATGCAACATCGCACTTTGCACACAGGTGTCATACAGCCAGCCTTTTGTTCATAGGGAGAAACCTTTTGTTGTCAGTGGTGTGAGTAGCTTCTCAAATTTCTTCCATCCGGTCCTTATTCTAGATGCTCTCAAATCCTCCTCCTCCACTGCTAATTAGATCACCTACATCAACCACTTCTATGGATTCTTCTTGGGATTGGTATATATATATATATCATCATCATCATCATCATCGTTTAACGTCCATCTTCCACGCTTGCATGGGTTTAGATGGGAATTTTCCCACTTGAGGCAAGAGTGTTTGTCTTGCTCGCATAGGACTGTCTGGCGGGTTTTCTACGGCTGGATGCCCTTCCTAACACCAACCACGTTTACAGTGTGGGACTGGGAGGTTTTTACCGTGTTACCTACACGGCCACATTACAGCGTGGACTGTGTGTTTTTTTGTCGTGACACCTACACAACCTCATTTATTTAGGTATATATATATTTTTCATTTTCATTTTACGTCCGCTTTTTCCCTGCTTGCAAGGGTGGGACGGGAACTGATTCTGGCTTGATTTCTATAGCTGGATGCCCTTCCTAACACCAACCTCATTTACAGTGAGTGCTGGGTGCTTTTTGCCGTGGCACCTCCACAACCACTTTACAGTGGAATGATAGGGATCCCAGTCCCTATCATCTCATTTCTACAGCTGAGTAAACTGGAGCAATGTGAAATAAAGTGTCTTGCTCAAGGAAACAACACATCACCCGGTCTGAGAATTGAACTCACAACCTTTCGATTGCAAGGCCAACGCTCTAACCACTAAGCCATGTGCCTCCATATATATATATATACCAAGAAGGCACATGGCTTAGTGGTTAGAGCATTGGGCTTGCAATTGAAAGGTTGTCGGACTGGGTGATGTGTTGTTTCCTTGAGCAAGACACTTTATTTCACATTGCTCCAGTTTACTCAGCTGTAGAAATGAGATGATAGGACTGGGGTCCATATCATTCAACTGCAAATTGGACGTGTAGGCGCCACGGAAAAAAAAGCACCCAGCACTCACTGTAAATGAGGTTGCTGTTAGGAAGGGCATCCAGCTGTAGAAATCAAGCCAGAATCAGTTCCCATATGAGCAAGACAAGGTCAGCCGACCGGACACTGCCCTCAGCAGGACACCCGTCTAACTCATGCTAGCGTGGAAGAACGGACGTAAAACGGTGATGATGATGATGATGATATACATATGTATGTAAAAGGTAAACAGAAATAACAACACAATCGATACAGTATAAGGAAGGTATATATTAGGTTAACACTTAAAATAGCAGGAAGAGGGTCTTAACGTTTCAGATGCTAGTCCTTCATCAGAAGAAATGAGAAATAGGATAGATTACGGGCGGGTTGGAATTGGAAAAAATGTCTTTAGATAAACATAACAGGTCCATTCATGTTGACATCTCATATACAGGTATATATATATATATATATATATATATATATATATATATATAAGAGATGTCAACATGAATGGACCTGTTATTTTTATCTAATACATATATTTATATATGTATATATATACATACATATATAAATATATGACAGGCTTCATAGAGTTTACTATATGTTTTCAGTTTAAAATAAGCACACCATATCCCACTGTGTTGTATATGGCATCTAAAAGAGTTACAGCCAGGAACAGCATCTGGCCATAAAACATTACCTTATAAAGGACTCCATGACGAGTATGAAGTCTGTCATGAATCCAGCAAGGCTAACTCCCACCCTCCCTGTTTTAGCAGAGAAAATGGCCTTAAAATCACATTGTTTCTTTCTATTAATTTCACTCACAAGGCACTGGTGGGTCCAAAGCTACAATAGAAGATACTTGCTGAAATTGTTATACCATTGGATAGAACTTGAAGCCACATTGCAAAGCAAAATTATTAACCACACAGACATGTCTATGTCAATATTTAAAATATATATTATTTTTCTAATAATATATTAAGAAAACAACAACCCCAGAATACTGAAATAAATAATTTCACAAATTCTTTAAAGGAGAGATAAATTCCAAACATTCTGACAAGGGGAGATAATTCCATTACATTCAAAATATAACTGTACCAGTTTTTAGAATAGATACCCAGTAAACCTGCCTGTTTTACCAGGTTTCGGTATATGAAAGGACATCTCACCATAAAAGTCTGCCTAAAAAATCCTGTTCAACCTATGCCAGTATGGAAAGGCAGACATATAAGCAATGCAAACTCCTTATATGTCTGCCTTTCCATACTGGCATAGGTTGGACAAACTGCTGTTCCAACTCTCTGTGCTCTGGGTCCAAATCTTGCCACCCTTCATCTTTTCAGGAGTTGCCAAATAATGTACCAGTCTGTGGTGGCGGATTAGCAAATATGTTAGAACATTGGATGGTATATATTGTGGTATCTGTGCCATCTCTGTGTTAAAATCTTACCTTCTTTCACTAGAAAAATGGTAATATGACAAGACTGGTTCCCTATCATTAAAATATCCAAGAAACCTTCTATGAAATACACAATCTCATGTGAGACTAGCTAAAGTTTTAACCCTTTTGCGACCATAGGAACCCTTTAAAGTGGTCTGTTTGTTTTTTTAGAACCAGAGCTGGTTTGGCCAGGTTGGTATCAAAGGATTGAAATCATAAATGCCTGGTGTTGTTTAACTATTTTAACATCAACCTGCCTAATACTCATTAATAATTCAATTAGTCAACACCAACATAATATATGCCAAAATATTCAGTTACATATATGTTAATAAACCTTTCCAAAATCTTAAATACATTAAAAATTCAAACACATGGGCAGTGTATGCATTTAAAATATAATCACCATAGCTGTTAAGATAGCAAGCTGATACAGTTTTCATAATTTAGCGCTAAATGGGTGGCAGATTGGTAGAAGTATTGGACAAAATACTTTGCAGCATTTAATTATGGCCCTTTACATTCAGAATTCAAATCCTGCTGAGGCCAACTTTCATCTTCCTAGGGTCGATAAAATCAACTTTACTCTCCTTGTACCTATATCAGAAATCATTATTTAGCTCCTAGTCAACCTTGACAACAGAATATTTAGTGAAGGTGTTTGAACCATGATCAATATGTCCTCTTCTAAGAGCATGGTTTAAAGAGGACTATATTATTCAATTTTATATGTCCCCTTTTATTATGGCAGGATGTAATTTGAGAAAGCTTTAGCTGTTATTTCTAATATAGTTAACTGTCTGAGAAAAGAGACAAATAATCTAGGAAGATGTAAAATAAAAATTTATTTCCCCTACTGTCCCCTTAACTAAAGGAAACCTTTTCTTGATTTGTTAGATTTAACCCTTTATCAAACTGTCTAAAATGGCCCCAGTTCTACGATACAAAACCGTTTTAAAAAACCTTAAATCATCATTCTTCAAACATTTATGTTCCAAACAACAACCTCATAATGGGAATGTTAGTTAAACCCTTCCAAATCATTGATTTTTCAAATTATTTGAAAATCATAGGCAGTGCCTTTAATTAGAAATATGCTAACAAAAGGGTTAGATTTTGAAGAGAAAACAACAAAGTTTATAAGTCAATGAGAGTGTTTCTATGTACCTGCTAGAAATAGTAGTAAGATTTTAAACTCAAACCCTACCATCTGAAATAAGGAAAGAAAGACACATTGGTAGGAACATGTGATGTATATGGGTGATGAATGCTGGGTGAAGAAGTACAAGGAAATATAAGTGGAAGGAAGCTGCAGTAGACGAAGATTGAGAAAATCCTGAGCAGAGATGGTTAGAGTCACTCTCAAAACACTGAATCTCACAGAGGAAATGAGAAAGGATTGCTATGAGTGGAGGGATGCTGCAGTGGAAAGGACTTGTCTAACCATGCAAGCATGGAGAAACGGAGGTAAAATGATAATGATAGTTGTGTAATTAAGACAGTCCCTTCATAACCACACGGTCTTGGGTTCTATCCCACACAGTGATACTTTAGACATGGTGCTACTACAGTTACATTATCTAATGTGTTTATCTACGTTAAAGAAAATAGGATGATATTTGAAGAAGACATGGTTGCTGTTTCTAGCGGGTCAAGGAGACCATGTACAGGATCCCTCATTAACTGTTGTTTCATCCCAAATTAACCAAAATTGAGCAGACCTATTATCAAAAGCATTCCAGATGTGCCCCCACCCCTCCCTTTTTTTTTTACTCAAGGACCACATTATCCAATGTCTCCTTTGCTTTTCTTAAGGTGGCAAGAGTGTAATTTGACAATTTTTTCAAGCAATCATCATTTATTTTCTGTTCACCCTGCTAGCAAGGATTGAGTGGGTTATAACAAACCAAGTCAGTACTTAAGTGGGACTACTGACATCTCAGATGGGCATGGGGCTTACATATATAATTTATTGTTGCTCCAGCACTAAGAAGGTTGTCACGTCTTTGACACAATTGAAGAGTCCTATCTATGTTTTTTTTTTGCAAGTTTTCTATGGCCGGATGCCCTTCCTATTGCCAACCATAACCCTTTAGTATTTACGTTACTATTATATTTTCATAGTAAAGACTTTATCACACATAATTATCTTACATAATATGGAATCTAAAAGATCTTGATGATATTATTATTTACTTTGAGAACAATACCTTAATGTCAGTATGGGTGGCCAGTTATGGCCAGTTTGAACAGAAAAAGGTGAGAGAATGCTAAAGGGTTAAAGAAACAAAAGAAAACTTACTAGCTTCAGTTTTTCATTCTCTGCAATTCTTGCTTTTTTGGGTGTAATATATCGTCCTGCAAAAATATAAAAAAAGTAATTATATAAATGTTATGTTTCTATAATAAATACATACATTCATTCAGGCCTTTGGCCTCTCCTTGGACAATCTTCCTCTATTTATCCTTGTCCAGGACCATCTTCAATTGCCTTGAAGTAGATTCAAATCCCACCTAGTTCTGCAGGAGTTGCATCATTACTCTCTTACAGGGGTTCTACTAAAGGAATTGCTTGATGATATGCTGAGAGTGTGTCCAATAGAATGCTACTTTCTTCATTTAATTTACATATCAAGCCTGTGTTGCTAGTTTTCTTTGGTTAATGGATTCTAAGTATCCTCCTGTGGCAATGATTTTATTCAACAGAGAAAATGTGACTCATGCTTTGCCAATCCTGGCTTTCATGTCAGTATCAGTGCCACCTCTTTGATTGAAGATGCGGTCCAGGAAACATCATCCAATGAAGGTTAAGAAAAAACAGGATAATGTGAAAGGTTATGTTGCTGTTTCAACAAGGTGAATTATGATGGAAGTTTTTTTAAGATAAATATAAACTCTTTAAAATAAACATCCTTGTATCATTTTTTTTTTGTTCTGCGATATACCCCCATTTTAAAAAATTACCTGATTTACAATAATCCGGATCAACAGACATCTTGGTATCTAAGAGGTTAAACCCATTCTTTGGCACTGATTCCAAATATACCCTTTATTTTGTGTCATCAGTTGTAATTTTGGAAACAAGATATCCTTTATATGCTGATATATCCACCTATGCCTTTAAATTGGGACCCCAATAACACCTTACATTTTGATCCCTGTTTAGATATAGAATATAGAGAGGACAGGGCAGTGTCTATGGTCTTCACAAGATATGTGACTGAAGAGATCAATGCAATAAGTTTTACTTCTTAAACTGTTGCAAATCAACTCCTTTTGGAAATAAAACACGAGCAAAGGAGTTCCTGAGAGATAACAGTCTAGGTGTAGTGGATAGTGCAGGACACAACAAGGATGATGAAAGGAGAGACGAGTGCATCAAGAATGTCTGAATGAAAGTCGCTTCAGTAAGCTCCAAGGAACAGGGACCGTTGTATTTGTGATCACATTCTTTCGGTCACTACCTAACATTCATGACCATAGGTAAGGGTTGGCACGATTACTGAATTGAAGATAGTGAGTTTGTCTTTTACATCTACCTTCCCTTTTCTCATTACCAAATGCTGAAGCTGACACATTACTGCACCAGCTCTTGCAATTCTTGCTCTTAATTCACCCTCCTGCTTTCCCTCACACATGAACGAGGAATTTTTATGGGTGCAGATTAAAGAGATACAGTATTGATTTTCATTAAGAAAGGCAAGTTTAACAAAGGGTATTTTAAAGCAATAGTTAGAAGGATTATAACAGTTGTTAGATGTAAGAACAAGAATAAGTAATTTGTCTCTATATATATATAGGTTTACTTCACTTCAATCAAAAAGTACAATAAAACAAGTTACCACGAGTTGCGGAGGTTGACAATGTTATTCGTTGTTGGTCCATGAGGTTGTTAGCAAGAGTTGCTCTTAATATATGTTCACTCCACATGGCGTGGGTGAACTAAAGGTGGAGAAGGCAAGGTTACATCTTCACTCCAGGACGGCTGGCTTTGTGAGAGGACGAGCACTCTCAGTCTCTCAATTTATAGTCCCAAAGGGACGTAACTCTCATTACTTCTGAGTTCTCAACGCTAGGGGTCACTACAATACCCTCCTCCAGACGATAGGCGAACCACCCGAAGGTAATTGTAGCAAACCCACAAGAATGGGATCAAAGCAAAGGTATGAAACAAAAAAAAAAAAGGCTCCATAGGCCAGTTCAAATGAAAACTGTTTGACAGAGTTTTTGGGGCCAGTGGACTCTTCGACCGGAACGGGTCATGGTCTTGTATGTAGGTATGGGGCAGAAGGAGCAGGTGTATGTACAATAGAGAAAGATTGGGGTATTTGTGGCTCAGGTGTATGAGCATCATTGTATGCCCTTTTTAGTCTATCAACCAAAATTGTCTCTCTGGATCCCTTAATGTCTACTGTGAAATGTTTGTCAGTACGTGCTACCACACGGTAGGGTCCAGAGTACAGTTGTGTGAGGGGTGGAGTAACCGCGTCATTTCTGATAAAGACGTGTCCACGAGGCAATATCCCTCGGGACTGCAATTTTAATAGTTTGTTTCCTGGAATCCATAGGCAGTAAGTCCTGAAAATAGGAGCACAAACGAGATACATAGGAAAGGGGATCTTGATTAGCAGGAGCTTTGGAGGCAAGCATTGCCCAGGTAACGCTAGAGGAGCACCATACAATAATTCAGCCGGAGAGAACCCAAGGTCCTCCTTTATTGAATTCCGAATTCCTAACAACACAATAGGAAGGTACTCGCTCTAACGTAGAGAGTCTGGATAGGCACGAAGAGCGGCCTTTAATTGGCGGTGAAAACGCTCCACCATTCCGTTTCAAGCAGGATGGTAAGATGTGGTCCGAATGCATTGAGCGGCAATAATTTTTGTCAACTCTGAGAAAAGATGTAATTCAAATTGCCTACTACGGTCTGTAGTAATTGTGGTTGGCATGCCATAGCGGGCAATCCACCCTGAAACCAGGGCACGCGCTATCGTTTCGGCGGTAATGTCCTTTAAGGGGATAGCTTCAGGCCACCACAAAAAACGATCAATGCAGGTCAAAAGGTAAGAATATCCACTACTAACTGGCCAAGGTCCAACGATATCGATGTAGATGTGTTGAAAATGAGCATCCGGAGTACTGACAGTACGAAGTGGAGTCCGGATGTGTCTGTGGACTTTAGATTTTTGACACTGTATGCAGGAACGGCACCAAGCAATAATTTCTCATATTTGGCCAGAAAAATCTAGCCGTTATGTGCTTTACTGTGGCTGAAGATCCTGGGTGAGAAATGCTGTGCAAAGCAAGGAACAGAATTCGACGGTGAGTCTCGGGAACATAAGGTCGTGGTGAATCCGTAGATACATCGCAGAGAATCTGCCTGTCGGTAGTCGACAAGGGCAGATATTTCAGGTTGCAAGTCGCAAATTCGGTTGATGAAGTATCCAACGATTTGAGTGCAGGTTGGTCTGCTGCCAAACGACTTAAATCTGTCTCCTAGGATGTCAAAATCGAGCTGAATGGCAAGCGTGATAAGGCGTCTGCAGCTGTATTTAATGAGCCAGCAATGTGCTGGATATCATTGGTAAACTGCGAAATGTAATCGAGGTGCCTTGTCTCTCTGGGCGAATATTTGTTGGCTTTAGCTCTCAAAGCGAAGATCAGAGGTTTGTGGTCAGTGAAAACCGTAAAATTTCTTCCCTCAAGAATATGAGAAAAATGGCTAATAACTCCCAACCAAACATGCTGTAACGAGTTTCTGCCAGTTTCAGCTTCCTGGAGAAAAATACCAAAGGTTGTTGTTTTTCCGTGTTATACTGTTGTAAAACTGCTCCCACAGCGGTATCAGATGCACCGACACAAAGCGAAAGCTTGGCCTGTGGTACTGGGTGGGCTAGCAAAGATGAATTAGCAAGTGCTGTCTTGGCAGTCTGGAAATCTTCAAGTTGTGTTTGTGTGAAGGAAATATCCTCATTCTTCTTACGATGATCTTTAAAAATCTCGGTAAGGGAAAACAGTAATTTTGAACATTGAGGAACAAAACGTCTATAAAAATTGATTAGGCCTAGGAAGTGACGCAACTAGCGTAGCGAGGTAGGCGGAGGTAAATCCTGTATAGCCTTAACTTGCTGTGGAAGGGGTCAAATACCCTCAGCGTCGATGATTTGACCTAAAAAATTCAGTGAAGCGGATCTGGAAACACAGTTTGCGGGATTCACTCGAACGCGGTAATCCTGGAGTCGGCAAAATAAAAGGTTCAGGTGATGCATATGCTCTTCTGGAGAGGAACTAACGACGAGAAGATCATCTATATATGCATAAACGAAGTCCAGACCACGAGTGACCTCGTCTATGAACCGCTGAAAAGTCCTAGCGGCATTCCTGAGTCCAAAAGGCATGTTTAAAAACTCGAAGGATCCGAAAGGAGTCGTAAAAGCTGTTTTCGGGATGTCTTACTTCCTGACTGGTATTTGGTGGTAAGCTCGCACTAAATCGAGTTTGGAGAAAATCTTACAACCCTGCAATGAAGATGCGAAATCCTGGAGGTGGGCAATAGGATATCTATCCGGGACTGTCATCGCGTTTAATCTCCCATAATCCCCAGTGTGTCTCCAGTCGCCAGAAGTCTTGGGCACCATATGTAACGGGGAAGCCCAAGGACTCGTAGATGGGTGAATAATGCCCAGCTGCAGCATATGGTCAAACTCGGACCATGCTGCCTTTAACTTGTCCGCCGGTAAACGACGTGGACATGAAAATACTGGAGCACCGGTTGTGGAAATAAAATGTTCGGTTGAGTGAGTTGACTCGGTAACTCGAACATTTCCATCGATGAGCTCCGGGAACGATTCTAACAACCAATAGTAGGCGTTTCCAGCGGCAGCGATGAAGAAGGTTGGGTTAACCGTTGAAGCACCGGCTCTTCGGCCACAAATTGAGAAACCGGTGATGTCATCCACTAGATGTTGGCCTCGGACATCGACAGTCAAGGAGAAATTGTGAAGGGAATCTGCTCCTAAGATTGGGTATGGCAAGTCAGCGACCGTAAAAATCCATTTAAAATCCCTACGAAGAGTTTGGAATTTGGGGTTTGTCCGTACGGCTTTATAGGCGAGTGGTTAACGACCTGCAGGGGTATCCTTTAGGCAATGGACCGGCCAAATACTACAGGAAGCTCCTGTATCCATGAGGAAGGCTCTTCCAGACAGGAGGTCTTTGATGAAGAAGTGGCAGTTCGGGTGCTTTACGCTGACGTCAACTGCCGCCCTCAGCGAACCTCGTTGGCATTTCTTGACTTCACAAAAGATCAAGGCTGGTTCACGTTCTCAGCAAAACACTCGTGGTACCAGCATAAAGATGTAGCTGGTGACCTGGGGCTGTGTCTGAAAGAGGTAGATCTACTGTGGCTGCACGAGCGCGAACAAACATTACCAGAGGCCTTCAGCTTCTGTAGCTCCAGGGTGAGTTCCAGAATAGCTTTTTGCATAGACATTATAGGTGCGCCGTCTGCCTGAGTTGCCGCACAGGTGGCATGGCCAGGTGTGGCCCAAGCTGGATGAGAAACAGCGGCAAGGGCCTCACTACCTCCAGCACCCGTGACCTCAAAAACTTTGTCCGCAGAGGCGGCCAGTTGGTCCACAGAACATGTATCCCTAATGGGGGCCAAAATTGCTTAAACGTTGGTCGGTAGCCGTGAGAAAAACAACTGCTTCAATATCGCAGTTTCCGCTACTGACCCTTCTGTTGTCTTTCATTTGCCGTAAGAAATCCGATGAAGTGCCATCCCCGATATGCTCTAAATGGACCAGAGCTCTAAAGCGTTTCTCGGCGTACTGTGCAGTCCGGCTGAGTATTTCAGCCTTCAACGACTTGTAAGTAGCGTCAGTTGGTGTCTCCAATACGAGATCCTTAATAGTTGGGAGAAGTGCTGGAGGAATGGCACTAAGGACGAGGTGACGTTGCTGTGCCTCAGCGATGTTGTTAGCCTCGAAAAATGCTTCCATTTGAGCAAACCATAACTTCACGTCGCCCGTGTAAGTAGGGAGAATAGATTGAACTGCCATTGGTGCAATCTCAGTAAGCGGCAAAATGCGTCTCCGTAAAGAAAAATATCTCGAACACAAGGGAAAAAGAAAATAAATCCACTTGTTTTTTTCTGTCTTTTCTTCAAACAACTGGACAGGAAAAAGAATGTATCCGAAATATTGTGTAAGTGAGCGACTAAGCAAACAATGGCATTATCAATACATCTGCAGAGAACTTAAAGCAAAAACCAACATGGCGCACAGTTTCATGCAAAAAAAAAACTGTTGAAGAAGAAAGCCGCCATCTTGACATCTTCAAAAATTATGGCAAAAGAAAGGAAAAAAAAAATATTTACATAATTGTTCTGTACAAAAAGTTTGGTTTTCTCTTGTTGAGATTACGAAGCAAGTGGTGAAGTGTTTGTTGATGAATCGAAACATAAAAGTGAAGTCACTGTAAATATTCCGTAGAATGGAAGTTCGGTGAATGATTAAAAAAAGTGAAGCCTTATCATATCGTAGAATATAGGTGAGAAGTTTGGTAAGAGAAAGTTGTTGATGTTGGCAAATGAAGCCATCATCAGAAGACTGCATGTTCGAATCACGTCGGGGACACCAATTTAACAAAGGGTATTTTAAAGCAATAGTTAGAAGGATTATAACAGTTGTTAGATGTAAGAACAAGAATAAGTAATTTGTCTCTATATATATAAGTTTACTTCACTTCAATCAAAAAGTACAATAAAACAAGTTACCACGAGTTGCGGAGGTTGACAATGTTATTCGTTGTTGGTCCATGAGGTTGTTAGCGAGAGTTGCTCTTAATATATGTTCACTCCACATGGCGTGGGTGAACTAAAGGTGGAGAAGGCAAGGTTACATCTTCACTCCAGGATTGCTGGCTTTGTGAGAGGACGAGCACTCTCAGTCTCTCAATTTATAGTCCCAAAGGGACGTAACTCTCATTACTTCTGAGTTCTCAACGCTAGGGGTCACTACACAAGTATTCTTATTTACTATGCTAAAGCATTTGCATTTGGTCTAAAAGCTAGTTGTATATTGATATATATTATTATTACACATTCTAATTGTTGTTGCATCTCACACCTAAGCAGGTTTAACTGATCTACAAGCTTACATCTCGGTTATTTTAATAAGGGCCAGTCCTATTATGCAGAGATTAACTCCCAGTTATGGATGGTACTAATTTTTTCCAAGTTGAACATATGAGCACAATGTAAAAGAGTCTGGCTCCTTTTTTTTTTTTTAAATATCCACATCCCTATTAAAAATACCAAAACCCACAATTGGGTTTCTTTGGGTAGTGTTAATTATAAGACAGCTTAAAAGTGTTTATAGTTTTTATATAGTGCCACAAAGTCTTTATTTTGATTTTTTGGAGCTGGCTTCTCTGTTAGTTCTGCATTTATTTTTACACACATCACGGGAATAGATTTCCGTCGGCTTCAACGGTGATTCTCCCAGTTGTCCAGTCAACAGAACAGCCTGATCCTGGACAAGCTTCCAAACTATTTCAGTCTACCAAATTTCAGATTCCTTTCACATGAAAGTCGTTTAGATCAAGTGATGGTTGTGCTTGAAGCTTTTTTAAGTGAAGAAAGGCCTGGCACTGGACATCTCTTTCTTTCTCTCTGGAAGAAATCAGCCGTAGTAAGACCTAAAAAAATGGTTAGATACACCATGACGCACCGTGCATCACGGTGGAGTTGAAAAGCAGACTCAGAACATGGCGTTGTGTGGGGGTGGCTCGCAGCCCAATGTTCCAGGGGGAGCAAAAGAAGAAGAAGTGAGCTGGAGTCCTATCAAATATGTAGGTTGTGTCTTAAATTGAAGGTTTAGTAGAAACAATTCATGTATAGTTTTGTACTTTTCTTTTTGTCATTCATATATAAACAAATCTACTATATAAATTGGAAGTGGTCGGACATTGTATATGTAGGTGTAGTCGGATAAACGTCGAAACGGCTTGGTGGAATGCAGCGAAAATGTACACAGTTATGCAGAATGACCCGAGGAGGTGTTGGGTCGACTTTCAAGCTACAATCTTCCATGGTTACGGAGAAAATCGATGAAACAGGAATTTCCCATTCAAATTGAACTGAGAGTAATCTGTTAACGCAAAAGTAAATATTTCGAGAAACGTTGCAACCGAACGAAAACAGGAAGACGATATTTTGCTTCGTGAAGACGTTCCCTGGCTAAAGATAATACGTCGTTATGTGGAGCGTGAAGAACAATTTCATGCAAAGACAAGACCAAGTTTATGGTATAAATGGAGTCGTTAGACTAATATTCTATTTAAAATAACAGAATGATTTCCAGCCCCGGAGTTTAAGAATGATGTAAATAAAATTGAAAACGAAAATGACAGAGGTTATTAAAATAGTAAAAGTAAATAGTGAAGATTTAGGCCAGTACATACGTATGCCCCGACGGATATACACATACATACACACCCGAACGCACGCGCGTATGTATAAACCTTATGCATTTCTACAGTATTTTCACCAAACTTAAGACATAGGTTACTTATATATACCGATGGTCATGGGCACTGTCATTTTTCCAGATATTGATTATAGGGGCCCCCGGCAGATAACCACTTTGACCACTTCCTTGGAGTCGACTGAAGCACTGCAGTGCAATGCAACAAAACGTCATAACTTCTGGAGTTCGCAACCGATTTTCACAAAATTTGACACATGGGTACGTTTGTCCTACAGATGAATGTGAACTCTTAGAATTGGCACATATTGGGTATGGGGACCCCTGGGGGCAGGAACCCCCTTTTGGAAAAAGACGATGATTTTGTAAAAGTATAGTTTTCGAAGCAGCACTGAAGTATTGATATAAATGGTATACACAATTGCTATTTAATATCCGAGCAACGCCGGGTACCTCTGCTAGTTAAACTATATTTTATTTCTGGTAGTTTTGCTGATGTAAACAACATATCAACAACATCAAATAACCAAATGGAATAAATCCTGGTTTAAATCTAAACAAATCTCAACTAGACTCATAGCTGTTATAAAATCAAACCATAACTCTTAAATTATGCAAACAAAACTAGTGACTAGCATTTGTGTAAGTTTGGTTACTAGTTTAGTGCACCCTGACTTTATTTCCTCATAACTTCTTAATTATTCATATTTTAATGACTTGAAGATATATATACTAGCTGAGGTACCCGGGAATACCCGGGAGCAGGGGGTATTGCCAGTTCCCATTAAAATGCCCAATACCTCTCAGACCAAAAATAAATATTACAGCAAGCAGAGAATATTAAGTTGATTTATGGAGAACATTTTAAGCACACAACACCTGGAGCCAAATTTTGCTCATCAGTTAATCAAAAACCAGCTGACGCTTTGCTCGAGAGATCTGGATAATTTTCTTTAACAAAAAGCCACCCTTAGCACATAATCTATCTGTGTTTCAAGTTTGAAGGAAATTGGTTGAGAGCTTTAAATGTTATGGCAGAAAATAACATTCATGAGCATTTGCATACAAATGTCCTAATCATTTTTTAAAAATCGATGCAAACCGGAGATTATCGATTTTTTATAACTTCAAAGTACGTAAGAAATCAAATGGACATGACCCACACACACGTGTTAAGTTTCAAGATCGGTTTGGTAGTTTTTGAGTTTTATGTTCACAAACAAACCCACAAACAGACAGAAATTGCCATTTATGTATATAGATAGAGGGTTTTATCCCCATTAGGGTGTCTTAATATTATTGAAATTTGCTGCAATTTTGTGAATAGGCATTGACCTATGGTTTAAATTTCATATAAATCGAAGAGAAAACATTTTCAGTAAATTTCAATATTAAGACACCCGAATGGGTGAAGATTTTGGCCAATAAATGGGACAAGATTTCACAAACTCCTCCTATGGTTTGGGAGATAGACCCCCATAACCATATATATTCTGAAACTACATTGCCCAGGGTATTTGGATAAGTATATTTCATTTTAATCAAAGGGTTCTCCGGGGGCACAAAACCCCGGCTGAAAATTTTTTCCCTTCGATTTATATGAAATTTAATCCATAGGTAAATGACAAGGTATGATGCCTATTCACAAAAGTTTTGAATTGATATTTTAAAAAAAATTATTTACAAGAAACAAAATAAGAATAAGATTTAATAATGTAATTTTGATTTGATATATTACAAAAAATGTTTTCCAATTTTTCGTGCATTACATTTTACATTGAGTAATATTTAAATGTAAATTATATCACTGATTTAAAATCATTTTCTTACAAAAAAAAAATGTGTGAAACGCAGTAAAGCGCGGTTAGTAGTCAATATATCGATTTACTATGATCAATCAACCCTTTAAATCGATCGGAGAACAATGAAATAATTTAAGAACCTATCTCCGACTTTTGTTTTATTTATAATACACACACACACATATATATATACGTATATAAATGACGCTAGCTAGTAATCTTCGATTGAACCTTATACGATGAAAACCTACTACAAACACTACAGATTCCACCGCCTAATTTCGTTGAAACTATCTCTCCAATGCTTTAACTGAGTTCCTACAATGTTATCGGCCCCACCATAAACAGGTGGATATCAGTATAAAATTTAGTTACATACAAAAACATTATCTTCTACGATGTAATCGTTACATTTTTATAGGTTTTTTTCTAGATCTAATAACTACCAAAATATTAAAAATATCTGTCTTACCTTTTTGCTTTTTCGTATGTTTTTTAACACCATGTTTTTGCTTATTTTTCATGTTAGGGACCTTTATCTTACTTTTCATAGAACCCTGAGCCATGACTGACTACACGTGTTTGAAGTTAAATAGGTAATTATAAAAATACTGAATTGAGAAATTTAGTTTCGTAACAAGTGTAAGGAAGAGGCCATCTTTTAAAGTTATTTGTTAGAAAGAGCGAATAAAAAGAAGAAAAAAAACAGGAAAAAAATATTTTCTAATGTAAATATATATATATTTCCATCAACGAATTACTTTCTAAAATTTAAAAGAGTTGTTGACAAAATATTAGAAACGGTAGTGTCAGTGCTTTTTGGCATAGAGTTACGGCCCTTTAGAGTATGTTAACTTTGTCTTTTATCCTTATGGGGTCGGTAAAATAAAGCACTAGTAATGCACTGAAGTCGATCTAATCTCCTCCTCAAAATTTGTTGGCCTTGTGCCTAAATCAAAAACCATAATAATAATAGACAAAAAAAATAACAGCTAACTCCTGTAAACTAATGTATTTGTTTTAGGTATAAATCCTGCCGAGGTCAACTTAGGCTTTCAGCCTTCTGATGTTAATGAAATTAAGTACCAATCAAGTACTACGGTTGATTTAATCGACTTATCTCCTCCTCCTCTCAATTTTTCTACCTTTAAGTTTAAATGACAGTATAATTTATTCACGTTTATAATAACATGTATAATGACACAATGCTTACAGGAAAATCATAAAATCACTTATATCAACACAAGTGGATAACATTACAAATGCTTCGGTAACACTACAAAGGATGATATAATGAAAGATATATTCCTTTAATGCTACAATATTAAAGAAAATGTAAAAGAAGGGGTGAACAACGGAGCCAACGCCAGAGCAAAAGACAGCAACGTCGCGAGTACTGGGCAACCTCTCTAATGATTTTTGAGGCAAGCCAGCACACTCGCAGCGTTGCCTCGGGTGATGGCGAGGCTGATGCGCTGAAACAGCCAAGCACCCTCGCGAGATTCGCCAGTCAACTCTATTAGGCGAGCCGCCAGTGAGGAAAGGAACCTCGCAGTCAGCGGCCCGACTCCCCCAAACGTCTCGAAAACCACAGGCTGAAAAAAGTAGCTGGCCGACAGAGCAGAGTATTTGAGGGTCTTACTCCACTCGGCTGCAGAAGCTGTGGCTCTTGTCCTAACCTCAGCATCCAGGATGTAGGAAAGAGCAAAGGAGACAGTGATGTCCCAGACAAGGCACCTGCCTCTTGACCAGGGGCACAGGTTAAGACCGTCACTTCTGGACAACCCAGATGGTTCCAAGACTGAGGGGATATTCGCCCGGGCCAAAGCTCTCTTCAGAATGAGGTTTAGCACTGTGTGATGCGCGAAGCGGCCAGCATTCAGGCGGCAAGAAAGACCGTAGAGGCCTGTAGAGTCGTGGAGTTTGTCGCATCGGCACCTCAAACCCATGCAGACGTCAGCTCCCACTCTGAGGGCGATGGAGGCACGAAGTTCGTCCAGGCTGAGTAGGCCACCAACGTTGGCCACAGGTAGGGCATTAACCCAGTTGCCTGAGTATTTGCAAACTGATCTGACTGGACAAAGAGGGAGTCGAAAGTGACCTTCGAACTTATGCTGTCCCAAGCTCTCTGACTTCGACTGTCCTCCACCTTCTCAGGAAGAGACAAGCCCAGCTCACTCCATTGCTGGAGAGCTTCACCCAACTCCCTGTTGGAACTAGTCCATGTTGGAGAGGAGAGGATGCTGCTCACCAGGGTGGAGCAAGTGTGGATGGAGGAAAGGAAGCAAGGGAGAGAGAGGGACGGACACTTACGGAGTCCAAGACCTCCAAATCGCTTGGGCAAAGCAGCCTGATGGCGGGACTCTGGAGAGAGTCTAACATTGACCAGGCACTTGAGTCTCTCAAAGATTAGGTCGTCGAAGCGTTGGAGGCAGGACAGAAATCTGTGAGAGGTGCTGACCCTGAGCAGATACAGAAGCTTAGGAATAGACAGGTAGTTCCTGAGTAAGAAGAAACCTTGATGGGGTTCGATAACTTCGATATTCCTCAGCAGCTGCTCAAGTCCAACCATCTTCGATTGGAAGGTTGACTCGAAGGCCAGGTCTGTGATTGGGGCTCCTAAGGAGCACCAAGCCGACAGGGGAGGGACCGCGATGGAAGGGAAGGACTCTGCGAACAGGTCGATCAGCTGTTGGTGTTGAGAAGCCGGGTGGTTGAGGATCCAGAGCTCACATTTGGAGCTATTGATCTGGAGACCCCGGCGGCCAAGCTCCTCCACCATCCTGTTGGCAGTGGCGAGAACCTTATCCGGAGTCCCCCCCCCCAAAAGGCGTCGTCGAGGTACCTGAATCTTAAACCACCTGGCTTCTCAACACCAACATACAATCGACTTGTTTACGGAGTCCTTCTCTTCCATTGCAGTTTCTTCCCTGTCTTCTTGGTGCTCCTTAGAAGCCCCAATTACAGACCTTGCCTTCGAGTCAATCTTCCAATCGAAGATAGTTGACCTTGAGCTGCTGCTGAAGAATATTGACGCAATCAAACCCCATCAAGGTTTTTTCATACTCAGAAACTATCTTTTGATTTCTAAGCTTCTGTATCTGCTCAGGGTCAGCCCTTCTCACAGATTTCCATCCTGCATCCAACGCTTTGATGACCCAATCTTCGAGAGACTCAAGTGCTCTCCAGAGTCTCGCAATCAGGCTGCGTTGCCCAAGCGATTTGGGGGTCTTGGTCTTCGTAAATGTTCATCCCTCTCTCTCCCCTGCTTCCTTTCCTCACCCCCACTTGCTCCACCCTGGTGAGCAGCATCCTCTCCTCTCCAACATGGACTAGTTCCAACAGGGAGTCGGAGTGAGTTGGGCTTGTCTCTTCCTGAGAAGGTGAGGGACAGTTGAAGTCAGAGAGCTTGGGACAGCATAAGTTCAAAGGCCACCTTCAACTCCCTCTTCATCCAATTAGATCAGTTTTCAAGGTGCTGCTTACCATCTGCCAGCACCAAATACTCAGATGACTGGGTTGATGCCCTACCCATGGCTAACGTTGGTGGCCTACTCAGCTTGCACAAACTTTGTGTCTCAATTGCCCTCAGAATGGGAGCTGACCTCTGTTCGGGTCTGAGGTGTCAATGTGGCAAACTCCTTTGGCCCCTGGCAAACATCCCCTCAAACTGGGTTGTCCAGAAGTGATAGGAAAAGACCTGACAGCCACTGGTTGAGAGGCAGATGCCTTGCCTGGCATGTTACAGTTAGTGACTCTTTTGCTTCTTCCCACATCCTGGATGCTGTGATTAGGGCGAGAGCCACAGCTTCTGCAACCAAACGGAATAAAAATACTTTGATTTGTCGGCCAAATACATTTTCCAGCCTGTGGTGTTCGAGACGTTTGGGGTAGTCGAGCTACTGGCTGCGAGATTCCTATCTTCTCTGGCAGCTCGCCTAACAGAGATAACTGGTGAAGTTCATGAGGGCGCTTGGTTGTTCCAGTGCATCAGCCTCGCCATCACCCGAGGTAACGCCGCAAGTGTGCTGGCTTGCTTCAAAAATCATTAGAGAGGTTTCCCAGTACTCCTCGCGATACTGTTATCTTTTACTCTGGCAGTACCTTCGTTGTCCACCCCTTCATCATCATCATCATTTTATGTCCGCTTTTCCCTGCTTACAAGGGTGGGGTGAGTCCTATTTAGTACAGCATCTCTCCATTCGTCATCTCTTCCATGAGATTCAGTGATCTGAGATCAGCTCTCACCACTTCCACCCATGTTTTTCATGGTCTTCTTCTACTGCGTCTTCTTTCTACTAGGATTTCTTGGCACTTCTTTACCCAGCGGTCATCCTCCATACGCATCAGATGTCCATACCAATGCAGTATTCTCTCCCGCACACTATAGCTTAACCCTCTTATACACAATTTCTCTCTCAACTCGTCTATGCTTGGTCGTTCACGTACATTGACATTGCACATCCAATGGAGCATACTTGCTTCATTTCTCTCCAGCCATCCCATATCCTCTGCAGTTGGTGCCCATGTCTCCCTACCATGCAGCATAGCGCATCTCACACAGACATCATATAACTGGCCTTTCATTCGTAGGGAGAAACCCTTATTTGTCAAGAGAGGAAGCAGCTCCCTAAACTTCTTCCAACCCAGCCTTATTCTAGATACTATAGTCTAGGAGCACCCTCCTCCCTTGCTAATCTGATCACCTAAGTATCGGAAGCTATCAGCCACCTCTATAGATCCTACCTACATTTGAAAATGTCAAACTCAAATGTCTACTGTCAAATTTCCCTACCTGTTTGTTTGCCTGCTATCCCACTACATCTCTTGCGTACCCAAGATCTGCATTGTGTACATTTTATAGAATTTATGCCAGTTCCTTTTCTATATATCGAACATGGCCATTTCCCTGATGGAATCAGAGTTTTGTCTTCTTTTCTACTCACCAACACCTTTGTCTTAGTTAGGTTCACTCTCAGTCCTCTTGATTCCAACTGCTGTTTCCATTGCCAGAATTTATTCTCTAGCTCCTCTACTGATTCTGTTATAAGAGGCAGATAATCAGCATAGAGAAGTTCTCCTGTGCAGCTAGTCTTAAACACCTCTGTTATGGCTTGGAGGACTATAATGAACAAGAGCAGGCTGAGGACCGAACCCTGATATACTCCTACTTGTATCTGGAATTCCTCACTAAACTCCATTCCTACTCTCACTTTACTGACAGCTCCTCTGTACATAGCTTGCACTGTCCTCACAAGCCATTCCTCTATACCTAGTTTCCTTAGGGACCACCAGATGACAGATCGGGGTATTCTATTAAAGGCCTTCTCTAGGTCAACAAAAGCTAAGTATAGTGGCTTATTCTTCTCAAGAACCTCTCTTGTAGTTGTCTCACTAAGAAGAGAGCATTTGTTGTACTTTTCCCAGGCACAAAACCAAACTGCATCTTATCTAATTTGACCCTTTCTCTAATTAGCTGCTCTAGTATTCTTTCTGCCACTTTCATAACCTGATCCATCAGTTTTATGCCCCTATAATTGCTCCTCTCCAGAGCATCCCCTTTACCTTTGTAGCAATTTACAAGAATACTGCTGCACCAGTCTTTGGGTATGACTCCGCCATATATAGCTTGATTGACCATGTACGCAACCAGTTTAGTTCCTACTTCTGATGCCTTCAGCATCTCAGCAACTATCTCCAACAGTCCAGCAGCCTTGCCACTTTCCACTTCCTTAATTGCCTCTTCGACCCTATAGTCGTCAATCTCAATAGCTGGTCCCTCTGTCGGGTCTACTGGGAGTAGTTTCTTTCTTTCCTATTTGTTCTCCCCATTCATCAGTCTTTCATAATGACATTTCCAGGCCTCCTTTTTCTGATCATCAGTGACATTAAGTACACCAGCATCATTTCAGACACATTTATCTCCAACAACATTTAATAACCATTTGTGCTTTCATTCTGCAGTGGATTGACAGTATCGGTAGAGAGTCGGACGCCATGCTTTCCAGCATAGTTATAGTCTGAGTTCAAATCCCGCTGAGGTTAACTTTGCCTTTCATCCTTCAGGGTCGATAAAATAAAGTACCTGTAATACACTGAGATAATTGTTGGCCTTGTGCCAAAAGTAGAAACAATTATGAAATTTCTATTTCTTTTTATTTATGTTATTATATATATATATATTTTTTTACTTCTAATTTGAATAATTAATTGATTATATGTATGTATTTGTATCTGATATAAATGTAATAAATTATTTTTATGATTATTTTAGACGGGATCAGATAAAGACTGGTGTACTAAATGACATACACCAAAAATTTCCAATTATAAATGGAAGCATGGCTACGGTTAAGAAGTTCACCTCACAATCTCTTTGTTTTGGTTTAAGTCCCAATGTGTAGCACTTTGGCTAAGCGTTTCCTAATATAGCTTCAAGTTGACTAATACCTTGTGAATAAAAATTGGTAGACTGAAATTGCACATAAGCCTGTTATTAATATGTGTGTGAGTCTCCGTCTCCTGTATTTGTGCTGTTTGTCATATGCCCTGTAATCTAGTGGTTTGATAAGTATGGATTGATAAAACAAATACCAAACTTTAAAAATAAATACTGTAGCTGATATAATCAACTAAAAACTATTCAGATTGGTACTTCAACCTAGCTTCAGTTTATTGACTGAAACTAATAAAAGAAATCGGAAACTAAATGCCAGAAGAAAAAAAATAAAAGCTTAGTAGTGATTGTTAATGACTCTCAAAGAGAAGGGAAGATAAATTCAGGAAATAAAATAAAATAAATGGTACATTGGGAAATAAACGAGAGGTCACTTTACATCAATATCTGTGGGTTTCAGTACAACCTACTACTATTCAAATATCCTTCTTACCCTATTCAAATATTCCACACATTAATTTTTGTTTCCTTCTATATACCTTGGAATATCCCAGACTATAAATCTCATCATTAGGAAATGAAAATATCTCATCTTATTCATTGGATTCATTGTGTATAAATACTTTAGGCTTAGGATTAAAATGAGGGTTCATAAGAGTTAGCATTGGGGTTAGTAAAGGTAAGGGCTAGAGTGTGTAATGATTAGGGTTATGGTGAGATTTGGCTAGGGCTGAGATTGGGGTTCATAAGGGTTAAGATTAGGGTTTGTAAGATTACTGTTTGTACGAATTAGACCTAGAGCTAGTTTTGGTTGGGATTAGGGTTTGTAGGGATTTGGGTTTGTAATGGTTAGGATTGGTATTAAGGTTCATTAGGGCTAGGATTGAGGTTTGTAAGGTATATGGTTTAGGTTAGTTAGAGTTCATAAGAATTAGGGTTAGGTTTAGTTAGTGTTCGGATTAGGGTTCATAAGTGTCATAATTGGGAAGTGTAAGGGTTAAGATTAAGGTTAGTTAGAGTTCTTAAGGGCTTGTAAGAGTTAGGGTTAGGTTTAGTTTGTATCTGGTGGCAATGGTGAAAGAGGTTGTGTGATGGACATGACTGAAAGGACTGAAGACAAACACTTTCCTCTTTGGCGAAGCCCGCATCAACTTTTTCAAGTTCCACTTGGAAAGGAAGGTGAGAATGGATAAGTAAGTGCAGCCTCCCAGTATATTTGTTCAAGGGTGGGTGAATGTAGCAAGGATGGCTTGAGTGAATGGACTTACTCTGAAGATGTACCAGTGGGTTGGAAAGTTTAGAGAGGATAGGGACACTTTCCTATGATGCTCTTAGTGATTAGGGTATTTTAGGATCTGTGGGGTCCTAAGTTACTCCTGGATGGTACTCCTCCCTATTAAGTAAATTTTCTTGTTATTAATTTGTTGTTAATTGTTACCCATTACTTTTTTGTACTGTCCCTGTTTTGTGTATTGTCCTCTATATTTTGGAAACAGTGGCCAATAAAGAAATTATAATCATTGTGGATTGGCAGAGTTGGTAGAGGGTTGGACATGCTTTCCAGCAAAGTTATGTCCCTTTACGATCTGAGTTCAAATCCCGCCAAGGTTAACTTTGCCTTTCATCCTTACGAGGTCGATAAAATAAAGTACCAGTAATGTACTGGTTAATTGCTGGCCTTGTGCCGAAAGTAGAAACAATTATTATTATTATCTTGACGGTGGATTGGCAGATTGGTAGAGTGTCAGACAGCATGCTTTGCAGCATAGAGTTATGACCCTTTGGGCTCTAAGTTCAAATCCCGCCGAGGTTAGCTTTGCCTTTCATCCTTACAGGGTCAATAAAATAAAGCACCAGTAATACACTGGGGTTGATTTAATCGACTTTCCCCTCCTCTTCAAATTGCTGGTCTTGTATCTAAAATAGAAACAATTATTATCTTGATGAAGAACCTATACACAAAACGTTGATACTGTTCCCTTTTTCACAATACTTAATGCATTGTCACATATTTTAAATAACTTTGGAGTCTAGCAAAGTACCTCACCTTTAAGTTCCATCCAATATTCATTGTAGTGAAAATTTCCTTTTCAAATGCTCCATTACATGGTGTGTGAGTGACTGTTTCTGACACCTACTTTATAAACTTGCTATTATGAAAACTCATTCTACCATGATTGATGTTATTTATGCCCCCACAAGTATGTGTATATCCTCATAAGCTGAAAATACCACATTTCATACTTCCTTAATCTTCCATTTGCTTCCTGAATTAACAGAGTCAATAGGTCATCGATTAAATGCCTTGGTATTAGTATGGCTCTCTGTTCTTTGAGCTCAAATCTTATCATGGTCAACTTTGTCTTTTATCCTTTCAGGATTAATAAATAAAATGCAAGTTCAGGAGTGGTGGATTGGTGGAATTGTTAAAGAATCAGGTGGGATTTTTTGCGATATCGGATTTGGTTTTGTGCGTTTTGAATTAAAATCCTGCTTCCTTTTGTCAAGAGTTGTAACTAGCAGATTGTATCATCAATAGAAAGCCCAATAGAAAGAGTTTCCTTGGTTTGATCTGATGACCAGCTCTATTTTCTTAATTTTTGACACACAAGAATTACTCACATGTAACCTAAACCCATCACAATAGACTTCAACTGCTTTCATAAACAAAGATACTGGACGATACTGGTAAAATCGGAAAGACAATAGCCCATCTGAAGAAGGAGCCCCATGAGGTGGGGGTAACTGTTGCATCAGGTGTCGCTGGCCATTCTCCATGGGAATGCCTTTGCCATTTTGTCACAAGTATAGTGTGATGGGTTTAGGTTGCATGTGAGTAGAGTCTGTCGCTGCCTACCCCTCTACCTAATTCTAATTTAAAAAAAGTAAATTAGGCAATATATATTTATGAATGTCTCTGTGCTGGAAAAAGTAAGAGGCTGGTTTTAAAAAAATCCACAACATAAAACGAATGTATCCAATGAAATATTACCAGACAGAAATAAATACTGAAACTCAGTAAAAGAATACAAGAACTTGTATAATAATTTAATCTGGAGTACTACAGTGTGATATCTGTTTTACTCAGTCGCTTGGCCTGCTAGAAGGAGCAGCCTAACGTCATCAAAAGCCACAGTGAATAATATAATCCTACACTCATAACGGCTGTTATGACTTTTGTAACATTAATTTTACATAATAATAATGATTACTACTTTAAGCACAAGATCAGCAATTTGGGGAGACGGGAAAGTCGATTAAATCAATCTCAGTGCATTACTGGTACTTTATTTTATCGGCCCCGTAAGGATGAAAGGCAAAGCTAACAGGATTTTAACTCAGAAGGTAAAGGGTCGTAAATCTATGCAGCAAAGCATGTTGTCCGACGTTCTACCAATACTGCCAATCCAAATAATAATAATTGTTTCTATTTTTGACACAAGGCCAGCGATTACCCAGTACATTACTGGTACTTTATTTTATCGACCCCGTAAGGATGAAAGGCAAAGTTAACCTCGGCGAGATTTGAACTCAGATCATAAAGGAACGTAACTCTATGCTTCAAAGCATGGTGTCCGACTCTCTACCGATACTGCCAATTGCCAATCCACCGATAATAATAATTGTTTCTACTTTTTGCACAAGGCCAGCAATTATCCAGTACATTACTGGTACTTTATTTTATCGACCTCGTAAGGATGAAAGGCAAAGTTAACCTCGGCGGGATTTGAACTCAGATCGTAAAGGGACGTAACTGTGCTGGAAAGCATGTCTGACCCTCTACCGATACTGCCAATTCACCGATAATAATAATTGTTTCTACTTTTTGCACAAGGCCAGCAATTATCCAGTACATTACTGGTACTTTATTTTATCGACCTCGTAAGGATGAAAGGCAAAGTTAACCTCGGCGGGATTTGAACTCAGATCGTAAAGGGACGTAACTGTGCTGGAAAGCATGTCTGACCCTCTACCGATACTGCCAATTCACCGATAATAATAATTGTTTCTACTTTTTGCACAAGGCCAGCAATTATCCAGTACATTACTGGTACTTTATTTTATCGACCTCGTAAGGATGAAAGGCAAAGTTAACCTCGGCGGGATTTGAACTCAGATCGTAAAGGGACGTAACTGTGCTGGAAAGCATGTCTGACCCTCTACCGATACTGCCAATTCACCGATAATAATAATTGTTTCTACTTTTTGCACAAGGCCAGCAATTATCCAGTACATTACTGGTACTTTATTTTATCGACCTCGTAAGGATGAAAGGCAAAGTTAACCTCGGCGGGATTTGAACTCAGATCGTAAAGGGACGTAACTGTGCTGGAAAGCATGTCTGACCCTCTACCGATACTGCCAATTCACCGATAATAATAATTGTTTCTACTTTTTGCACAAGGCCAGCAATTATCCAGTACATTACTGGTACTTTATTTTATCGACCTCGTAAGGATGAAAGGCAAAGTTAACCTCGGCGGGATTTGAACTCAGATCGTAAAGGGACGTAACTGTGCTGGAAAGCATGTCTGACCCTCTACCGATACTGCCAATTCACCGATAATAATAATTGTTTCTACTTTTTGCACAAGGCCAGCAATTATCCAGTACATTACTGGTACTTTATTTTATCGACCTCGTAAGGATGAAAGGCAAAGTTAACCTCGGCGGGATTTGAACTCAGATCGTAAAGGGACGTAACTATGCTGGAAAGCATGGCATCCGACCCTCTACCGATACTGTCAATCCACCGATCATAATAATAAAAGGTTGCGGTAATAGGAAAAAGAGAGAGAGACAGAGAGAGAACGTATGGGTGTGTTATGTAGGAAGAAGGAGTAGAGTTGTATTTGCGAAAGATAAGAGTTATCCTCTTTCGTCATTTAACTAGGAGAGTCATTAATTGTAGAACTATCAAGTTTCCGTCAGAGGGCGCCTGTTGCATTTTGGTAGGTTCTTGTTTATCGTTAATCACATGTACTCTCCGCCCTCCTCTCTATTGTTATTTACAGTTGTTTTTGTCTTCTTTTAATTAGATTATATTAACTAACTGTTATGAACTTATGTCTAATGTATAACTTATAGTTTTTATTTAACACACACACATTCTTTCTGTATATAGTATCATAATTCTTTATTAAATTGCAAGTTTTCCCCTTTTTGTGATAAATTTAGTTAAGTACTTATCAACTTTCTTTGATCAGTATCCTCGTATTTTGTTCGTGTCCAACTTTCAAACTTTATGCCGAATGCCTTATATATTACAAGGGAATAAAAAAAAGGAAACCGTTTTTTTTTAAAATTATCCTTGTTCTAATGTGTATTACTCCCAGGTCACCTCCGATAATTTCAGCTGACGTTAGTAGTGATTTCGTCTCTTGGACTACATTATATAACGTGTCATTAGTTTAAGACAATAGAATATAATTTGAGAGAGACATAACTGTTATTTCTAACATGACGAGTGATATGTCCTAATTAATGTTAAAAGATACTGGGCGTCGAAATAAAATAAAATAAAACTAACGATATTATATTAAAGAGATTGAATGAATACGCAAAAATAAAGGCGTAGTTTTCAATTACTGCACATCCCTGAATAAACTGGCACAAGACCTCGAAAACTTCGTACGTACGAAACGAGGCGTAATTTTTTATTTGACGGGTGTTAATTGTAAACCTCCCCACCACAGTGATAACAGAGCGAAATCTAATTTGCCAGGATTTGAACTCTGAATGTTACGGGACATAACTAAGTACGGAACACCATAAAGATTAATTGTTATCAAATTTCTTTAGATAGTGCAGAGAAACTTTTTTTTCGTGCATGTTGTAACTGGATTCTAGACAATAATTTCGTACTTTAAGTTTTCGCTTTAGGTATATAAAATAATAAACAAGATAACGAAGTGAATTAAAGTGAAAAAAAAGAAAAAGAAAGTTATTTCAATTAAAAGGGGAAATCCGACAATGCAAATATAACATTTTAACGGCATTTCTATATTGATTCGTCGTTACTATTTCATATAATTTTCTTTTAGTTTAGGGATAGAAAAATTTGTAAAAAAAAACTTTTCACAAATAAATCTTTCATTTTTATCAGTTAAAAAGTAATTGATAAACAAAAGAAAATTCAAACGACGAAGATTTTACAATGAATAAACAGGTATTTTCCTTTTAATCCACTTTCAATTACTTGCTTGCAACTTTATATACCTAAAGCGAAATATCCCTATTTTTAGAAACTATATTACTGACGCGAATGCCCTACGGTTACGTTTAAACCATTTAACTGCTTAAGTTTGACCGAGTAAGGATTCCATCTTATTAAATGAAATCTACACTCTACTTTCTCTAAACTAATGTTAGCCTTTGATTTAATCTTCAGCCTTTTTTATTGACATCTACGACACCCGCATAAATAGCCATCATACATGTTAGTATTTATGTTGACGTCAACGAACGCTAAGAAACCCTGCTCGTAACTAGATTCTCTGATCACATCCGAAACTTATTAAAAAAGATTCTTGCTAATGCAAAACATCTAGTATCCTCCAGCTTTATTATAATAATATATTTAGATCGTGTGCTTTACTAATACTATACTTATTTCATTTTTTATCACATTTTATTTGTCTAGTGTATGGCGTCCTTACCCACTATGTAACATCGTTTTTCTAGCTCCACGTATTGTAACATCTATGTTAATGTTTACTGTATATTATAATTGTTTCTACATTTGGCACAAGGCCAGCAATTATTCCAGTGTATTACTGGTACTTTATTTTATCAACCTCGTAAGGATGAAAGGCAAAGTTAACCTCGGCGGGATTTGAACTCAGAATGGAAAGGGCCGTAACTCTTTGATCGACTAAAACCTTTTAAGACGATGCCCTACTATTGTCGCAGTCAAAAGATATTCGAGAAAGGCTCCAGAAAACCCTTTAAAATATCCACGTGTATGTGTTGGATCTTCGTCGGTTCCGACGAGTGTTTTGGTTGATTCGATCAACAGAACAGCTTCATTGTGTAATCACATGTGCGTAACTGTGCATTTCATAGTTCTCAGAGATTGAATATGACAGTATAACAAGGCCAACAGTTTGAATTGCAGATGCAGCTAAATTTTCTTTTTCTTTAGCGGAGTGGACTGGAAAACGTGAAATAAAGTTTGTTGCTAAAGGACAGAACACGTCGCAGATATTTCTCACAATCGTGAGCTACTAAGCCACGCACTATCGCACAAACATACTGTTACAGCGAGGGTCTCAAACATGCCTCCTGCAAACTACTTTTCTATGGCCCGCAAGAGAACAATCTTCATGGCTAATATTTTCCTAAAACTTGGTAATTTGTTCCTCGTGTGTGTGTGTGTGTGTACAGACCTGTCAACTCTCCCCGTTCGACGGGGACACCTCCTACACACTTGGGTGGGTGAGAGATGTCTTCTCTTGTGAAAATGGGTATAGCTTTCATTAGGTAAAAATCTCCCCATTTTGCCTCATTTTTCCCCGTGTTGGAATACTTTTTTCATGATACACACCGTTTGGCAGGTCTGTGTGTGTGTATATATATATATATATATATATATATATATATATATATATATATATATATATGTAGGAGGTGAGTTTTATTGTAGTACAATAAAGCAATGCAGATATCGGATAAGAAGCACTCTACAGTTTGTAGGACTGGAGTATACATAATATATAAGAACAAAAGATGGTTAAAAGAGTTCCATGTATTTTATTATGCGCATTTCAAAAACAAATATCATCATGCAATAATATTTGTGTTTTCATCAGATAAAACAGGAAGACATGATATGAAGGTTAAAAAACACTTGTGGATAGTGCAGTTTTAAATCAACATATGAAAAGTAGTTTTAGATTGATGTGTGATATTGGAAAAAATATTTTATTTTGAGGGGGGTGGGTGGGGGTGGAAAGGATGAAAAAGAGGAGGAGATGAGAGTAAAAAGTGGAGAGGGAGGATGAGATAGGAGGAGAGATGGGTGATAGAGAGAGAGAGATAGCTTTTATAACTGAGAAAGATATATTGTTTTACATAGAGAGGTTGAAAACCGTTGGAAGATGATGTATAAATTAAAAGAATTTGAAAATTAACGAAGAGAAAAATAATGTAAAGTTAAGGTTTGTATATTGAGGGGTTTAATAATATGTGCGATGAAAAGAAAATGTTAATATGTATTAAGAATAATATTTAAGGGTTTAATAACATGTGCGATGGAAAAGAAAAAGTTAATATGTATTAAGAATGATATTAAGGGTTTAATAATATGTGCGATGGAAAGAAAATGTTGATATGTATTATTAAAAAGATTAACAGGTAATTTAAGTAAGGATATATTGTGAGATGAGCATGAATGAGTTAGATGAAAGGGAGAAAAAAATAATGAATTGAGGATGAATAATCTAACGTATAGAGTAAGAATGTATTGTATTATGTAATAATTGATTCTATGTTAGGCAACAGTGAGAAAAGGTACAGATTAGGGGTTAGACATTAAAAGAGAAGAAAGGGAAGTGATAAATAGGAGCGATATAGAATGAGTAACAAGTATTATAGAATGTATAATAACCTTTGAAATAAGGTAGAAAGATGGGTATATTTTTAAAGAAGTGTATATATATATATGTGCCTTTGAGAAAAAGATTCTAAATTGATAAAGAATATTAGCTGTATACTTTGTGGAATGTTTTGTGGAATTTATGCAAGCAGATAGAAAACAAGTCAGTGCGTCTATTTATTATAGAATCTAAATTAAATATAATGGTAAATTTTTCATTTAGACAGAGATTGCAAATTTTGGATAGAGAACTGTTCAAGTATGGAGACGCAGAAGAAACCTTCTTCCAAAAGGTGCTATATTTAATATTTTTGTCTTTCAAGGACCATATGAGCTCTGAGAGAGCCGTGTTGGTTCTTTTAAGTTTGTATTTAAAAGACGAATGATGGTTAGAAAGACGAGCTTTAAAAGAGGTGGAAGTGGAGCCAAAATAGGTGAAGGAATTGGTGTCAGTTATAACTTATACATTCGTAAATTAAGTTTTTATCAAGACAATGGTTGTTGAGAGGACATTTATTTTTAACAGGGCAATTGCAATTGCGATTAGAGAGATTATTAACGAGTGACCTAGTGTTATCTATAGAAGGAATTGGATTGGAGAAGTTATTCGCGATAGGAATAATAGTTTCTTGATTTAGAATGGGATTAAGAACATTTAGCGAAGTTGTGTTTGATGTTGTATTTGGGTTTGCAGAAATTAGCCTAGGGTTTACAATGACGTCGGGAGTACTATTACTGTTATTATGATATTCAGTGTTGGAAGGAAGAGATTTAGTATTTAGTATTTTATTGTTGTGTTTAGAGATAATGTTGGAAATGTTGGAGGATGTAGAATAGGAAAATTTTATAGTGTTTGTTAAATATTTTACTATAGATATGTGAGGGAGGGAAGCATTTATTTAAGGCACTAAAGAATAATTTAGGAATATTGTTATTAATAGAGATGGAGAAAGGAGCATTATACCAGATTATGTTTTTGTATCTAGGTCTTTTATTAAAGTTATTGGAATGATCATGATTAATTATTCTACTGTAAGTTCTTCTAGAATTTGTTTCTTTACTATATTTGATTTTATCAGGATAGCCGGCTTTAGAAAGCGTGTTATTATAGTAATTGGCGTTAGCATCAAAGATGTTTTTATTAGAAGATAGGTTAGATATTCTTTTTCCAATATTACTAACTATAGCATTCTTGATATTAGTAGGATGGTTAGATTTAAAGTTAACATAATTTAGGTTCTCATTGTTTTTATGGTAAGGGTAATATAGGCCAGTGTCAAGATTAAGAGAGACATCCAAGAAATTAGCTAGTTTGATGCTGTTATCAAATTCAATTTTTAGGTTATGTTGGTTAAAGAGATTACGTATATTGTTCTTAATAATATTAAGGTTAACTATGTTGCAATTTAAGATAGTAAAGAGTCCATCGTCACGATAAATTCCACCGCGAAGTTGAGGAATTTTCCGACTCAAAGAGTTCAAAATAAAGATACCAATTAAATCTGTCAATTGGGATGAATCGGATGCTCCCATTGTGATGTCGAAGTTGTTAGAGGTATCGGCTCTGGTCCAATATTCGTTGTTGAACTCTAGGATGGTTTTACGTGCGGTGAGAATGATGTGAAGTTCATCTGTGGTGATGTCAGAATATTTAAGTGCGAAAGATAGAGCATTATTGAGAAGTGAAGGCGAAATAGAAGAATAGTAGCTGGCAATATCAAATTGAACAAATTTTAGTTTTTTATTATTCAATTTGTTGAACCAGCTAATCACTTCAGAAGTACCAAACCATAAATTTAGGTTCAAAGAAGAGCAATTAGAACGAACCTGTGGGATAATTCTATCCAAGATGGCTTTACTAACAACCCCCAGATCTGATTTAGAGGGGGCAATTAATCTAACAGGTAGTTCAGTGTGAAAATTGTTTTTGTGATCCTTGAGATTTATCCTCGGAGTTCTTGGGAGGAATGGTTCGGTCTTTTTTTCAATGCCAAGTTTTGACATAATCTCAGAGGCTTCAAAGTTTGTGTTCTAAATTATCATGGTTGGTTTTACGATATTTTTTCCTAAGTTCCTTTAGGATAAGGTTGTTATAATTATCCTTGGAAATACCATATAAGTTATTGGTTTTGTCCAATAGTGGACTAAAACATTTTTGAGGAATTTAGGTTTGAAATTGTGTTCTTGAGATTTACAAGGTGCTCTTGTCCTTTGTAAGGGTATCTCTTGAATTTAAGATTTTTTATAATTTTAGTTAACTCTTCCTCGAATTGCACTAGATTTTTGTTGGAAGGAGGATTTCTTCTAGAATTAAATAGATGATCGAGGAAGTTATGTTCCTTGGTATAGAAGTTCCCTTTTAGGCACTGGTCATAGAAATAGGCTATCTATCTAAGTCTTCTTACGAAGGAGTCAGTTTTTTCAATTAGAAGTTTGGTGAATTCAGATTTACCAGGTATAGGAATGTCTTTAGTTGAATTGGTTATGTTGTAATAATCCATGTTGTAGAAGAAGAAAGAAGTAAAAGACCATCAAAAGGTATCCAATATGAGAGTAAGCGCTCAACCGTTAAGGAGCAAGTTAATGTAGGAGGTGAGTTTTATTGTAGTACAATAAAGCAATGCAGATATCGGATAAGAAGCACTCTACAGTTTGTAGGACTGGAGTATACATAATATATAAGAACAAAAGATGGTTAAAAGAGTTCCATGTATTTTATTATGCGCATTTCAAAAACAAATATCATCATGCAATAATATTTGTGTTTTCATCAGATAAAACAGGAAGACATGATATGACTTAAATTACCTGTTATTCTTTTTAATAATACATATCAACATTTTCTTTCCATCGCACATATTATTAAACCCTTAATATCATTCTTAATACATATTAACTTTTTCTTTTCCATCGCACATGTTATTAAACCCTTAAATATTATTCTTAATACATATTAACATTTTCTTTTCATCGCACATATTATTAAACCCCTCAATATACAAACCTTAACTTTACATTATTTTTCTCTTCGTTAATTTTCAAATTCTTTTAATTTATACATCATCTTCCAACGGTTTTCAACCTCTCTATGTAAAACAATATATCTTTCTCAGTTATAAAAGCTATCTCTCTCTCTATCACCCATCTCTCCTCCTATCTCATCCTTCCTCATTATACTCCTCCCTCTCCACGTTTTACTCTCACCCCCCCCCACCCACCCCCCATCAAAATAAAATATTTTTCCCAATATCACACATCAATCTAAAACTACTTTTCATATGTTGATTTAAAACTGCACTATCCACAAGTGTTTTTTAACCTTCATATCATGTCTTCCTGTTTTATCTGATGAAAACACAAATATTATTGCATGATGATATTTGTTTTTGAAATGCGCATAATAAAATACATGGAACTCTTTTAACCATCTTTTGTTCTTATATATATATATATATATATATATATATATATATATATATAACGGAAAATTCACCCATTACATTTTGTACTAATTCACATATCCCACACTTATTCATTTTGATGAACAAAAACAATATATATATATATATATATAGTTGCCTATCAGCATTATATCTAGTGGAAATCACGTCCCCCATTCCCACTATCTCATTTTTCACCCCAGTACGTAATGCTCTTGAGATTGAGAACCATGCGTTAAACTAATTTTCATTTCATTCATTTTTTTTCTCTTCTAAATCATTACAGGACGTTTTAACTTTTCTTTCAACATTCAACGGAAAGAAAAGAGTTATTACAGTCTAAAACGTCTAATCTAATACATCCTGCTCCCCCCCTTATACACATATCTTTTGTGCTTGGTAACATGTTTGTTTGTTGCCCACGTATTGGATCGATATTTACCTATCGGTTTTGTTATTATTTTAAGGACATGGGTCAAAGTACTCGTCCTATTTTACTTCGTTCATTATTATTCATTTGGTTGTTTATCTGAACAAAACTTCTTCTTTCTTTCTTTCTCTTTTCTCTTTCTTTCGCTCTCTCTTTCTTTTTATATTATCAATAGTATAATTTTCATAGTTAATTAACTTGTGCGTGTACACACACACACACACGTTATTCCGGGTTGAATCGGGGGTAACCACAGTAATAAGGTACTCAATACATAGCAGAGTATAACAGTTTTAATATAGATGAGATTCTACAGGATTAGAACTGTTTCATTCTTTAGAAATCATCAGGAATCTAAAGAATGAAACAGTTCTAGTCCTGTAGAATCTCATCTATATTATATATATATATATATATCATGCATCATCTTATTTTATCTGATGAGGACGTGCTGTTGAAGATAGCTCAGTACCTCTGAGATATGTATAATAAAATATACTTGATCACACGAATGTCTATTTTTGTTAATATTTTGAATTAATATATATATATATATATACTTGTCCTGAGTATATGACATTAAACTACATCCAGTGGCAAGGCTCCAGTTCAGGAGCTGTGGGGAATGTAGAGTTACCCCTTAGTTGTCATAACTCCCAGGTCTGCTCTGGCCCGGAGTAGTAGTACCTGTTAGTGCCCCATTTATGGGTTAAATAATTACCTTATTCGAGTGGCGCCGGTAAGGTATTGTCAGCCATTGAAAAGAACATGGAGAGTGTATTTAACAGCACTAGGGTTAGAGCCCCTAACTACACTGTCAAGGAGCAGTCTGGTCATTATGACTCTGCTGGCTTAGAGCCACAGGGAGGGCCAGTGGATGATGGATCAGCTGTCTCTGAGACAAATATAAAGAATGCAGTTTTGTCCTGCAGAAGAGCCATTAAAATGGGCACTTTGAATGTGAGGACTATTCGGACGCTGGAGAAGAGGGAGGATTTGGGACATCTGTTCGAGGAGAGTGGTATACAGATACTTGCGATCCAAGAACACAGGATCCTACACGATGAGCCCGTGAGGAGTGTGATGATTAGGAAGAGGAGCCAGCTCATCACCACATCGGCAGTGAGGAACATGACCAATGCTGCAGTGGGAGGAGTGGGTTTTGTTTTCAACACAAAAACCAATCTATTGGTGAGGGAAATAATAGTTTCCCCGCGAGTGTTGAGGGTGACCTTCAATGGAAACCCAAGACTGACAGTCATCTCAGCCTATAGTCCAACCGAGGGAGACAGTGATGTAAGTGCGGAAGAGTTCCATGAGGAGGTGTGTAGAGCTGTCAACACCACTCAGGCTCACAACATCCTGCTTTTTCTGGGAGACTTCAATGCACATCTGAGTAAGGAGAGCAGTGAAGATCCTTGCTGGTACTTCCATAACACCAACCGAAATGGAAGACTACTGAGAGACACCCTGCTGGAGGTGAACTTGATGGCAACCAACCTAAGGTTTAGGAAGAATCCGAGGAAGATGTGGACCTACATCTTATATATGCACATGTTCAAGTCCCAGATTGATTTCATTCTGGTGAGGAAAAAGTGGCGGAATAGTGTTCTGAACACAAAACTATACAACTATTTCAGTACAGTGGGCAGTGACCACTGGCTTGTTATGAGTGAGGTCCGGGTGAGCTTAAAGAGCAAGGCTCAGTCCCAGAGAGCAATCTATGACTGGGGAGCTTTCAAGGAAGATGATAAGCTACAGAAGAGGTTCACAGTAGAAGTGAGGAACAGGTTCAGTGCTCTGTGTGGAGAGACAGAGGAGAGAGGGATTGGAGGGACTGAGCAGAGTGTGACGAGGAGGTACGGGTACTTCATCAATGCAGTGGCGGAAGCAAGTGAGACCCTGGTGCCGAGGAGAAAGAATAAGGGGAAGCATGTCAGCTCTGCAGACCCAAAAGTGTGTGCAGCCAGAGAATACCTGAAAGCTGCCAAGGACTAATTCTATGCTGATCCTACGGAGGAGAGGAAGGAGAATGTGGAGGTGATGAGGGAAGAACTCTGTACAGCTTACACTGAGGCCAGAGAGTAGGCACTGATAGAGAAGATCAGAAGTGTGGAGAGAGCGGTTGGCAGGTCTGGATGTAAGGAGAGCTGGATGATCATGAACGAGATAACGAAACAGAGCCGAGGATAGGAAGGGGAAATGGCTGGACTATGTTAGGACCCTACTAGGAGAGCCGCCCTCCACAGCCCAGAACACTGGGGAGATCAGGCGGCTGTTTGAGGAACTGGATATTGAGGCAGGGCCCTTCACCAGAGAGGAGCTTCAGAGATCCAAGAAGAAGATCAAGGAGGGCAAGGCGCATGGAGAAGATGGAATGGCATCAGAGGTGATGAAGAGATGTGATTTTGATGATATCCTGGAGTTCTGTAATTAGGCACTGGAGAAAGGAGTTGCCCCAAATTAATGAAGGATCAGTAACATCGTCCCAGTGCCAAAGAAGGGAGATCTCTCTAACACCAACAACTACAGGGGGATCTCACTGACGTCACTTGTGGCAAAGACTCTCAACAGGATGATTCTTAACAGGATCCAGCCCGAGATGGAGAAGAAGCTCAGAGACAACCAGAATGGCTTCAGAGTGGGAAGATCAACCACCAGTCACATCCTGATGCTGAGGAGGATATTAGAGGGAGCTAGAGCAAAGTGCTTTCCTGCGGTCATGGTTTTCATTGACTTTAGGAAGGCCTTTGATTCTGTGGACCGTCACTGCCTGATGAAGATCTTACAGGCTTATGAAATCCCCAAGAAGATAGTGGACCTGATATCACTGCTCTACACCAACACCAAAGCCCAATTCATTACACCTGATGGGATGATGGAGCTCTTTGAGATACTGGTGGAGCTCTTTGAGATATTGGTGGAGCTCTTTGAGATACTAGCTGAGCTCTTTGAGATACTGGCTGAAGTGCTCCAGGGAGATGCATTGGCTCTCTACCTTTTTATCATTGCAGTGGACTATTGTATGTGCCTTGCGCTGGAGAAACACCAGGACTCTGGCTTTACTGTAACACTGGCTCAGAGCAGGAGAGTTAAGGCAAAAAAGATATTGGATGCTGAATTTGCAGATGACATAGTTCTGGTGACAAACTCAGTGAAGGAGGCAGAGGAGTTGATGCAGGAGGTGGATACTGTGTTGATGAGTGTGGGGCTGAGAATGAATGAGATTAAGATGAAATATCTGGTAGAGAATATTAAGAAGCCAGAGAAGATTACTAATGTAGGCAGGAAGCCACTAGAATTGGTTGAGGACTTCCTGTATTTGGGAGCAAAGATTGGGAATACGGAAGATGATGTGGTTGAGAGGAAGAGCAAAGCCTGGGTGGCATGCCACAACTTGAGATCGGTGTGGAAGTCGGACCTTTGTAAAGACCTGAAGATCCGTTTCTTCATTGCTGTAGTGGAGTCTGTGCTGCTGTACGTGTCTGAGACTTGGACACTGACCAAGAAACTCACTCAGATGGTGGATGGGTGCTACATGAGAATGCTGAGGATGGCTCTGAACATTAATCAGTATACACTGAGGATGAAGAACTCAGAGCTGTTCGTAGCGATAATGAGAGACAGAGACCGCTGGAGAGAACTTGTCCATGGATCTTGGGAATTTTACCTTCCCTATATAGATAGTTATATCTATACACACACATTGGTTTCGGTGTTTGGCTCAATATTGTAAGGTCATAAGTTTGATTCTTGATGATATGTTGTGTCCTTGAGCAAGACACTTTATTTCACACTGCTCTAGTTCATTCAGCTAGCAAAATTTAGTTGTATCTGGAGTTCAAAAGGCCCAGTCCTGTCACATGGTGATTATCTCTGAGAACTATGTTAAGGGTACACATATCTGGAATGTTCAGCCACTTACATGTTGATTTCATTAATAGTTGTTTCCGTGATAGAACAACTAAAACATTCATCGGAACAGACGGAGGTTCAATAAGTGTGTGTGTTTATATGTATGTTTTTACATATGTGTATATATGAACACATATATACATACATATATATCGTCATCATTGTTTAATGTCCACTCTCTCTCTCTCTATATATATATATATATATGTATATATACATACATACATACATACATACACACTCACACACAATGATAATGATATATATATATATATATATTTGTGTGTGTATACATATATCATCATCACGCCCATTTTCCACACTAGCACAGGTTAGACGAGTTGCCCTGTTTGCGGTAAGTTGGGTTGGGTGTCCATGTCTTGCTCATATAGAACTGTTTCTAGCTTGGTTTCTATGGCTCGATGCCCTTCCTAAAGTCAACCACTCTTATAGTGGGGGCTTTTTGTCATGGTACATACGCGACCACTTTACAGTGTGGGCTGGGTGCTTTTTTGCCGTGACACCTACACGACCTATATATATATATATATATATATATATATAGGTCGAAGGGTCATTCCATCTCAAGTCACCCAGAGAGTCCCAGGTCACCCCCTCAGACCTCCCTGAAAAAATTCATACTAACTCCTGTACCTAAATACATTCAAAACTGCAGATTGCGCTTTTGCAACAAAGTGGTGTGTAAGTTTACAGAATGGCTCGCACATGATATCAATGAAATCTGCTGCAGTAGCTTCAAGTGATACAAGCGTGGTTCTATCATTGATACGAGGAATTCAAACCTTACCTTCTCGCTAACAACTCAACACCCCTCCCGCCCACCCCCACGCACCACCATTATTATTACGTGGACCAATCATAAGCCAGAGGCCTATACTATCGCTTACCTGGTTGCCTTTCGATATGATGGATGGATGGACTATGGAATTCTGGAGAGTGGAAGAGAGAAAAATCTGGACGCTCAGCGACAATGCCAAAGATAAAGACAAATTCACCTCGTGGACGAGAATGCGAGCACTCCTCTTTGTTTCTGCCGCGGATGGCTAACATAACCCCATCTCCCCCTGCTCCCCACCGCTCCCACCCCCCAAACGCAATCCAAAACTTCAGAGTTGGTACCATGAATGTAGGCACCTTAAAGGGTCGCTCTAACGAAGTTGTAGAAATGCTCGAACGTAAGGAGGTCGATGTTTGTTGTATTCAAGAGTCCAGGTGGAAGGGTGGGTCTGCTAGATTCATTGAGGGTAAAAAACGATGCTATAAGCTTTTCTGGGTGGGAAATGACAACGGGCTGGGTGGAGTAGGAATCATGGTAGCAGAAAAGTGGGCAGATAAGATAATAGACGTAAATAGAGTGAACGACAGAATAATTAAAATAAGACTTGTCCTCAATAGAACTACGGTGACAGTAATATCTGCGTACGCACCCCAATCCGGACTGCCCGGCACTATAAAAGACAGATTCTATGAGACACTGATGCTCACTACCTCCCAAATAACCGACAGTGACTATATAATTATTGCAGGCGACCTAAATGGTCACGTTGGACAACATTGTGACGGCTACGATGAAATCCATGGAGGCTATGGGTTTGGTACTAGAAATGAGGAAGGCTCCAGAATCCTGGAATTCTGTGACACAAATAACCTAACAATCTGTAACACTAACTTCAAAAAACGAGACAATCACTTGATCACCTACAGATCAGGGGAACATACCAGCCAGGTAGATTATATCCTTACCAGAAGACGTGACAGAGTGTCTGTTGTAAACACTAAATCCCTCCCCCATGAAGAATGCACCTCCCAACATACTCATAATTAGCGACCTCATAGTCAGGACGAGACGTACTCGACAACAGAAGAGGACTATCCTCAGGAGAAAAATATGGAAGCTAAAGGACCCCACAGCCAGAAATAAATTTCAAAGCATATTACTTGATGCTTTCGACAGTAAGGAAGAGCATTTAGAGTCGTACAATATAGAGGAACAGTGGGAATTCCTGAAAGCAAACCTGCTGATGGCGGCAGACGAAGTCTGTGGCCGGAGCAGGCCTATAGGCAGGAGGAGAGTAACATGGTGGTGGAACAGTAAGGTGGAGGAGTCAATTAAGGCCAAAAAGCAGGCTTGGAAAGTATGGCAGGATGGGGGAAGTAGAGAAGACTATCAAGTGGCCAGGAGGGAAGCTAGGAGACAAGTGTACTTCGCAAGAAGGGAAGCAGAGCAGAGAAAGTTCAAGCATGTTCTACAATGCGAGGACCAAAAATGTGAGGTGTTCAGGATTGCTAGGCAATGTGTCAAGGAAAACCGTGATATTGTTGGGGAGAAGTGTGTACTAAATGATGATGGCGTACTTGCCATCACTGACGCTGATAAGAAGGGAGCTTGGAAGTGTCACTACGAAAGGCTACTAAATGAGGAGAATAATGGGAGAAAGACAGTCTCCCCCACATCGACCCAATAGAGGGACCAGCAGTGTTAGTTGAAGGTAGTATAATAAGTAAGGCAATCAAAGATATGAAGACGGGTAAGGCGGCTGGGCCTTCAGAAATAGTTGCTGAGATGCTGAAAGCCTCTGGAACGGTGGGACACACCATGGTCACCCGGATAGTAAACAAAGTCATACAGAATGGGGTTGTTCCGAAGGACTGGCGTAGCAGCATCATCATTAACTGTTACAAGGGTAAAGGAGATGCACTAGATAGGAGTAACTATAGAGGCATTAAATTAATCGACCAGGTCATGAAGGTCACGGAAAAAGTAATAGCGCAACTAATCAGAGAGAGAATTGATCTAGATGAAATGCAGTTCGGGTTTGTGTCAGGCAAAAGTACCACAGACGCTCTTTTCATTGTACGACAACTACAGGAGAAGTACCTAGCTAAAAGTAAACCCCTATACTTAACTTTTGTTGACTTGGAGAAAGCCTTCGACAGAGTCCCCCGTTCCATTATCTGGTGGGCTCTTAGAAAACTAGGTGTTGATGAATGGCTTGTGAGAGCTATACAAGCCATGTATAAAGAAACAGTGAGCAAGGTTAGAATTAACAACGAATATAGTGAAGAGTTTAGCGTAAAAGTTGGTGTTCATCAGGGCTCTGTTCTTAGCCCCCTACTATTTATTATTACCCTTCAGGCTATAACAGTGGAGTTCAAGAGCGGCTGCCCATGGGAACTCCTATACGCAGATGATCTAACGCTCATAGCTGAATCAATGGCCGAGCTAGAGAAGAAATTCCAAACATGGAAGCACGGCCTAGAATCAAAAGGCCTTAAAATTAACCTGGCTAAGACTAAAGTTCTAGTTTGTAAGGAAAGAAAATAAGGCGCCGGTCCCTTCCGGGAAATGGCCATGCTCAGTGTGTAGGAAAGGCGTAGGTAGAAACTCTATTTTATGTCCCAAATGCAAAGTATGGGTGTATAAAAGATGTAGTGGGATCACAGGTAAGCTAACTAAGAACATAGATTTTACATGTGGCCAGTGCTCTGGTGCAATAAGTAGCAGCAAGTGCCCACAAAATACTAGCTCTTTCAATTGCGCAGAGGGTTCTATAGAAATAGTGGACAGCTTCCGTTACCTGGGTGACAAAATCAGCAGTTGGGGAGGGTGCTCTGAAAGTACAGTAGCTAGAGTCAGAACTGGATGGAAAAAGTTCAGAGAGCTTATACCACTATTAGCCGCTAAAGGGTTCTCCCTAAAAATGAAAAGCAGGTTGTATGATGCCTGCATACGAACAGCAATGTTGCATGGCAGTGAGACCTGGGCATTATGTGCAGAGGATATACGCAGACTAGAGAGGAACGAAGCTTGCATGCTCCGCTGGATGTGTAATAGTAATATACGTGAACGGCAAAGCATAAACGAACTAAGGAAAAAATTAGAAATAAGAGGGATCAGATGCTGTTTACTTGAGAGAAGACTACATTGGTATGGTCACTTGATGCGCATGAAAGATGACAGCTGTATAAAAAAGTGCAGGGCAATAAAGATAGACGGTAGCCACGGAGTAGGCAGACCCAGAAAAACCTGGGACGACCTGATAAATTCTGACCTCACACACTTACACCTCTCCAAGACAATGTCACTGGACCGAGATCTTTGGCGGTACTCAGTAATAGAGAAGACCCGCCTTGCCTAAATACAAAGTAAACCTACTACAGTCAGTAGGCATCTCTAACAAAATACGCCCCGTCACACCACCCCCACCACATCCACACCGTCCCTTTCAATGTAAAGTTATGTTGGTGCCACAACATCCAGGCCGAAACAAATGAGATCGTGTAGGTGTCACGACAAAAAAACACAGTCCACGCTGTAATGTGGCTGTGTAGGTAACACGGTAAAAACCTCCCAGTCCCACACTGTAAATTTGGTTGGTGTTAGGAAGGGCATCCAGCTGTAGAAAACCCGCCAGACAGTCCACGCTGTAATGTGGCCGTGTAGGCAACACGGTAAAAACCTCCCAGCCCCACACTGTCAATGTAGTTGGTGTTAGGAAGGGCATCCAGCTGTAGAAAACCCGCCACACAGTCCTATGCGAGCAAGACAATCACTCTTGCCTCAAGTGGGAAAACCCCCGTCCAAACCCATGCAAGCGTGGAACACGGACGTTAAACGTTGATGATGATGATGATATTACCTTCATGAAACTCTTGACTATCCAATTGACTATTGAGGTACTCTTGTAATGCCTCTTTCCCAGGACACTGTTCACTGGCATGCAAATGCCGTTTTATATCCATGTTTTATGAATAAGTTGATCCTGTCCAAAGCGCTTTTTAAAAATTCACAACTCTGAAAAGAAGCTCAGCAACAAAACCAAATTTCTGTCACATCATCTTCAGAAGTATAAAAATGCATGGTAAATGATAGTGAACTGCCCACATGGTCAACTAAGGGCATCAAAATGGGCATTTTTTGAGAAATTTGAAATTGTAAATATTTCAAAAAATTATTCTGACACTCCCATAATAGTAACTAACATGGTTACTGCTCAGAAATGGTCTACTATATGCTAAATAACAGGAAAACGATTGTGGTTACTTTATCTAGTGTACCTATTGAGACAGAAATACCTAAAAGAGGCATACATTTGCTGAACGTTTAATTCTTGGCAATTTTCAGAGGCCAGAAAATGGAAAAATATTCAAGATACATTTCATTTGATAACATATTTGAAATCTACAGAAAAAGTTAGCCCCAAACACATAATTTCAAAGTTGTGCTTATCTTATTAGAGGAGTAACAGCTGTCTCAATCTGGTCTGAGAGGCTCGTTCAGAAAAAAAAGTATTATTAATTAATATTTTAAAGGCCTACAATTTCAAAATTATCAAAGATATTGACCTAATACTTGATATTTTTCCATCAGGAGCTAGTATGAATTTTTTTCAGGGGAATCTGAGGGGATGACCTGGGAAATCTTTCTGAAACTGGGTGATTTGATATGGAATAACCCAGTAGCACTTAGATTTGTTTATTATACATAAATATATTGTATATGCTTTTGTATACACTTGCATTATATGTATATATATTTATATGTGTGTGTGTTTACGGGGGCAGCTGGTGTCAGAGTCCACACATTGACCTCTTTTAAGGAGACTTTGGCAGGATAGGTTTTCATTAATTCTTGGTAACAACTGAACTGCATTTTAAATTGAAGGAGCTTGAAAAGTGTGAGTGTTAACTTCTCACTCTCTGCTCCTCCCACCTCATCACCTCACCATGATTGAATAATACTTGAAGTGAGACTGGAGAGAGGAATACAACCTCTAATGTTAAAATTCAGCCTTCAACACAACTGTATTCTACAATTAATTAATTTTGATTGTAAAAGATTGATAATTTTCAAAAACGCTGGTACAATGTGGTAGCAAAATTGTAATGTTTTATTCAATGTATTTTAATATTTCAGGGCTAATACCCTCTTTTCAAATGCAAAGCTGAAACAGTTCAAAACTAAACAAAACGAGCAATTGAAGTATTCCTCCATAACTAGCCTATGTATCTGCAAAATGCATGTGCAATGTTTCGTATTAACTTCACTGCTCTAATTTTAATTAATTACATAATATAGGGTCTGGGGATATCAGCCTTAACCCTCCCCCTACACCTTTTTTTAATTACTCATTTAGAAAATCATTATTCTCATCACTGAAGATGTAAATTTAATTTAAAATTTGTTAAAACATCAACTAGGTCAGAGCTGTGTGGTTAAAATGTCTACTTCACAACCATGAGGTTCTGGGTTCAGTCTTGCTGCACAGCATCTGGGGAAAGTGTATTTTACTGTACTCATTTTGACCAATGCTTAATGAGTGGAATTTGGTCAAAAGAAACTACAAAATCCATCTGCAATATAAATGTGGGAGAAAGGCAGAGCTTGGATGAAGTGAGAGAGAAACTGGGCTTAAGAGGAATCCAAAGTGGTGTACAAGAGAGAAGACTGTGTTGGTATGGACATGTGATGTACATGGATAATGATTGTTAGTTAGTTAGGTTGTCTCATTAGAGGCAAGTTAGTGACTGTTTCATATAGAACTGTTTCATATAGAACTGTTTCTGGCTTGGTTTCTACTACAGTGTATGCTGGGTGCTTTTTGTTGTGATACCTACACGACCACTTTACAGTGTAGACTGGGTGCTTTTTTTTCATGACATCTAAATGACCACACACACACACATATATATATATAGGCAACATCTCCCCTCCCATACACCTTCCTTGCTGTAACCATCCTTCCCTATTTACCTCCGTCCTCAATTTCCCCAAACTTCTTCCTCCATCCTCCTAAGTTCCCATCCCACACCATGAAGTGGTCCCTCTGGAACCATGACAAAAGTGCCCAGCCCACCCTCTGTAGTGGTCAAGACAAAAGCGCCTAGTCCACACTGTAAAGTGGTTGTGTAGGAGTCGTGACAAAAAGCACCCAGTCCACACTGTAAAGTGGTAGTGTAGGTGTCACAACAAAAAGCACCCAGCACACAAAGTAAATATGGTTGGTGTTAGGAAAGGCATCTAGTTGTAGAAACTTAGCCAAAATCTGTCCTGTGTGAGCGAAACATGGTCCTCCGACCTGATCTCTTTCAAAGGGACAGCCCATCCTACCCATGCTAGCATGGACAATTGATGTTAAATGATGATGATATATATATGGATGTGTGTGTGTGTTTGTCTATGCCTATATTTACATATGTGTCTTTTATGTTTTGTTTTTATGTCCTGTAACTTAACAGTTTGACAAAATAAGGTCAATAAAATAGTATTAGACTTGAAAATATAAACACTTTGGTTGATATAACCGACTAAATCAAAGTGGTCCCCTAACATGGCCACAGTCTTTTGACTGAAACCAGTAAAAGAATAAAGTAATATGTTATTGTCCACTTTATTATTAACATTATCTGTATGATCTGCAGCCAATAAACAAAAATACATATCCACAAATGGTGTAAAATTTTAAAGATCAACATCATCATCCATCAATTTACATTTGTGTTCCATGTTGGTGTCAGTTGGCATGGTTGTCATGGTCTAAGTAAGTTATTTAGACTTTCTGTTCTCTTAAATAGTTCAGGATCCACATCTGACCCGTATGTTCCATTTTTGGCATGATTTCTATGACAGGATATCTTTCCTAACACCAATCACTTTTCAGAGTGTACGCGGTATGGTTTATTGTGGTGTCAGTCCTTGGCAGACTAAAGAATCCACTATATCTATTGTCTCCGTTTGATCATTAACTTTTCCTCAGATTCTTTTATAGGTGCCTTTTCATGTAGCATGAACACTAATGTGGATGCCTTTTCATTTGCATGACTAAAGAGTCCTTTGTCATCCACATTATCTCTGTTCTTTCAAGGCAAAATGACGGGATGTGTAAATAAGAAGTAAGGGATGGCCAAGACAGGGAAGGAGAGAGTATTAAAATAAGTGTTATAGGATAAATTTTTATTAGAAATAACTGTAAGGAAGTGTATTTAACCCTTTAGCATTTAAACTGGCCATATCTGGCCAGAATTCTCTCACCTCTTTCTGTTCAAACTGGCCGTAACTTGCTACTTATACAGATGTTAAGATATTGTTCTCAAAATAAATATCAAAATCTCATTGATTCAATATTATGTGAGACTAGTTGTGGAGCCCAACGTTGCATGGGATTGGAAAAATTAAATTTCAAAAGTGTAGTAACACTTATAAATAAAATATCAAATATAATTGTGAGTTGCGCACATGGAGCAGACACATATGTTGTAGTTTGAGCCCTACTTCTTTGGTGAAAAAAATAAACCAGTAACACCCTGTGTTATTGTTGTTAACAGTTGGTGAGGACTTTTTCAATAGATCCGTTCTTTTTCACCAATTAAGCTTTTTCTGGTACAACCGATGTCTTATGAAATGCGCCCTTTATACTAAACATCTGTGTCTCATGTGCTATGCCAGTGGGGAAAAATCAATAAACCCACATGGACCAAGCAGTAAACCATGCAATTGAGGTAGCCGTTTGAATTTATTTTCCGCTGCTAGGGGCTACAGCAGGCAGAACAACTAACATTTTATGAGTAAAAAATATTAAATGGAACACAATGCATAATTGGTGCAAATTTGAATAAAATCGGCCGCAAACTGTAGAAGTTACTGACGTCAATACTTTTTTTAATTTAGTTTTTCTCTCACAGGGCCCGAATTAGATAAGAACTAAAAAAAATCGGTTAGTCCAAAATAATGTTTGGTACATGAGACATAGTTCTAAATTTGAAGGAAATCGGTTGCAAACTGTAGGCATTATAACGATGCAGATTTTTTCAATTTGTTTTTTCTAGTCCAGAGGATGCACTAAACAAAATGTTATGAGTCCAAAATAAAGTTGAGAACATAATGTATGTTTGTTCCAAATTTGATTTTTTTTAGTCACTTTTTCTCTTATAGGCTGTGCAGTAGACACATCATCATCATCATCATCATCGTCTAACGTCCATCTTCCACGCTTGCATGGGTTTGGACGGGAGTTTTTCCACTTGAGGCAAGATTTGTTGTCCTGCTCGTATAGGACTGTCTGGCGGGTTTTCTACGGATGGATGCCCTTCCTAACACCAACCACGTTTACAGTGTGGACTGGGAGGTTTTTACCGTGTTACCTACACGGCCACATTACAGCGTGGACTGTGTGTTATTTTTGTCGTGATACCTACACGACCTCATTTGTTTCGGACTGGATGTTGTGGTACCAACATAACTTCACATTTAAGGGGGTGGTGTGGATGGGGTGGGGTGGGGGTAGTGGGACGGGGGTGTATTTTGTTAGAGGTGCCTACTGACTATAGGTTTCGCTTTGTACTTAGGCAAGGCGGGTCTTCTGTATGACTGTGTAGCGCTAAAGATCTTGGTCCAGTGACATTGTCTTGGAGAGGTGTAAGTGTGTGAGGTCGGAATTTATCAAGTCGTCCCAGGTTTTTCTGGGTCTGCCTACTCCGTGGCTAACGTCTATTTTTATTGCCCTGCACTTTTTTATACAGCTGTCGTCTTTCATGCGCATCAACGTGACCATACCAACGTAGTCTTCTCTCGAGTAAACAACATCTGATCCCTCTTATTCCTAATTTCTCCCTTAGTTCATTTATGCTTTGCCGTTCACGTATATTTCTATTACACATCCAGCAGAGAATGCAAGCTTTGTTTCTCTCCAGTCTGCGTATATCCTCTGCGCACAATGCCCAGGTCTCATCATCATCATCATCATCACCGTTTTACGTCCGTTCTTCCACGCTAGCATGGGTTAGACGGGTTGTCTTGTTGTGGGCAGTGTCTGGTCGGCTGACCATGCCTTGCTCATACAGGAACTGATTTGGGTTGATTTCTACAGCTGGATGCCCTTCCTAACACCAACCTCATTTACAGTGAGTGCTGGGTGCTTTTTCCGTGGCGCCTACACGTCCACTTTACAGTGTGGGCTGGGTGCTTTTTTGCCGTGGCACCTCCACGACCACCTTGCAGTGGGGGGTGGGGTGGGGGGTGGGGGGGTGGAGGCATATTGTCTATATGCTTCAGCTTGTACCCATGGGAGGTCGGGTACTCTGTATTACTGCGTGACGCCAGAGGTTACGGTCGTGTGTCATCGCCTTTGAGAGGTGTAATTGGGTAAGGTCGGCTTTTATCACCTCATCCCAGGTCATCTTGGGTCTCCCCACTCCGCGGTTTCCATCGTCTTCTAGTGCTCTGCACCTTTTTATGCAGCTGTCATCCTTCATACGCATCACATGTCCATACCAACGCAACCGCCTCTCCTGCACACAGCATTTGATTCCTCTTATGCTCAGTCTCTCTCAATTCATTTATGCTTTGTCGTTCGCGTATATTACTATTGAACATCCATCGGAGCATGCAGGCTTCGTTTCTCTCTAATCTACGTAAGTCTTCCACCTTCAGCGCCCAGGTCTCATTACCATGCAACATCGCTGTTCGGATACACGCATCATATAGTCTGCCTTTCATTTTGAGGGAGAAGCCTTTTGCAGCTAGCAGTGGTAGTAGTTCCCTAAACTTCTTCCATCCCGTTCTTACCCTAGTTATTGTACTTTCTGAACACCCACCTCCGCTGCTAATTCGGTCACCTCGGTAGCAGAAGCTGTCTACTGTTTCTACAGAGCCCTCCCAGAGATTGGTGGTACTTGTTTCCTGTGGCTGTTTGCTGCTTGCTGTCCCAGCACAGCTGCTGCATGTGAAGCCTACATTCTTAATTAAGCTTCCTGAGATCCCGCTACATCTCTTGTGTACCCATTGTTTGCATTTGGGGCAGAGAATGGAGTTCCTACCTACACCTTTCCTACATACTGAGCAAGGCCATTTCCCTGAGGGGATCTGGGTTCTGTTTTCTTTACTTACAAGGACCTTAGTCTTTGTCATGTTGACTTTGAGACCCTTACTTTCTAGTCCCTGCTTCCAAGTTTGGAATTTCTTCTCTAGTTCTACCATAGATTCAGCTATAAGTGCGAGGTCATCAGCATACAGGAGTTCCCACGGGCATCCGGTCTTAAACTCCTCCGTTATTGCCTGCAGGACTATGATGAACAGGAGGGGGCTAAGAACAGAGCCCTGGTGGACCCCAACCTGTACACTAAATTCCTCGCTATACTCATTGCTAATGCTAACTTTGCTGACTGCTCCCCTATACATGGCTTGTACCGCTTTCACAAGCCATTCATCTACTCCTAGTTTTCTAAGAGCCCACCAGATTACAGCACGTGGAACTCTGTCAAAGGCTTTCTCAAGATCGACAAATGCCAGGTAGAGTGGCTTACTTTTAGCTAGGTACTTTTCCTGTAACTGCCTGACAAGAAAGAGGGCATCAGTGGTGTATGTTACACTGCCATGTAACATTGCTGTTCGTATGTAGGCATCATACAGCCTGCTTTTCATTTTTAGAGAGAACCCTTTAGCGGCCAATAGTGGTATAAGCTCTCTGAACTTTTTCCATCCCGTTCTGACTCGAGCTTCTGTACTTTCAGAGCACCCTCCCCCACTGCTGATTTTGTCACCCAGGTAACGGAAGGTATCCACTATTTCTATAGAACCATCTGTGCAATGGAATAAGCTAGTATTCTGTGGGCACTTGCTGCTACTTATTGCACCAGAGCACCGGCCACATATAAAATCTATATTCTTAGTTAGCTTACCTGTGATCCCACTACATCTTTTATGCACCCATACTTTGCATTTGGGACATAAAATGGAATTTCTACTCCTTTCCTACACACTGAGCATGGCCATTTCCCGGAAGGGACCGGCGCCTTATTTTCTTTCCTTACAAACTAGAACTTTAGTCTTAGACAAGTTAACTTTAAGGCCTTTTGATTCTAGGCCATGCTTCCATGTTTGAAATTTCTTCTCTAGTTCAGCCATTGATTCAGCTATGAGCGTTAGATCATCTGCGTATAGGAGTTCCCATGGGCAGCCGGTCTTGAACTCCTCTGTTATAGCCTGAAGTGCAATAATAAATAGTAGGGGGCTAAGAACGGAACCCTGATGAACACCAACTTTTACGTTAAACTCTTCACTATATTCGTTGTTAATTCTAACCTTGCTGACTGTTTCTTTATACATGGCTTGTATAGCTCTCACAAGCCATTCATCAACACCTAGTTTTCTAAGGGCCCACCAGATAATGGAGCGGGGGACTCTGTCAAAGGCTTTCTCCGAGTCAACAAAAGCTAAGTATAGGGGTTTACTTTTAGCTAGGTACTTCTCCTGTAGTTGTCGTACAATGAAAAGAGCGTCTGTGGTACTTTTACCTGACAAAAACCCGAACTGCATTTCATCTAGATCAATTCTCTCTCTGATTAGTTATAATTTTTTCCGTGACCTTCATGACCTGGTCGATTAATTTAATGCCTCTATAGTTACCCCTATCAAGAGCATCTCCTTTACCCTTGTAGCAGTTAATGATGATGCTGTTACGCCAGTCCTTCGGAATGGCCCCATTCTGTATGACTTTGTTTACTATCCGAGTGACCATAGTGTGTCCCACCGTTCCAGATGCTTTCAGCATTTCAGCAACTATTTCCGAAGGGCCAGCCGCCTTACCCGTCTTCATATCTTTGATTGCCTTACTTATTATACTACCTTCAATTAACACTGCTGGTCCCTCTATTGGATCGATGTGGGTGAGACTGTCTTTCTCCCATTTATTCTCCTCATTTAGTAGCCTTTCGTAGTGACACTTCCAAGCTACACACATTTGAAAATATGAGTTCATACGAAGGTCAGGAGCATAACGCATGTTTGTGCCAAATTTGAAGAAAATCAGTTGCAAGTTGTAGAAGTGTAGAAGTTATGCAGAAACAGACACACACACGCACACAGTCTCATCATCATCATCATACGTCCGCTTTTCCCTGCTTGCAAGGGTGGGACGGGAACTGATTCTGGCTTGATTTCTACAGCTGGATGCCCTTCCTAACACCAACCTCATTTACAGTGAGTACTGGGTGCTTTTTTGTCGTGGCACCTCCACGACCACTTTGCAGTGGAATGATAGGGATCCCCAGTCCCTATCATCTCATTTCTACAGCTGAGTAAACTGGAGCAATGTGAAATAAAGTGTCTTGCTCAAGGAAACAACACATCACCTGGTCTGAGAATTGAACTCACAACCTTTCGATTGCAAGGCCAATGCTCTAACCACTAAGCCATGTGCCTCTATTTTATATATATAGATAGATAAATCCTTAACCATGAAAATATAGTAATAAATATAGAGTAATGTAATTGCTAAAGGGTTGAGCCTATTGAAGTTGATATTATCTTCCATTCCACTGTTATTTTAAGGAACATTTCACTCTGTTTGAACTGGTGGGTGGGTCTTCTTCAGCACTAGAGTCTCCACTCATAATGATTCTTTATGAAGTGCAGCTTCTTGAGATCAGTGATCATTACTTCACCATATGTCTTCCTTCATCTTTCTCTTCCATAGGTTCCATATGTATCACATAACTATACCAGTGCAATTATCTCTCTTGTACACCATATCCAATTTCTCTTATATCTCAGCTTCTGTACATTCCATCATTCATGTACCTAATATTGCACATCCCGTGGATGGTGTTTACTTAATTTCATTCCAGCCATCACATCCTCATTCAAGGCCTACAGCTCATTATCTTATAACACCACACTTTGCACATTCTTCATACAATATCGCTTTCATTCTAAGAAACAAAACCTTAGTTGTCAAAAGATAACAGTTCTTTTAACTTTTCCCACTGTCCTCACTCTGGTTACTACACCTTTGGTACAAATACCTCCTCTGCTAATTAAGTCACTTAGGTAGCAAAAGCTGGTGATAATTTCTAGTGAACCTTCCAGGCATTTGAGAAAATTTATTTCTTGTGTATTCTTTTTGATAACTTCTCCTGTATATATGTTACAAACAATGTCTACCGTCTACACTGGCTAGACTTTATGGCAATTCTGCCTACCTATTTTCTGTATATTGAGCATAGTAGTTTCCCTGATGCTATCAGTGACCTGTCCTGAATTTTTACTTACTAGAATTTTTTTTTTCTAAATTTATTTAAAGTCCTTTTGATTTCAGACTTTGCTTCCATGCCTGGAATTTCTTCTCTAAGTCTTCTGTAAGCATTAGGTCATTAGCATAGGAGAGTTCTAATGGGCAGCTAGTCTTATAGTCCTCTAAGCCATAATAGAGTTTAATAAACAAGAGGGAGTTCTTATTTGGAATTATGACCCCTAAATGGTCTACAGGACCATGTCCATTTTCATACATTTCATTTTGGCATGGTTTTTATGGTTAGATGCTCTTCATAATATGAAGCACTTTACAGAGTGTAGTGGATGCATTTTATCATGGCACCAACCCTAAAGAGTCCCTTTCTACTCTACATTGTCTCTGTTCATTTGCAGTGTGTATAGGGTGCATTTCCTCATCCTCTTTGCAAAACTAAAGTGTCATCTCCACTAAGGGTTGACCCCATTCTTTCACAGCAAATCTGACTGACAAGAAGATGGTGAAAGAAGACGGGGTATAAATATGAGTTTGATGAGGAAACAGTGCTAGTTCAGGAGTAATGGTTGAGACAGTGATAACTACATGTTAGTTGTAGATATAGAAATTGAATAAGAAGCAGCATGACCAGCATAATGGGATAGCAATACAGATGTCATAATAAGTGAGTGAGTGACAGGTAGCAATAGAGTTGGCAGATCTCAATGTATGTATATATATTTCTCTTTCTCTTAATTTCAAGTACATTTTTGATTGGCCACCTTCCTGGTGGCAAGGTTGTAAAAGAAAAGAAATTGTCATCCCTTGAATTGCAAGAGTGTTTTGCAAATGTTGAAGGTACCAGCTATTGCAACCATTTGTAGTCTTTGAATTAGGGAGCTGTGCTCTTTGTCCACAAATCCAAATTCAGTCATACTTTGGTCCAAGTGGGTTGGTATATAACCCGTAGCTCCAATAATGAAGCTGAAGGTGTATCTTGGATACTAGATCTGCAAACTCCTCATCAATGGTCTGTAGATGTCCTCCTCCTTTTTCTTACAACGTTGACATTGAGTGGGCAGCTGATCTCTACAACAGAACATGTTTTCAATGTGTGGTCCCAAACAACAATATCAGGCTGGTTGTGTTTTAATTTGGTGGCAGTTTTTATTTTAGGTTCTACCAGTATTCCATGTAGGCATGTCAAACGACAACTAATTGCTCACATTACAACTAATTTTACAAAGATAAAACATGCTCGTGCTGTAAAAACCTTTGTGCGGGCTACAGGTGTGCCCACAGGCCGCATGTTTGACATGCCTGCCTTAGTGCTATCTATCTTGACATATTCCTCCACATTTTTAATTTTGCTTTCCTAAGTACGTTCCAGATGGTTCTATCTATCACATTGTGTCTCATAGGGAGGTAGTAACTTAGTTCAAATGTTACTGAGGTTGATTTTAACCTTTTATCCTTCCTAGGTAGATAAAATAAAGTACCATTTAAGTACTGGGGTTGATATAATAGTCTTTTCCTATCCCCCAAATTGTTGGCCCTGTGCCTATATTAGACAGATTTATTATTTACATATCCTAACCTGAATTATTATCTCTTCAACACACTTCCACTGAAAGCTTTCAAAACTTATCATTCTCTACTAACTCATTCACTCAGTCAGTCTTTTGGGGTAATTAATAAATGAACGTCTGTTCACACCCAAATTCATAACAATGTACTTATAATGTATTTATAACAAATTTATAACAAGCCTGTACTTGGTTACTCTATAGGCTAGAAATAACAGCCAAATCTCCCTCAAATGATACTCTGCTGATTAAGAAATGAATGGAAAGACATCATCTGATAATGTTGTCAAATACATTATACTACTGGATTCCTCAGAATCATTAAACATTACAAAAAACTAACATGACACTTCTGTACAAGAACATTTTTAGACTCATTCTCTCTTATATACACATATATATACATTAGGTCCGAACACAAAAGAACCAAACTCTCACTGCCTCTGTCTCTCTTGCTCTCGTCATCACTCACTATTGTGAGCAAATTCTCACTCATACTCTATCGCTTTGAGAAAGGAAAGAATACATTGGATAACATAGTCCTACATACCTATAAAAAGACAAGATGGTCATGACTGGAATACTTTTGATCATAGGTTTACTCAAGTAGAGTTGATCTGGGGATAAACTAACCACTAAATCACTCTATCATCATCATCATCATCATCATCATTTTACGTCCGCTTTTCCCCTGCTTGCAAGGGTGGGACGGGAACTGATTCTGGCTTGACTTCTACAGCTGAATGCCCTTCCTAACACCAACCTCATTTACAGTGAGTGCTGGGTGCTTTTTATCCGTGGCGCCTACATGTCCACTTTAGAGTGTAGGCTGGGTGCTTTTTTGCCATGGCACCTCCACGGCCACTTTGTAGTGGAATGATAGGGACCCCACTCCTATCATCTCATTTCTACAGCTGAGTAAACTGGAGCAATGTGAAATAAAGAGTCTTGCTCAAGGAAACAACACATCACCCGGTCTGAGAATTGAACTCACAACCTTTCGATTACAAGGCCAATGCTCTAACCACTAAGCCATGTGCCTCTATATTACTGTCAAACAACTGTTCACTATTTATTTACTGTATATACTTGAATATAAGCCGATTTGAATATAAGTCAACCCCACTATTTTATGCCTGAGAAATAAGCTAAAATTTAAACCCCATTTATAAGCAGAGGCAGCTAATCAACACATGTTTAGATGGTGAATATAAGACGACCCCACCTCCCATTTTACCATCAATTTTATTTTGGTCCTATATTCATCGGCTTATATTTGAGTATATACAGTATTTGAAATCATTCAGTTTAGAATATGTAAACCATATCCCTGCATGTTGTAATAGGTGACTAAAAGAGTTGGTCCCAGGAAGGGTATATGGCTGTAAAACATTGCTTTGAAAAGGACCCCATGAGTTTAAAGCTTATTATGGTGTCCCCAAAGCTATCCCCTTGTTTTAACAGGAAAAATAGCCTTAACCCTTTGTTACCATATTTCAAATGACATGCACTTCAATTCAATTATTAACAAAGAACTTGTGGGTAGGGAAGTTTTCTAAAATTATTAATTCATTATTTAATATAAGATAATGTTGGAAGGTTTTAATTTATATAGGGACCCTTAAATATTGGTGGTTTTGTTTAAAAAAACTAGAGCTGGTTTCAGCTAGATTGATATCATAAAGGTTAAAATGTTTGTAATTATTTACTGTTTCAAATAAAATATTAAGTATGGTTAGGAAATTAACAGATATGAGTAAGAAAGATAGTTGATCTCACTGTTACAGACATGGTGTGATACACCTGATAAATGATAACATGTGAGGGTGTCAAGTGTTTCTGAGTAGAAGAATCCATGGAAAAGGAAATAACTGGAAGTGCTGAATGTTGATCTTAGGATGCTGAAGAGATATCATCATCATCATTTAATGTCCATTTTCCAGCTACCATGGGTAGGATAGGCTGTCCCTTTGTGAGAGATCAGGTCAGAGGACCGTGATTCGCTCACACAGAACTGATTTTGGCTTAGTTTCTACAGCTGGATGCCCTTCCTAATGCCAACCATATTTACAGTGTGTGTTGGGTATGTGATAAAATATTGTATTGGAGCAGATCTATTCAACTCAAGACCCATTGAGCCACCATTGAAGGTTTCATTTTTTCATGTAGATGTATATGTGGAATATTTTGTAGTGGTTTATCTAATCAATTGCTCTGTTTTACACGGGTTTCTTTAGTGGAGTCCACTTTATTGACAACATTCAGACCAGGTCTCTGATTCTGTGTATAACTCACATGTCAGGGTTTCTTCTTTTTCGCTTGCCATTCTTAGAGTAAGAGCCTACAGAAAAAAAGATGGTTGCAGTGTTTCTTTTAAGTAATAATGGTTTCTGATTTAGGAGGGGAAAGTAGATTAAATCAACCTCAGTGTATACTGGTGCTTTATTTTATTGACCCCGTAAGGATGAAAGGCAAAGCTAACCTCAGTGGGATTTGAACTCAGAACATAAAGGGCTGTAACTAAATACTGCAAAGCATGTTGTCTGATGCTCTAGCGATTCTGCCACTCCACTGCTTTTTTAAAAGTAATAACAACATTAAATAAGTAATAGTAATGTTATTTGATAGAGTGTGTAACTCAAAGATCAGAGAGTTGCTCCAGGTAGAGCTGCTACTTCTCTGAATTGAGAGATTACAGCTCCAATACTATGGACACATGGTTAAATTGTCTCAGGAAAGAATCGCTGGAGAGATTTTAGAGGTAAAACCAACTGGCAGGAGACCCAGGCATAGACCTTGAGCAAGATGGTTGGATAACATCCATGAGCTCTGCTGGTCTTGCTTGGGGATCCAACTGGAAGGAAATTTTGAGGACTCTGCCCCAATGACCCTCCCAGGAATAAGTGGGGGAAGAAGATAATAATAATAATAATGTCTTCTAATTATGTATCTATCCCTATAGATATATCTATCAAGGAAATGGAGAAATTCTCCAAATATAAATATCTAGAGATAGAAATAACCTGAATGTGAATGATGAAGACAGAAACAATACCTATAATAATAGGTGCTCTGGGAATGATAAAAAACACACAGACAATTACATAACCAAAACTCCAGGACTTATATATATATACAGCATACAAAAGATAGCACTACTAGGCACTGCACACATATGAAGAGTTCTATCAATACAATAGAAACATCAGCATACTACACTGCTCTTACGCAAGGTGCACAGAGCTGTGTTTGGTAATACAGTGACAATGAACAATAAAAATAAGACTATCTATAACAATAATTGTTTCTAATTTAGGCACAAGGCCTGTGTGTAACTGGCACTTATTTTATTGAACTCGTAAGGATGAAAAGCATAGCTAACCTTGGCAGGATTTGAACTCAGAACGTAAAGGGATATAATAGTAATGATAATAATAATGATTTCTACTATAGGCACAAGACCAGCAATTTGGGGAGAGGGAAAAGCCAATTAAATTGATTCCAATGTGTTACTGGTGCTTTATTTTATTGGCCCCGTAAGGATGAAAGACAAAGCTAACCTTGGCAGGATTTAAACTCAGAATGTAAAGAGCTGCAACTCTATGTCACAAAGCGTAATGTCCGATGCTCTGGAAAAGAAGAAAATCAGTTTGGCAGACCCATCTTTCTACAAGATATTTTAACTAGTAGCATATATTGTGTTCTATGCAGGGTCATACACCCACTAAAGATGGCCAATTATCCTTACAATAATTCTGTTCTTACAGTGTTGATATTATCTGTTCATAGTTTATTTTCAAATCTAATAATATACATTGAGAAACAAAGATTAGGTCACGTTTAAGTTGTATTTTGTCTAAGAAATATCCTAAAATATTTTTATTTTTTAGAGCAACCCGCTATAAAAAGCTTCCCAAACAAATAGTTGGAAGGACCCTTTAATTGTGTTAAGCATATGACAGCCTCCTTTATGTTGACAACCTACACAATAAATGCACCCACTACTACCTGTTGTTAAGTTGTTGGTGATAGGAAGAGCATCCAGCTATAGAAACCTTGCCAAATAATGGGTTGGGAGGACTCTTTAGTCATGTTGAGGACATAACAGCTTCCTTAGTGTCAGTGACCTACATAATAAATGCACCTGGTACATGCTGTAAAGGGGTTGGTGATAGGAAGGTCATCCAGCTATAGAAAGCTTACCAAATGAAGGGTTGGAAGAACCCTTCAGTTGTGTCAAAGACATGACAACCTCTCCTCTGCACTTGGTAGAATGTGAAACAATACATAAGTGAGATGTAGATCTTTGGCCTGTCTGGGAGTTCAGTAGCCCCATGTCAGTACTGACTTGGTCTATGTAGATTCATCCAACCCTTGTTAGCAGGGAAAGCAGACATTAATATAATGATGATGATGAACACTTATGCCATAGTAGTAATTTCAGCGTGGTAGCCCCACTTCCTGCAGCAATAAACACCATATACCACTGATATATATTCTAATTATTATATATACTCACTTACATTGGAATATGAGATGTCTTGAATATATTTCAGTTGGTATCCGAGAATGTTTAGAATTACTTTTTTAGACCAATTACTTCCCTTTGAAAGTCTAACCTGCTTTGGAAGGGGTACACTATCTGTTGGTCATAACTCCTGACAGAAGTGCTTTTCCAGGGAGAGGAGGTAAGATTTGAACTCAAAATGTAAAGATCTTGAAAAGATACCACAAAACATCCTGCCTGTCTATTTTAACAACTTGACTAATCCACTATCCCTTTATTTATTAATTCTGAAAGGATGAAAGGCAATGTTGATCTCAGTAGGATTTGAACTCAGAAAGCACTGGGCTAGAACAAATAGCTCTGCTCATGTATTTTCCAATGTTTCTAGTCAGTAGGATGTAATTTGAAAGAAATTTGGCTGCCTTTCTTAGCAATCAAGCAGCCACATAGATGTTCACATAGTTTCCTTTAATCAATTAAACTTACTGACTTTGTAAATGATTATCTTTGTCTAATTAGTGTATTCAATAGTAAGCAGACTTCATGTAGTGCACTATCAGTTCTTATGCGACTCAGAGTAGCTATACTGCTTATAAAACCAAGCCAAATGAGTCTTTGTGGTCATGTGACTTGGTAGAAATAGCAGACACATTTCAGCAATTTTCGAATTTTTGAAATAAGAATATGATCATGAAAACAAGTGACCGAAACTAGGTTCTTCTGAAGTATCTGGACTAATGTTAGTCACTAAGGCATATAACTTGGCGATCAGAAAGTCACTCCAGATTTTATTGACAAAGTTAACTGGCAGGAAACCCAGAATTAGACCATGAGCTAGATGGCTGGATAACATCCATGAGCTCAGTTTCTTTTGCTGGAGGTGGTTGTTTCTGATAGGAACCTCTGGAAGGCATGTCTGAGGTCTCTGCCCCCCCCCCCTCCCCCCTCCCACAAACCTCCCAAGAATAAGTGAATCAAGAATTTGAAGAGATTTTCTTATTGTTAAGCTGGTATTTGGAAGATACCAAAGGTTCTTGCCTTAAATTATGATGAACATTTTTTTAGATAAATATAAACCTTTTAAAACAAAGTTTTGTATATTGTAACCATAGGTGGTTTCAGGTAATCTAATTTAGAGTTGGTTCATAGAAGAAGAGGAATTTTGGCGCTGAAACGGTGAATTGACAGATCCATTAGGGTATAACAGTATTTTTTTCAGCTCTTTACACTTTCTATGTGTTCAAATACTGCCTTGCTTTTTATTCTTTACAGAGTTGATAAAATATAGGACCAGTCAACAGTTCAGAATTGTTAGTCAGACAAATGCTTTGCGATGCAAGCTTCTTAACTTCTCAACTGTGTCTGTGAACAAACACACACACACGTGCATGCACGCACGCATGCACACACATGTACATATACATAAACACAAACACACATGTACATACATACGTGTACATATGCATAGACACATACACACACATATACATACATACATATACATATATACAGAAATACATACACATATATGTGTAATGCTAAATGTTTTAAAGTCATATCTATCTATTTTCCCGGTCTTCAGTGATTTACCATTCTAAGCCTTTCTCTAATACACTTTAATCTTATTATTTGAGGTTCTATTCTAAGCATTCTCTTCATCTATTGTCCTAAGCCAAGGTTGATGGCAATCATGAGACTATGTATTCCTCCATTATATTTAATGCTATTGATCTAGCATTTAACCTTTTTGATACCAAACTGCCTGAAACCATGTCAGGTACTATGATACAAAATATTGGTATTTATTCAGAAATTTTACATAAGAATCTTTGTAAAGTTATGTTCCAGACACCAGTTTAATAATGAGAAAATTAGTTATATTACTAAATCCCTCCAAGTTCTTGATTATTTTTCAAATTATTTGAAAAACCATAGGCAGTGTTTTTCATTAGAAATATTTCTAACAAAAGGGCCAATCTTTGCTCCTTCAGTTCTAGTAAATTTCTGCCATATTTTGCCATATTTATTCTGACTTGGGTAGCACAGTGTTTTTCTTTTTCCTTTTTCATAGAGCAAAATAATTTTGCTTCTTGTGAATATCTCACAGCCTGTCTGAATTCTTAGTGCTATTATAACTTCCTTAATTTCAAAGAGATGTGGTACAATGGCTGAATAATTGAAATGCTCAGCTATTTATTTGCTGTTGTGTTTTATTGTTTAATCCCTTGACTGAGCAGATCTATATTCAAATACATTTCAGCTGGCTGAGCATACCTTGTACATCTGAGACAACATTGTTCAAGATGTCATTCATTTTTTCAGATGAGGGGGATTTGTTTGCTATCTATAGCAAGTATAGCACATCTGACATATTAATCAATCCTGTTAAAGTTGGTAAAGTATAATTTGAAGGAGACATTGTTACCATTTTTAGCAAATGAAGTCACTGAATAAGTTTCTGTATGCTTTTTTTTTTGTTATTTGGTTAAGATGAAAATATATTTGTTCTTATCTGCTTAATATCTAATATGTCCCTAATATAGAATTTTTTTTATTTTAAACTTGTTTATCGGTTGTGCAAGTTGTGAGTGTCTCTTATCATAGGTATTGAATTTTGTACAAAGTAATAAATAGGTCTCCTGCCAGTTATGGACAGATTTTATGGGTAAACCCAATTGGTAGGAGACCCAGTGGTAGACCCTGATGGCTGGATAACATCCATGAATGAGTTCAGCTGGTCTCACATGGGGATCCAGCCAGATCAGTTGGAAACAGTTGCTTCTGTCAGGACCTGCTGGAAGGAGTGTCTCCACGACCTTCTCAGTGGGCAAAGAAGTAATAAATAGGCACAGGCATAGCTATGTGGTTAAGGAGTTTGCTTTGCAACCATGTGAACTTGGGTTCTATCCCACTGTATGATACTTTGGTCAAATGTCTTTATAGCCATAAGCTGATAAATGCTTTGTGAGTGAATTTAGTAGATGGAAATTGTGTGGAAGCTCATTGTGTGTGTGTGAGTTTGCTCACACACTAGTTGCTACATATAATAAAGTCTGTAGTAACAGTTGATTATATCTCTCATAAACAATACATCCAGCAACATAGGGGTTTGACAGGTTTCATACTTAGAATAAGGTATGGGTTGGTGTTAGGAAGGACATATGACTAGAAAACCTTCCAGAAAAGGATCTCATCGAACCCATGTAAGCATGGAGAAAAAAACATGAAAACTATGATGATGACAATACTTAATTTTTCTTTTTGTCATGACTAGCTAAAAAGCACATATTTTGGGGTTCCATTTATTAATTTTTGATCTAATTTCTTTTCTTTTTTTCTTTCAGAATCTATACACAATGGTGCATAAAAAAAGCACTTGTGATCGTTCTGCATATATTCAGTTTAAAAATTGTTGGATTATTGCTGACAATGAACTTATAAAAGAAGACTTATGGTGCCAAGGTGGAAAAATTGTTAATCCAGAAAAGGTTTTTTTTGATGAGAAAGTTGTTGCTGATGTAGAAATCGATTGTAAAGGTGCCATAATTAGTGCTGGTTTTATTGATGTACAGATAAATGGTAATGTACTTGATATCAACATTTTGATATTTAAATTTCGTCTTTCATTAATTAATTAATTACCATATTTACTTGTGTATATGTTGCAACTGTAATGTCACTGTCACATTTCCATTTTCATACGATATATTTACAATGTACTATATATTTTGAATTGAGGTTTTGCAGATCCAGTAGATAAGTTGCATATCATATTTTCACAGAAAAATGTCCCACTATTACATAAAAGTGTGTGTGTGTGTGTGTGTGTGTGTGTGTATGTATGGATGTAAAACATGATGATGATGATGATGATATATATATATAAATGTTGCGGCGATGTATTTGTTTTGCAAGGTTTTTGATATGAAATCGTGTATTGAAACAGATATTGTTATATTTGGGGAGGGTCATGTTGTCCTAATATTGCCAGAAAAATATAGTAAAACACACTCACTGTTTGGTTTGGTTTTCACTTCAGTATATTTTTATATTTCTATAAACTGAAGCGAAATCTAACCTGAACAGTGAGTGTGTTTTACTATATTTTTCTGACAATATTATGACAACATGACCCTCCCAAATATAACAATATGTATATATACTTGTGTATAATCATGCCACCATTTTACATACATTTATAATAAATATATATGGCGGTGGATTGGCAGTATCGGTAGAGGGTCGGACGCCATGCTTTCCAGCATAGTTACGTCCCTTTACGATCTGTGTTCAAATCCCGCCGAGGTTGACTTTGCCTTTCATCCTTACGGGGTCGATAAAATAAAGTACCAGTAAAGCACTGGGTAATTGCTGGCCTTGTGCCTAAAGTAGAAACAATATGCATATATACTTGTGTATAATCATGCCGCCATTTTACATACATTTATAATAAATATATATTTTGAATTGATGTTCTGTAGGTCGAGTAAATAAACCACATGCTGGTTTTTCACATCTTATTCATGTGGAAAACAGTATGACTTATACGCAAGTCATCATCATCGTTTAATGTCTATCTTCCACGCTAGCATGGGTTAGACAGTTGTCCCACTTGAGGCAAGGTTGGTCGGGTGACCGTGTCTCGCTCGTATAGGACTATCTGGCAGGTTTTCTACGGCTGGATGCCCTTCTTAACACCAACCACATTTACAGTGTGGACTGGGAACTTTTTACCGTGTTACCTACACGGCCACATTACAGCGTGGACTGTGTGTCTTTTTGTCGTGACATCTACACGATCTCGATTTCATTTCATGGTAATTGACTATAGTTTTATTTCAAAAACTCTATTTCTGAAATTTTAAAAGTTGCGTTGATTCTTTTTTTTCTATTATTTTTTTGTATACTTAAATATATTGTATACTCAGATAAAAGGGTTGACACCAGCAATGGTATCTAGACATAAAACATTGCCTCAAAGAAGACCCACATAATATGTATGAAGCTTGTCTTGGCACCTACAAAGTAAACTACAGCTTTAGTATAGAAAATGTCTTCAAAATGCTTGTTGTTGCTATATCTTCTCAAGTAAACAACACCTTTGTGTTCAGCCCAGGATCTAAATAATAGTTTAGTGTTCACTTGCAGTATGTATCCAATTTATAATGTGACTGTGTATCCTTGCATGCTGCAAGATGAAGAGAATTTAATCACATCTTCACAACTCATTGCGTACTCCATCGAGAAAATTTTATAGCAAAAAAATCGGAAGTTAAACCTTTTCTGAAATCCTTAACACAATTGTTTCCGCAGTCAACAAGATCAAAAGATCTGGTCTTCGGGACAGGCTTTTCCAAGAAGCTTGTAAAGATGAAACATTTAACCGTCTGTTGTATTCGACAGATATACGCTGGCTATCAATGGGAAGCTGCCTTGGACATTTTGTTGCACTCTTCGATAAAGTCATAGAATTTCTTCAACAGACCGATCCAATTATGACAGCATAACTTTCTGAGAAAAAACCCGCAATTTTGTACTTACATGAGATCTTTCAAAAACTAAATGATCTCAACCTTTCTTTGCAAAAGCAGAACATCAATGTTGTACGTGCCAAACTCTTGATAAGGGCTTTCATGAATAAGCTCGTTCTATGGAAAATTTCAAATTGAAGATCATAACTTTTCGCAGTTCGAGAGCTTAAAAACTGTTGTGGTAGATAATGACTTGCACAGATCTATAATCGAGCATCTATCTTTCCTTCACAAAAACGTCAATAATCGTTTTGAAGATCTTTTGGCTTTAAATATCCCAATTTTTGTGGATTCTCCTCACACAATGTCTATGAACGACATACTTGTTCAACCAGAATGTCTTCAGATGGAGCTCTGTGAGGTGACGGTAGATGATAATCTGCGTAAATTTTCTGAAACTAACTGGGTCGAGGCTTGGTTGACTCATTGTCAAGAATATCCAAAGCTGTTTGAACAAGTCGAGCCTTTCATAATAAATCTCCCTACATCTTACTTGGCTGAAAAGGGATTTTCCATTGTCCTCCACACATACACAAAACAGCGGAGGCGTTTGATCCTCAACAACAATGCCGATTTGAGACTTCGCTTGAGCCACATAGAGCCGAGGATTTCTAAACTGTGGATCAAAAACAAGCACAAGGATCTCATTGACAGTTTTTTGACGTGTTGTCTGATGACGTGACGTAATTGTGTTGTTGACATTTTTAATTCAATTCAATTTGTTGTATTCCCTCAAACGTTTACACGACCTTTTGTACTGATCCCAACTTAAATCTTCGCATTTTTTGAATTTACTCTACACATTATCATATTTAAACTGTACAGCTTTCCATTTCATCTGAATGATAGGGAGTGTTTTCCAGGACTCAGTAACCTTTTTCTACTCGATTCTATCAAATAAAGCTTTATTGAAAAAATAGACATTTTCAAATTGGTTTTCTTATTGGTGTTGTCATTTGTTTGTTCTCTGTCATCTTGGTGCTTAAAACATGTCCCTTAGGGGAACAAAAAAGCAACTTTCATTGCAAAGTGAAAATGATATTGACCAATCAAATCGATCTTACCAATTAGAAGTGTAAACTTATTCTCAACATCAATGTTTCATATTTGTCGCTGAAATATGAAATCGAAAAAATTCAAATTAATAACGAATAAGTTATGCGTTGCTTGCTGCAATAGCAAATTATTTTTTGATTCATGCATTTGACTTAAAGCTCTGTTCTTATTCTTCGCATAAGTACGACTTCAGCTGTTTATTTGCATAGATTTTTAGGCACTGCGACATGATAATAGCATTTTATAATTCATTGAAAAAAAAAAACATCTACTGATGCTTATAAGTAGCAGTTCTATTACAAAAGATTTAAAAGTTTAGGCGGTCCACAGGAAAATATTACTTATGTTGGTGGTCCACAACAAAAAAAAGGTTGAGAACCCCTGCTGTAAGAGATGACTTAAAGGGTTAGTGCCAGAAAGGGCATCTGGCTGTAAAACACTGCCTAAAAAAAGGACTCAATGATGATTATGAAACTTTTCATGGGGTCTGCAAGGCTAACTCATGTTTTACCTAGGAAATTGGCCTTAGAATGCGTATAGTAGTAAATTTACTGTTCACATATCTTCACAATGAGAGGGACAATCAACTTCTGATCATTTTTAGGTACACTGTAAGTTATGGCTGGGTTCATGAAGGTTTTTCTTTAATAAAATGCATGGTTTAGCTTTTTATTTATTATTTTTTAAATATTTAAGATGACTTATATTCTACATTAGAACAGCAATTTCTAACATAGGGTCAACAGCCCACTAGGAATCTATGAGCTAAGTTAGAAATTTCAAATACTTTGTTAAAAATTTCAAGTACTTTCTTAAAAAAGTATTATACAGAGGTTACTGTAGTATCTATTTTTTTCTGAGTATAAATATTTCTCCCTTTTTGTTGTTATTCTTATCATATAGTAATCTAGCAGGAGAGGAGTTGTCTGGACCTCACTTCCTGCCCTATATCTTTTCAAATGGAATAGACCTGTAACAGTTTAAGCAGGGTATTAATGACATCGATCCCTCAAGTCTTGAAGGATTTTTATAGGCTATTGGCAGTGTCATGGTTTAATTAATTAGGTCTGGGTATCCTGATCAGCTAAGGGTATCACAGTGACCATATAATCCCTATTCCTAGCTATGGTCAGGCTGTTGGCAACTAAATCGGCAACCCCACTCAGTTTGCTTAGATGAGGAGAGCTTAAGGGTTCCCTGCAGAACTAAAAACAAGAGCTGTCAAAGCATTGGCACAGATTGTTGTCGCACCTCACACAGGCCTCGAAGGTGGGTTTCGAGGCAATTTCCAACAGACTGGATATTCAGCAGCCCCTGCAGTCCCCATATGATCTGTTCTGGAATAATTCTTGCCACCAGAACAGTCCTATGGGGATCAAGTTTATGTGGCTGATGTTTGTATGTCTGCCGCCTAAATAGAATCTATTCATCTATTCAGGATTCATGTTTTCATTTTCCTGTCAAGCCCTGTGGTAATGGGGTGCTCCTCTTTCCCCTTCATTTTATGGAGTTGATAAAATAAAACACAAGTAAAGTACTGGGGTCGATTTAATTGACTTTTCCCTTCTCCAAAATTGTGTCTAAATCAGAAATCATTATTAGTTCGACTTTTTTGTCTCCACGAAGTGCAAAACCTCAGGTGGATGTTGCCGTATGGTCTCAATGAACAGTATTGTGAATGCATTACTCTGAAGGATAGCAAGGGAGATGTGCTGAAAGAACTGGTCCAACTTGTAGGGCTCATTTTTTTTGCAGATGACCCTCTCCCTTCTGATCACAGTAAGTAGGGAGGTGTTTCAAGGACTTAAGATGCTACATGTTTTCACTACCCTGTATTCTTTCTTATTGCTGTATATTTACATGGAATCGATAAAGTAAACAGTAATAATGTACTAAATTGGATACATTCTATTATACGCCACTGCTGTTAAAGTTTATCTAGTGCTTTGTTAAGCATTCTGTTGGTCTTGGTTGCAGTGATGAAATAACTCTAATTCCAGTTTGAAGTGGTTAGGTTACTCACTTGGGACTCCACTTGCTTTGACACTTGCCAATCTTATCGTTTTGACCGTAAATCCAGACATATTTTTTTGGCTATAAATCTATTTTGTGGTAGTTGCTGTTGAGACATCCAATGCCTTTGGTCTTCAAACTGCTGATTACCTCTACCAAAAATGTGATGAGGGCATCGCGCTGGATAAAGGATATCCGTAAAGTTGAATAATTGATGGATGTAGCGGATATCTCTAGTTATTTGTAGCAACCGTTGTCTGTGGGGCGCAGCTGAAATACGCAGTTCAAACAAACGAGTGTGGAGTTGACCCACCTTTTTTTATCTTTTATCTGCGATTTATGAATTTTAAATATTTTTATATCCCCATTGAGGAGTGTCATCGAACAAGGATATGCTATAAATAGGTTGAATTCCGCGTGGTTTCGATTTTAAGGCGAAATCATTTCACTTTTTTTTTTTGTGTGTAAAAGTGAGAATAAGTTAATAGAGTTATATCCCCTGTCAATGAAGCTTCTACGCGGTTATTGCACGATAGAAATAGCAGAAAAACCTAACTAAATTTACACTCTACCATCTTTAAAGATGAATGAATATAGAAAAACCTTTGTTATAAGGTGGTTACCCCCCCCCCCCCCCCCCAAAAAAAAAAACACACACACAAACAAAGAAATATAAGATGCTCAGTAGTTAAATTTTAAGGCTCCTAGTTTTTGATCTGTAACGCATGGTGGGGTGGGGGTGCGTAGCATTCATTCAATGTTTGGGAGTATAAAAAATAGGTTAGATCAATGGTAAAGAGCACATCAACTCCTCTTCCTTCCGCAAACACATAATCAAATGCAGAAACAGAAACTGTAAAATAACCACCACCATCTTGACTACCGAGTGCAGTATAGGCACGCTGAGAATCGAGGAAATTCTCTTGATTAAGCAACTAAAGCACCCCCCTCCCACTGTTAATAATAGAATGGAAAGGAACAATGGCTATTCTAACTTGTCCAACGTAAATAGTCCATGCCAAGAACGTCTAAATTCAGCGAAAGGATGCAGATATATTTACTTCCAGTACTTGGCATAGTCTGATTTTATCGGCCGTCGAAGGATCTAAAGTAAAAACTGATCCTAATAGGACAAAAATTCTGAACATAATCAAATGCTGGAAGGCAGTCTACCGATTTTCTTTCCAAAAATATTCTTCAATCTATGACAAGAAAAGAAAATCCAAGTAAAATGCCAGCATGAATAGATAACTCTTGAATGAATTTATTGTAAAGGGGGTATAACTCTTTACCATAACAATATAAGGGGGAATAATCTACTTGTTTTCTTTTACTTTTTTTTATGTCTCATTGGCGTTCATTAGGCAGGCTAGAATGAGCAGTTAGGTACCATATTTTTCGGCGTTTAAGACACATCTTTAGGGGAAAATTTGATGTCAAAATCTGCCTTCGTCTTATACATTAACATGTTTATTATAAACATATTGTATATGAATCCATATATATTTTTTATTCTGAATCACACTATTGCCAATTAATTGTTTCTACTTTAGGCACAAGGCCAGCAATTACCCAGTGCATTACTGGTACTTTATTTTATCGACCCCGTAAGGATGAAAGGCAAAGTCATCCTCGGCGGGATTTGAACTCAGATCGTAAAGGGACGTAACTATGCTGGAAGGCATGGCGTCCGACCCTATTAATACTAGTCAGCCAAACTTGCAGTGTATGCAAATAAACTTTCAACAAGAATAGTTCGTTTACAAAATCTATCAGACTTTACTGAATTTCTACCTTGGTATCAAGGTAAAAGTAAGTGAGTGGTGGCTAAGATTTTCGAATCCGAATTAACTACCTCATTCCTATACTAGAAATTGCTATATTTTGGTAAGAGTTTTTTTTTGACAAACACAATTTATATATTAGTATAAAAACCCAATTTATATATAAAACTTATATGAAAAAAGAGGAAAAGTGTGAAAAGACTCATGCATTCAATCACATGCTACAGCATGGGATAATGGAGTTTCTCTAATAATTTTTGAGGCCAGCCAACACAGTTGCAGCATTGCCATGGGTGACAGTAAAGCTAAGCCATTGGAATAACCTCACATCGATGAGGCATCACCTGATACTTTGGTAAAGTCAGATGCTAATAATGACAAGAACTCCATTACAGTGACTGAGCTCCTCTAAATATCTTATTTCACAGACTGAGCTGGTAAAGTATAATAGCTATACATTCCTTAAAGAATTTAGTTTTCCTCTTGTAAGTTCTAAATGTTGGAAAAGTATTTGTCACTTTTTTTCCTGGGTAATGACCGAAAGAATACGATTGCAAATACAAGTAGCTGAAATTGGAATAACGTTACTTGATAGAGTGTGTAGCTTGGAGATCAGAGAGTAACTCCAGGTAGAGCCACTACTTCTCTGAATTGAAAGATCACAGCTCTGATACTATGGGCATGTGCTTAGAATGTCTCGGAAAGAATTGCTGGACAGATTTTATGGGCAAAACCAATCGGCAGGAGACCCAAGTGTAGACCACGAACAAGATGGTTGGATAATATCAATAAGCTTGGCTGGTCTCGTCTGGGAATCCAGCCAGATCAGTTGGAGAAGTTGCTTCTGACAGGACCCACTGGAAGGAGTTTTTGAGGAATTTGCTCCCACAAATCTCTCAGGAATAAGAAGATAATCATGGACATTCAACATCATATAGATGGGCATTGTAGCAGTGCAATCGCCAATGGTTCCTGACCTTCAGCAATGCGGATAGGAAGAGGAAAAAAGGTTCAAAATCTTATTGTTGTCTATTTTCCATTCATTATATGGAATCAGGGCGGTGGATTGGCAGTATCGGTAGAGGGTCGGACGCCATGCTTTCCAGCATAGTTACGTCCCTTTATGATCTGAGTTCAAATCCCGCCGAGGTTGACTTTGCCTTTCATCCTTACGGGGTCGATAAAATAAAGTACCAGTAATGCACTGGGTAATTGCTGGCCTTGTGCCTAACGTAGAAACAATTATATGGAATCAATGAAGTAAGCACCAATAATGTACTGAGTCTGATTAATTCAATTATATGCAACTGCTGTTAAAGTTTATCTCTTGCTTTATCAAGGACCCTGCCGGCCTCAACCACAGCAATGTTATGCACCTGGCTGTTGGCTGAGATAGCTATGATATAATCACAGCTTAAAATAATCACAGTAAGACTAGACGTATTACTCTATTACATGTTCAAGTTGACAGGTACGTGGTATGTCAGAAAAGTAACAGAACTTAGTGTTGTTGTGTGAGCTATGAGTGGGGTAGGGATTATCGGGTTGCGTCACTGTGTGACATAATATCTGGGGAGTATATAACTACGATCTCAGCTCTCTACAGCCATTGTATTGTTTTTCACTTGCATTTATTAACATCTCTTCAATTTTAGGCCATCGAGCAATGGGCACAGAGCAATGAACTAACCCGAAGTTTCTGCTCTGGCTGGGGAAAACTCCATTAGAAGCACTCGGAATACTGCAGCAAGTGTCAGGAGATGAGACCATGTTGTGCTCACAGGTTTTGAGTGTCATAAAAGGTTGAAAGAGGGATGTGAGGATGTGGAAGACAACCCCAGGAGTGGAATGCCTTCAATGAGCCAGACTGAGGCAAATGTTGATTGCATGAGGCAGGTGGTGCTTGCTAATCGTCAGCTGATTGTTCAATTGATCACAAGTGAGCTGGACATAAACCATAACAGATTTGACCATGCAAAAGATCTGCATGAGATGGTGCCAAAGCTGCTGAATGATGACCAGAAGGAGCGGCACATGCAGGTGTGTCAGGACATCATTGAGCCTCTTGAAACCGAACCAGATCTTTTCCTTTTTCCCAAGCTCTAGAAGGTCATCAAGGGGTCCTGTTTTCTGGAGTGGAAGCCATCAAGAGGGCTGTGATGACAGAGCTGCAGAGAATCCTGGGAGAATCCTTCCAGGAGTGCATGAAGGTATGATGGAGAAGGATGGGAAAGTGCGTTAGACTCGAAAGGGAAAACTTGTACTTTGTACTTTGGATTTAAAATATTATTTTACGACTCCAGTCTTGTTTCTTTTCTGACACACCTCATATATGGCTCCATTCTGAACCACATTGTTTTAGTACTGTAGCTAAGTAGTATCAATATATATGTGTATAATACACAAACCATGTGTAAGTATAGCTGTACATTAACCTTTTTATTGTACCCCCCAAAATAAGGCAAATTTGTTTAACTGCTGGCCTTAATTCTAATTTTGTCTATCAATAACAAAATTGAGTTAAATTAAACAAAAAAAAAAAAACAGCAAAACAAAACATTATGGGTTTTATTCTTAATCATGCATAAAATAATGTTGTAGAATAATTAATCCTCACCTTTTTCAACAAATCAAAATTTTATTTCTAAATATGTTAATTATTAAAACTTGATACCTACTGGCAATGTGGAATCTAAACAAAGTAACTTTCTATGATAATGATACATTTTATTCTATATTGCTTCCCTAAACCGTTTGGCATTTACGTTATGCCAAATAAATTATAAAAAAGAATCAATATTTTCACTTAAAATATCTATGTATATCATGTTAGCAGAAAAATGGGTGGATAAGATAATAGACGTAAATAGAGTAAACGACAGAATAATTAAAATAAGACTTGTTCTAAATAGAACTACTGTGACGATAATATCTGCGTACGCGCCCCAATCCAGACCGCTATAAAAGACAGTTTCTATGAGACACTGATGCTCACTACCTCCCAAATAACCAACAGTAACTATATAATTATTGCTGGTGACCTAAATGGCCACGTTGGACAACATTGTGACGGCTATGATGGAATCCACGGAGGCTATGGGTTTGGTACTAGAAATGAGGAAGGCTCCAGAATCCTGGAATTCTGTGACGCAAATAACCTAACAATCTGTAACATTAACTTCAAAAAACGAGACAATCACTTGATCACCTACAGATCAGGGGAACATACCAGCCAGGTAGATTATATCCTTACCAGAAGACGTGACAGAGTGTCTGTTGTAAACACTAAATCCCTCCCCCATGAAGAATGCACCTCCCAACATAGACTCATAATTAGCGACCTCATAGTCAGGACCAGACGTACTCGACAGCAGAAGAGGACTATCCTCAGGAGAAAAATATGGAAGCTAAAGGACCCCACAGCCAGAAATAAATTTCAAAGCATATTACTTGATGCTTTCGACAGTAAGGAAGAGCATTTAGAGTCGTACAATATAGAGGAATAGTGGGAATTCCTGAAAGCAAACCTGCTGATGGCGGCAGACGAAGTCTGTGGCCGGAGCAGGCCTATAGGCAGGAGGAGAGTAACATGGTGGTGGAACAGTAAGGTGGAGGAGTCAATTAAGGCCAAAAAGCAGGCTTGGAAAGTATGGCAGGATGGTGGAAGTAGAGAAGACTATCAAGTGGCCAGGAGGGAAGCTAGGAGACAAGTGTACTTCGCAAGAAGGGAAGCAGAGCAGAGAAAGTTCAAGCATGTTCTACAATGCGAGGACCAAAAACGTGAGGTGTTCAGGATTACTAGGCAATGTGTCAAGGAAAACCGTGATATTGTCGGGGAGAAGTGTGTACTAAATGATGATGGCGTACTTGCCATCACTGACTCTGATAAGAAGGTAGCTTGGAAGTGTCACTACGAAAGACTACTAAATGAGGAGAATAAATGGGAGAAAGACAGTCTCCCCCACATCGACCCAGTAGAGGGACCAGCAGTGTTAGTTGAAGGTAGTATAATAAGTAAGGCAATCAAAGATATGAAGACGGGTAAGGCAGCTGGGCCTTCAGAAATAGTTGCTGAGATGCTGAAAGCCTCTGGAACGGTGGGACACACCATGGTCACCCGGATAGTAAACAAAGTCATACAGAATGGGGTTGTTCCGAAGGACTGGCGTAGCAGCATCATCATTAACTGTTACAAGGGTAAAGGAGATGCACTAGATAGGAGTAACTATAGAGGCATTAAATTAATCGACCAGGTCATGAAGGTCACGGAAAAAGTAATAGCGCAACTAATCAGAGAGAGAATTGATCTAGATGAAATGCAGTTCGGGTTTGTGTCAGGCAAAAGTACCACAGACGCTCTTTTCATTGTACGACAACTACAGGAGAAGTACCTAGCTAAAAGTAAACCCCTATACTTAACTTTTGTTGACTTGGAGAAAGCCTTCGACAGAGTCCCCCGTTCCATTATCTGGTGGGCTCTTAGAAAACTAGGTGTTGATGAATGGCTTGTGAGAGCTATACAAGCCATGTATAAAGAAACAGTGAGCAAGGTTAGAATTAACAACGAATATAGTGAAGAGTTTAGCGTAAAAGTTGGTGTTCATCAGGGCTCTGTTCTTAGCCCCCTACTATTTATTATTACCCTTCAGGCTATAACAGTGGAGTTCAAGAGCGGCTGCCCATGGGAACTCCTATACGCAGATGATCTAACGCTCATAGCTGAATCAATGGCCGAGCTAGAGAAGAAATTCCAAACATGGAAGCACGGCCTAGAATCAAAAGGCCTTAAAATTAACCTGGCTAAGACTAAAGTTCTAGTTTGTAAGGAAAGAAAATAAGGTGCCGGTCCCTTCCGGGAAATGGCCATGCTCAGTGTGTAGGAAAGGCGTAGGTAGAAACTCCATTTTATGTCCCAAATGCAAAGTATGGGTGCATAAAAGATGTAGTGGGATCACAGGTAAGCTAACTAAGAACATAGATTTTACATGTGGCCGGTGCTCTGGTGCAATAAGTAGCAGCAAGTGCCCACAAAATACTAGCTCTTTCAATTGCGCAGAGGGTTCTATAGAAATAGTGGACAGCTTCCGTTACCTGGGTGACAAAATCAGCAGTTGGGGAGGGTGCTCTGAAAGTACAGTAGCTAGAGTCAGAACTGGATGGAAAAAGTTCAGAGAGCTTATACCACTATTAGCCGCTAAAGGGTTCTCCCTAAAAATGAAAGGCAGGTTGTATGATGCCTGCATACGAACAGCAATGTTGCATGGCAGTGAGACCTGGGCATTGTGTGCAGAGGATATACGCAGACTAGAGAGGAACGAAGCTTGCATGCTCCACTGGATGTGTAATAGTAATATACGTGAACGGCAAAGCATAAACGAACTAAGGAAAAAATTAGAAATAAGAGGGATCAGATGCTGTTTACTTGAGAGAAGACTACATTGGTATGGTCACGTGATGCGCATGAAAGATGATAGCTGTATAAAAAAGTGCAGGGCAATAAAGATAGACGGTAGCCACGGAGTAGGCAGACCCAGAAAAACCTGGGACAACCTGATAAATTCCGACCTCACACACTTACACCTCTCCAAGACAATGTCACTGGACCGAGACCTTTGGCGGTACTCAGTAACAGAGAAGACCCGCCTTACCTAAATACAAAGTGAAACCTACTACAGTCAGTAGGCATCTCTAACAAAATACGCCCCCGTCACACCACCCCCACCACATCCACACCGTCCCTTTCAATGTAAAGTTATGTTGGTGCCACAACATCCAGGCCGAAACAAATGAGATCGTGTAGATGTCACGACAAAAAAACACACAGTCCACGCTGTAATGTGGCTGTGTAGGTAACACGGTAAAAACCTCCCAGTCCCACACTGTAAATGTGGTTGGTGTTAGGAAGGGCATCCAGCTGTAGAAAACCCGCCAGACAGTCCACGCTGTAATGTGGCCATGTAGGCAACACGGTAAAAACCTCCCAGCCCCACACTGTCAATGTAGTTGGTGTTAGGAAGGGCATCCAGCTGTAGAAAACCCGCCAGACAGTCCTATGTGAACAAGACAACCACTCTTGCCTCAAGTGGGAAAACTCCTGTCCAAACCCATGCAAGCGTGGAACACGGACGTTAAACGATGATGATGATATACATTGTATAGCTTTAGGCAGTGTGGTTAAGGATTTTGTTTCACAACCTCATGGTTTCAGGTTTTTACTCATGCCATGTGAGTAAAATCTAGTTAACAGAAGCATTACAACTTTACAGATATTTTGCCTTGCTGCTTCACTGATGAAAATGTAGAAATGTCTTCAACTGTCAGCTCTGTGACCATCTATTCAAGGCTTGCGTCAGCTGTGTCTCATTCACATACCCATTGGCCTCCCCACTCTGTGGGTCTCTGAGAATTCTCCTCACTGAAGATAAAGTCATATAATCTTCAACCGGCATTCAACAGTGATCCAGTGGGCTCCTCTCCTCTTCACTCTCAGGATAGGCAATGTTGTTTGGAGCATCGTAGCTTCTTTCAACATCAGGTACCTGGATGATGCAATAATAGGTGGGCCCATAGAGTGTTGTCCTCAATCTCCAATTGGTGATTTCCACTTTAGCGAGGATCGGTTCCAAGATCATCACAAATAATTCAGAGGTTGAGAATGTCAATTATGATGAGTGGAGTTTCCAACCTTGTCTTGGATGTGTAATCAATACTCCACTAGGTGCAGGTGACCCCCTAAAGAAGATGTCCTCACCCTCGGTTTAGCAATCCACCTGCTTGCCATTATGTACATGCTTTGCCAGATCAAAACCTTGATGAGCAGACTGAACCATCACTTTGGCACTCTTCCTACTAAGGAACTGCTTCACGATACCAAAGCTTCTATACACCTTCCTTAGTACCCCACTGCTGACTTATCAACTCTAAAACAAGAAATGTCTGTATATATAAAATGTCCACTTGCTCCATAGTTTTACAGAACCTCTATTTATGAAATACAAGTCTACATATCAGAGCACACAATGAGTTAGTAGAAAAAGCGATCTTGTGTGGGAACGCAATAAATCTCACTCTTGACCACGGCCATGGTTTCATTATAATATGCTTGGAGTGTGCATATGCTGCACTCTGTGTACGGAGGCTACATATAATATATGTATGTGTGTATTTCTAAATATCTTTTGTCTCCACAGTCTAAGTTTACATTGTTGACATTATAAATGATGTTATATTTTCTATTAAATAAATATGTTTGTTAATTTAATTTTGAAATCACTATTCTCATTTTCAAGTTGTCTTATTTTGAAATCATTAATCTCACTTAGAAATGACATAGGCTCACTTAGCAGTACAAATACTGTTGTAGTAGTTGAGTTGTAGCCTCACTTAGCAATTCTGGAGTAGACCTATAGTGCAGTGATAGATAATAGAATTATTTAGGAGATATTTGTAAGTTGAGCACCTAGGGTATTGAGAAAGACACTGCACCCCCTGTCACACAACATGGTTTGATTGTATAGATCTATGCAGGTACCTTTGGTTATATTGTGTAGAATACACTGAGACATATCTGCACTACCAGTGCAGATATATCCAAGTGAAGTGGTTACTTTATAGCATTTATTTTGGGCCTTTGTATTCCAAGTTGAAATCTCACCATTAAAGGCTTAATCTGTTGCCCTGTTTAACACAAGCACATGGTCCTTGCATGCCTTTAACCCTTTCATTACAATATTTTTTGTGAAAGATACTATGTTTTTCAAATCATCAAAAGTTTGGAGGCATTTTATAATATAACTTTCATATTATTGAATTGTTGCTTGGAAAATAACTTAACAAAGGTCCTTACATAAAACTATAATGAAAGGGTTTTAGATAAATATAAACACTTTAACACTTAAACCGACCATATCCGTCCAGAATTCTCTCACCTCTTTTTGTTCAAACCAGCTGTAACTGGCTGCTCATACTTATGTTGAGGTATTGGTTCCAAAATAAATAATATCAAAATCTCGTAGATTTGATATTATGCAAGATAATTATGTGAGATAAATGTTTACTGTGAAAGTACAATAGTAAATATAGAGTAATGTAAATGATAAAGGGTTAATGTGACTGTAAATTGGCAAGATTGTTAAAATGTAAGATAGAATTTTTTGCTGTATTTCTTCCAGCTCTATTTTCACATCCTGCCAATGTCGATAAAAAAGGTATCAGTCCAATACTGGGGTTATTCTTCCTCTATATCACTTTCCCACTTCTTCTGTTTCTCTCTCTCATGTACACACACACATGCATGTGATAGGTTTTTGCACAGTTTTCATTTACCAAATTTCATTCACAAGTCATTGGCCTACCAAAAATCTATATTGTAGAAGACACTCGCCCAAGGTGCCATGCATTGGAACCAAACCACAAACCACATAGTTCCAAATCAAACCACCATGCCTGTGCATTATAGAGAGGGATTAGAAGAAAGATTTTTAAAGGTATTTAAGCATGGAACATTTAAAGTGTTTTTTGGTGGGGGGATCTAGACTCATCAGGCTGGAACTAATCCTGGTTTCATTAAGTGACTCTGAGTCTGAGATTCCATTCCTGGATTGGGACTAGGCCATCACAAGGTTAATCTCAAATGCTGCTGGTGGTGTTCATGGTCATGGTGATGGTGGCAATCATTTTTCAGCTGAATAATCTGGAGCAGCATGAAATGAAGTGTCTTGCTCAAGGACACAACAAGCTAAACACAGTTTGGGAATTGAACCTGCTACCTTATGCTTGTGAGCCCAACACCTCAATCTTTCTGCAATATGTCTTCCCATAGAACATAGAACATACAGGAATATAATTGAAAATACAGTATTTTGTCCACTGCTGCAATAATGTTATGATTATAATTGCATTATTTCCTAACACAAGAACACATCTTCCTTTGTAGTTATCTTTATTTGGTTATTTTGTGCAGAATACAAACAGTTAGTGCAGATATGTACCAGTCTATGAGGGTGAATTGGTTGCTTTGTTGTATTTGTTTCGGCGCTTAACATTCCAAGTTCAAATACCATCGTTATAGACTTAATATGTTTAAGACAAGCACATGATCATTGGATGCTTTTAGCCTATTTATTACAATATTTCTCTTGAAAGACATTGATAAGGAGTGAAATGGATGTAGTCAAATAAATAGGCACATTAAATAATTGTTTCTACTTTAGGCACAAAGCCAGCAATTACCCAGTGCATTACTGGTACTTTATTTTATCGACCCTGTAAGGATGAAAGGCAAAGTCAACCTTTAAATAATGATTCCTATTTCAGGCACAAGGCCAACAATTTGATGGGAAGGGAAAGGCTATTATATTGACCTCAGTACTTGACTATTACTCTATTTTATTGACCCAGAAGGATGATATATATATGTAGCGAGATCTGTCCATGCCTTGAACCTTGGGTGACACCTAAAGGTCAAGTTCTAGGTCACCACCCTTTTGGTGTGAACAGGTTCATGCTTTGGCTATCTCCTCAAGGTAGGAAACAGGAAGCGACAGGTATATAAAGCCTGTATCATCTCACGTTTATACAGAAAGATCGGAGCATTACGCTAGTAACTAACTATGTAAAGATTCACCGCTACCTTCAGGCCCTGGAGGTCTACAGAAATACTGAGTGATTGGAGCCCTACTACTACAGACCCGCTATGTGAAAGATTCACCGCTATGTACAAGCCACAATGGTCTACAATCAATTACAGACCATTACTCTCTCTCACTCACTATGGTCTCAGACTCACGACAAGAACTACTATGACGACTGCAACAAACTTTAACCACCAACAAATTCTATCTGCTCGCTCGCTGTAATCACATCAACAACAAAATAACATTGTCAACCTTCGCAACTCGTGGTAAGATGTTTATTCTTCTTTTTGACTCAAGTGAAGTAAACCATATATAAACCAAATCATTTATTTTTGTTATTTCAACAATAACCATGTTATAATCATTTCTAATAACCACATATAACCATCTAAAATTATTAAAAATACCCTTCGTTAAATATATATATATAATAATAAAGAGTAGGGACCCAGACGGCTGAGCTCTTGCCATTTCAACAGCTAGTTCCAGAGCTCAGCTGTTGGGGTCCCGACTCTTTATAATATAACTGTACTCTACTACCCCAAATATTGAGGGTCTGTTGAGTAATAGTCTAGCCAGTTTCAAACTGAATCCATCCTGATAAAATAAATAGGTACATTAAATAATGATTTCTATTTCAGGCACAAGGCCAGCAATTTGACGGAAAGGGAAAAGCATTCATCATCATCATCATCGATTAACGTCCATCTTCCACACTTGCATGGGTTAGACAGGTCCTATTTTGAGGCAAGTTGTGTCTCGCTCATATAGGGGGTATTTCTGGCTGGTTTTCTATCGCTGAATGCCCTTTCTAATGCCATATATATCATCATCATCATCATCATTTTGTGTCCGCCTTTCCCTGCTTGTAAGGGTGGGACGGGAACTGATTCTGGCTTGATTTCTACAGCTGGATGCCCTTCCTAACACCAACCTCATTTACAGTGAGTGCTGGGTGCTTTTTTTTTTCCGTGGCGCCTATACGTCCACTTTACAGTGTGGGCTGGGTGCCTTGTTTTTGGCCGTGGCACCTCCACGACCACTTTACAGTGGAATGATAGGGACCCCAGTCCCTATCATCTCATTTCTACAGCTGAGTAAACTGGAGCAATGTGAAATAAAGTGTCTTGCTCAAGGAAACAATACATCACCCGGTCTGAGAATTAAACTCACAACCTTTCGATTGCAAGGCCAATGCTCTAACCACTAAGCTATGTGAATTGGCAGTATCGGTAGAGGGTTGGACGCCATGCTTTGATGCATAGAGTTACGGCCCTTGACATTCTGAGTTCAAATCCCGCCAAGGTTAACTTTGCCTTTCATCCTTACGGGGTCGATAAAATAAAGTACCAGTAATGCACTGGGATAATTGCTGGCCTTGTGCCAAAAGTAGAAACAATTATTAGCACACATCTTCTGCTTTCAGCCTAAAGTAGGATCTCCTGAAACAGATTTATCAATCTGTGGATACAGATATTTATGTCTAAAAAAAAAAATATATATATATATATTAGGATCAAACATTTCCTTTAAAAAATAGAAAGATATAACAACCGCAAAATGTGAAAACATTCACTTGAGTTATAGTGAAATGTAAGCACATGGAATAAAAGAGATCTAATTACTTAATTAAGTGAATAACTAATTTGTGCTATGAAAAAATCAGGAAGCTAATTTGATTTTTAAATTAGGTGAATATTTTATTTGTACCATGTATAGAAGTAAAGATGCTGAGGGTATTAATAATATTGCTAAAGCAGAAATTATTTGCTTAAACCTTTAATCTGTGCTAATAATATATTATTTGCTCTATGGGTTTATATATACTATATCATCATCGTCACTGTTTAATGTCTTATTTTCCATGCTTGCATCGGTCAGACTAGTCATCCACGTTATGAGGTATGTCTGGCCAGTTGCTCAAATGGAACTGTATTTTGGCCATTTTTTTTTACAGCTGGAAGCCCTACCTAATAGCAACCACATTTACAGTGTGGCACTGGGTAGTTACATTATGAGGAGGGTCTCTCAAACAGAACTGTAGGACAGGGACAAGAACAAGGATGGGAGCCAGATGGAGTCGTGAGAGACGAAGGGAAGGAACTACGAACCAGGAGGTCGCGGAGATTACGGGCACGCTTAAACGTGGTGATAGGTGGGTTTGTAAAAAAATGAGAAGTGACAGGATCAGAAGTGAGGCTGCGGAAGAAATGGAGAATATGTTGGCGGAGAGGTAGGGTGATGGGGTGGTAGGTGAGAGGAAAAGGAAAGCGGGTGTTGGGAGGGCGGTGCTGGGATGAGAGGGCTGTGGTACAGATGGTTTCATGAGTGCAGGTGAAGGTAGCTTGGATCAGGGTGGGGGGATATCCACACTTGATAAAGTGGGAGGCCATGTGAAGGGGCTGGCTACAGAGCCAATGAAGACAGGATTAAGGACTAGTGCCTGAAACGTTAAGACCCTCTTCCTGCTATTTCAAGTGTTAAACTAATATATTCCTTCCATATACTGTACCGTTTGTGTTGTTATATTTATTTACCTTTTACATACATATATATATATATACCTACGTCCCCAATTTCCCAAAGCCTCTTCCACACCCCTCCCAAGTTTACAAACTCCCCTATAAAGTGATCCCCTCTGGTGCCACAACAAAAGGGCCCATCCCTCACTATAGTGGTCATGTAGGTGTCATGACAAAAGTGAGTGCCCAGTCCACATTGTAAAGTGGTCGTGTAGGCAACATCGCAAAAAGCACCCAGCACACACTGTAAATGTGGTTGGCATTAGGAAGGGCATCCAGCCATAGAAACCTAGCCAAAATCAGTTTTGCATGAGCGAATCACAGTCCCCCGACTTGTTCCCTCACAAAGGGATGGCCTGTCCTTCCCATACTACCGTGGACGATGGATGATAAACGATGATGATGATATATATATATATATCATCGTCATCATATATATCATCATCATCATCATCACCGTTTTACATCCGTTCTTCCATGCTAGCATGGGTTAGACGGGTTGTCTTGTTGTGGGCAGTGTCTGGTCGGCTGACCATACCTTGCTCATACAAGAAACTGATTTTGGCTTGATTTCTAACACCAACCTCATTTACAGTGAGTGCTGGGTGCTTTTTCCGTGGCACCTACACATGCACTTTACAGTGTGGCCTGGTGCTTTTTTGCCGTGGCACCTCCACGACCACTTTGCAGTGGGAGGGTGTGGGGGCATATTGTCTATATGCTTCAGCTTGTACCCATGGGAAGTCGGGTACTCTGTATTAGTGCGTGATGCCAGAGGTCACGGTCGTGTGTCATCGCCTTTGAGAGGTGCAACTGGGTAAGGTCGACCCCTATCACCTCATCCCAGGTCTTCTTGGGTCTCCCCACTCCGCGGTTTCCATTGACTTCTAGTGCTCTGCACCTTTTTATGCAGCTGTCATCCTTCATACGCATTACATGTCCATACCAATGCATCCGCCTCTCCTGCACACAGCATTTGATTCCTCTTATGCTCAGTCTCTCTCTCAATTCATTTATGCTTTGCCGTTCACGTATATTACTATTACACATCCATCGGAGCATGCAGGCTTCGTTTCTTTCTAATCTACGTAAGTCTTCCACCTTCAGTGCCCAGGTCTCACTACCATGTAACATTGCTGTTCGGATACACGCATCATACAGTCTGCCTTTCATTTTGAGGGAGAAGCCTTTTGCAGCTAGCAGTGGCAGTAGTTCCCTGAACTTCTTCCATCCCGTTCTTACCCTAGTTATTGTACTTTCTGAACACCCACCTCCGCTGCTAATTCGGTCACCTAGGTAGCAGAAGCTGTCTACTGTTTCTACAGAGCCCTCTCAGAGATGGGTGGTACTTGTTTCCTGTGGCTGTTTGCTGCTTGCTGTCCCAGCACAGCTGCTGCATGTGAAGCCAACATTCTTAATTAAGCTTCCTGAGATCCCGCTACATCTCTTGTGTACCCATTGTTTGCATTTGGGGCAGAGAATGGAGTTCCTACCTACACCTTTCCTACATACTGAGCAAGGCCATTTCCCTGAGGGGATTTGGGTTCTGTTTTCTCGTCTACTTACAAGGACCTTAGTCTTTGTCATGTTGACTTTGAGACCCTTTCTTTCTAGTCCCTGCTTCCAAGTTTGGAATTTCTTCTCTAGTTCTACCAGAGATTCAGCTATAAGTGCGAGGTCATCAGCATAGAGGAGTTCCCATGGGCATCCGGTCTTAAACTCCTCCGTTATTGCCTGCAGGACTATGATGAACAGGAGGGGGCTAAGAACAGAGCCCTGGTGGACACCAACCTGTACGCTAAATTCCTCGCTATACTCATTGCTAATCCTAACTTTGCTGACTGCTCCACTATACATGGCTTGTACAGCTTTCACAAGCCATTTAGCTACTCCTAGTTTTCTAAGAGCCCACCAGATTACAGCAGGTGGAACTCTGTCAAAGGCTTTCTCGAGATCGACGAATGCCAGGTAGAGTGGCTCACTTTTAGCTAGGTACTTTTCCTGTAACTGCCTCACAAGGAAGAGGGCATCAGTGATGCCTCTTCCTGGTACAAACCCAAATTGCATCTCATCTAGTTTCACCCGGTCCCTAATCAACTGTGCTATAAGTCTTTCTGTTACTTTCATGACCTGGTCCATCAGCTTTATACCTCTATAGTTTCCTCTATCTAGTGCATCACCTTTACCTTTGTAGCAGTTGACAATGATGCTACTGCACCAATCTTTTGGTATGACACCTTCTAGTATTACCTGGTTAACAATACGTGTGGTTATAGTGTGACCTACAGACCCAGATGCCTTCAGCATCTCGGCAGCTATATCCGATGGACCGGTTGCCTTCCCCATCTTCATATCTTTGATTGCCTTGCTTACTACGCTGCTGCTGACTTGTACTGCTGGCCTCTCTATAGGGTCTACTTGGGGTAGGGTCTCTTCTTCCCATGCATTCTCCTCATTTAGTAATCTATCATAATGGCTCTTCCATGCATCTTTCTTCTCAGCACTTGTGAGGGCAAGCTCACCTTTATCATTCCGGATACACTTCTCTCCAATGACATCACAATTCTCTCTGACACACTGCCTCGCAATCTTGAACACTCCTGTTTCTAGTCCTCACGTTGCAAAACATGCTTGAATTTTCTATCCTCTGCTTCCCTCCTAGCTAAGTATACTTGTCGCCTAGCTTCCCTCTTGGTCTTTATGTAATGTACCCTGCTCCCCCCGTTCTTTCCATGCCTGTCTCTTGGCCTTAACTGCCTCATCTAAATAATAATAATGAAATTATTGTGTAAAGTGCTCAGGTGCACTACAACTCGTCAAAGGTGTATGTATAGTACATAGAATAATACACAAATGTTAGGGAAGTGAACAGTGTCATGTGTGTATGTGTATGGAGGAGGAACATTAGCTGTAGTGTTGGCGGATCTCGGAAAGCATGGAGGCCTTAAAGGATGCAGTGTCTTGACAGCTAACAACTGATGCAGGTAATTTGTTCCATGCTTCAGCAACTCTGAGCGTGAAAAAGTGTTTCCGAAAGTCATGGGAACTGTGCTGTTTGCTGACATTGTGGGCATGTCCACGTGTGTTAGACACATGGAAATCAAAAAGGTACTCAGGGTTGTTGTTGGCAACATGGTTAACAATTTTGTGGGTGTTTATCAAGTCAGTTGCCAGGCGTCGGAGCTTCAATGTATCCATGCCCAGGGAAGCAAGGCGCTCAGAGTATGGTAGATGCCTGATGGAGGGTATTCGCTTGGTTGCACGTCTCTGAACAGTTTCCAGGCGGTCAATGTTCTGAGCAAGATAGGGGTTCCAGACTGGTGATGCAAATTCTAAGTGTGGTCGCACCATAGCCATGTACAGCCTTAAATAGATATCTGGAGAGCGGCTGACAAAGGTCTTGCTGAGTGACGCTAAGACACCCTTGGCCCTCTTGACAATTTTAGAGACGTGCTTCGTCCAATGCAAATCGCTGCTGACCGTAATGCCCAGGTCACGTTCACAAGAAGACTTCTTGATATTAGTGCTGTGGACGCTGGGTTTTTACTCCCAAAATGCATGGTGGTGCACTTGTCCACAGCTAGCTTGAGTTGCCAGTCTGAGATCCATTGTTGCATTGTGTCCAGGTCAGACTGCAAGCAAGATCTATAGTGTTCAGGATCTGTCCTTTTTATCTCAAGGTACAGCTTGATATCGTCTGCGTACATTAGTACCGTGGCATTCTTTAAGTTGGCATCTATGTCAATATATGCCACAAACAAAAGAGGGCCAAGAACAGATCCCTGTGGTACACCAGATGACATCTCATATGGTGAGGAATGCTGTCCCAGAACCGTGACTACCTCTCTTCGACTGAGAATGAAGGACTTCAACCAGTTAAAAAGATCATCCTTCACACGCATTGCAGAGAATTTTGCCATACGCCTTTTGTGTGGCACAGAATTGAAGGCTTTCGCAAAGTCAAGGTAAACAACATCCACCCATGAGCCGCCATCAGTGATCCGGGTGATGTCCTCAAGAAACTCTATAAGTTGATCACAGCAGCTGGAGTTGGGGATAAATCCAAATTGCGAGGGCTGGATAAGACTGTGAGAGCTCCAGAAGTTCCAAAGTGTTTCTCTGACACAGGATTCCATCAGTTTGGCGATGCAACTAGTAAGACTGACTGGACGATAGTTCACAGGTGATATGCGGTCACCCTTTTTCAACAGAGGAATGACACTGGCAGTTTTCCACTGTTTTGGAGTAGCACTGTTGTTCAGACAGAATTGGAAGAAGCGTGATAACTGGTGCAGAAGGAAGTACCCACCACGTTTAAGAAGCAGGTACGTAACACCATCAAGACCAGGAGAGGCATGGTTGCGTTTATTTTTTAGGTGACGTCGCAGCATTGCAGGTGTAAATTCCATGGTTGTAATAGAGTCCGGTGTCATAGGTGGTGGAGATGGTACACTCTGGTCTTCAATAGTGAAAATGCCTGCATAGCATTCAGCAATGAGCTCTGCGCATTCGTTGGGGTCGTCAGTAACATGGCTTGTGTGGGGATTGTGAAGAGGACCAACTAGAGAGTGAGGCCTCTGCTTTGAGTGAACATATTTCCAGAACACCTTACTGTCAGGGCTGGTTGCTATGCACTGCTCAAATTGAAGCACTGCCTTTTTTGTCACCTGTTTGAGGTGGTTGGACGATGTATTTCACCTCTTCCTATTAATGTCTGATTTGTGAAGTTTGTTCAGCATTGCGCCATTCTTTTCTGGCAAGACGGACTGCTGCAGTCTCCCAAATTGCACTTTTGGGATGTTTTTCTGCTTACGTGGCACCGATACTGCACATGCTGTCCATATTGAGCTCAGGATGTTCTGGAGTACAGTGTTGACATCTCCAGAGTCGTAGAACTCAAGCCAGTTTGGCCGTTGCAACTCGGTGCAGTAACAGTTCCAGTCTGCTTTATTCCAGTCAAAGTGAGCAGCTTGGAGATGGTTGTGGTTCTTGTTACTGCCCATGAGGGATAGATTGGCAATAATCATAGCATGATCAGAGTCAACTAAAAGTTCCTCAGCATGAACACTAATGACAGTTTCAGGAGTAGTGGTGAAGAGTAGGTCCAAAGTGTTGCCACCTCTTGTTGGGAAGGTGACCACCTGGGACCAGCTCGAGTCCAGCACTAGCTCAAGGAAGTCATTTGCACTTGGCAGCCAACGAAAGGTTTCCCAGTCAATCTCAGGGTGATTGAAGTCTCCTGCAATGAAAACATAAGTGGCTGTCTTTCTGGCAGCAGCTCTGAGGATATCACAAAGTTGAGTGTCCTGATGGTAATTTGGGGGACGGTAAATGACTCCAAGTAGCAGTGTTGACATGGTCATACGTATATGCTGTGATTGGTTCAAATCAGCACAAGGAATTGCCGACAGATTTGATCGAACGTAGACCATTACACCACCACCACGATGATTAATGCGGTCTTTACGAAACAGGTTGTAGCCAGTCATGCTGAAAACCCCATCACAGAGTAAGGGATGTGCCAAAGTTTCCGTGACTGTAATGAAGTCAGGGTTGATACTTTTGACATAGGAGTCAAAAAGATGAATCTTATTGCATAGACTACGTGCATTCAAGGACAACAATTTGTACCTTGATTCCAGTCTATGATTATGTGCATGGGGATGGCAGGTTGTTCTGATTTAGTTTCCCAGAGTTTTTTCAGTTTCTTTATTGTCAGTTGTTGTGGGTACAGTGTTTTCAGACCAGCTGGTGTCTCTTTTCCATGTTTCGCCAGCCTTAACAAACTTCCATATCTGCCCATCATCTCGTAGGCTGAAGCTTTCATGTTCTGCCGAGCTGCGGTTTAAGGAAGCTGCAGCACATCTACCTTATTGTTCCACCACCAAGTCACTCTCCTCCTGCTTGTGGTCTTACTCCAGCCACAGACCTCATCCGTCGCCTCTAGTAAGTTATTTTTTAGGAACTCCCAGTGCTCTTCTACATTGAATATCCCTATCTGTTCTTCTTTACTGTCGTAGGCATTGAGTAAAATATCTTTAAATCTGTTACTGGCTGAGGACTCTTTCAACTTCCAGATCTTTCTTCTCCAGGTTAGCTTCTGTTTCCAGGTTCGTCTAGTTCTGACAGTGAGGTCACTGACAACTAAGCTATGTTGGGAGGTACATTCCTCACTAGGGTAGGCTTTTGTGTTTACAACCGTCCATCTGTCACGTCCTCTGATGAGGATAAAATCTATCTGACTAGAATGCTCCCCTGATCTATAGTTGATCAGGTGGTTGTCGGGTTTTTTGAAGTTTGTGTTACATATCGACATGTCATTGGCGTTGCAGAATTCTAGAAGTCTGAATCCTTCTTCATTTCTTGTGCCAACCCCGTGGCCTCCATGGACTCTATTGAAGCCGTCACAGTGTTTACCTACGTGTCCGTTAAAATCTCCTGCGATGATTAGGAAGTCATTGTCGTTTGTTAGAACAGTAGTGTGCATTAGGGACTCGTAAAATCTATCCTTAAGTTTGTTTGGCAACCCGATTGGGGTGTGAAAGCTGATATTATTGTGGTAATTGTTTTATTCAGGATTAGTCTGAGTTTAATGATTCTTGCATTTACCCTGTACACTGAGATTACTTTATCTACCCACTTGTCAGCTAGTAGTATACCTACACCACCCATCCCATCGTCATTTCCCACCCAGAAAAATTTGTAGCACTGACTTTTTCCTACAAGGACTCTAGCAGACTTTCCTCTCCATCTAGTCTCTTGCACACAGCATACATCAATTTCCTTTTGCTCTAGCATTTCTACGATTTTTCCTGCTCTTCCTTTCATTGTGCTTACATTGATGATACCAACTCGGAGTTTTGGGCATTTGTCGGCACTTGTAGGGAAGGGTCGATTTTTGCAGGGGTGTGTGTGTGCTTCCTCTCTCTGGATTGGGGCTTCACATGGGTGCTTGGTAGCTCGCGGATTCATATTCATTTCATCTATTAATTCAGAGTTGCTCCAATTTATTCTCAGCTCATCCATACATAACGGTAGGAAAATTCAGGGCTAGAAGCACAGTGGTGGTGGTGGTAATAATGGCAGGGTGTGTTGGGCTGGGACGGGGGAGGAGAGAGTTAGGTAGTAGTAGTAGTAGAAGAAATGGCATGCTGAGGTTTGATTGGTCGAATAGGCTATGGTGGTGGGAAGGAAATTGTGAGGTAGGCAGCCAGTCATGGCTATCAAAATAACCGATAGAAGTGAATACAGCATGGCAAGATAACCGATAGAAATGAATACAGCTACAATAATAATTGTTTCTACTTTTGGCACAAGGCCAGCAATTACCCAGTGTATTACTGGTACTTTATTTTATTGTCCCCCGTTAGGATGAAAGGCAAAGTTAAGCTCGACAGGATTTGAACTCAGAATGGCATGGGCCGTAACTCTATGCGTCAAAGCATGGCGTCCGACCCTCTACCGATACTGCCAATCCACCACAATACAGCTACAATAATAACAATAGCCAGTCATGGCCTGTAGCCTTTGATGGAAAAATAGACAGATAGAGAGGCAGCATGGTAAGAGAAAATGAGGGTAATAAAATAAATGTGTTGTGGGAGCTAGCGAAGTGATAAATACAGCAATAGTTGCGAGCAGAACATTTGCTTGGGGAAATAGGGATACCTGAGAAGATTTGTATGGATGGATGGCTGGAACGTAGCTAAACAGCTCTTAGTGATTTATTTTAGTCTTTCAGAGTAGAGTGTGTCTTATCTCTTCAATAACTTCAAGATGAGTGAGGAGGAATGGGTGTAGAGGGAAAGGGAGGTAATAGGTGGCTTAGAGATAGATAGAGAGAGAGAGAGAGGGTAGCCATCATAGAGAGGGGGGGTAGCCATCATAGAGAGAGGGTCGCCGTCATGGCTATCAAAATAACCGATAAAATACAGCATGGCAAAATAACTGGTACTTTATTCTATCGACCCCGGAAGGATGAAAGGCAAAGTTAACCTCGGCAATAATAATTGTTTCTACATTTGGCACAAGGCCAGCAATTACCCAGTACATTACTGGTACTTTATTTTATCGACCCCGTAAGGATGAAAGGCAAAGTTAACCTCGGCGGGATTTGAACTCAGACTGTAAAGGGACGTAACTATGCTAGAAATAATAATTGTTTCTACTTTAGGCACAAGGCCAGCAATTACCCAGTGCATTACTGGTACTTTATTTTTTATCGACCCCGTAAGGATGAAAGGCAAAGTCAACCTCGGCGGGATTTGAACTCAGATCGTAAAGGGACGTAACTATGCTGGAAAGCATGGCGTCCGACCCCCTACCGATACTGCCAATCCACAGCCAGTCATGGCCTGTAGCCTTTGATGGAAAAATAGACAGATAGAGAGGCAGCATGGTAAGAGAAAATGAGGGTAATAAAATAAATGTGTTGTGGGAGCTAGCGAAGTGATAAGTGTATATATATATATATATATATATATATATATGTGTGTATATATATATATATATATATATATATATATATATATATATATACGCATACAAACCTTATCGAGTCATCTCTGGATTTTTATTTTTGTCTTTGTATTTATTATTACTATTATATACTCTTATATATATACTAATTTAAAGTATCACCACATATGTAATAAATATGTATGAGGAATGTTTCTCAGCAGAATATAAGGCCTGGTATCAGGAAGAGCATCTAGCTGTAAAACTTTGCCTCAGAATGCCCCATCCAACTCATGTGAGTGTGGAAAAGTTGATGCATTGATGATGATGTATATGTCAAGTCAATGAAGGAGACTTTGTATTTTTCATTTAGTTGGTTTAGAGGAAGGAGCAGTGCTCATGACTTTGACAAAGAAAATTATCACCAAAGAGATTGATGTTGTTAATGTTCAGTTTAAACTGTTGCAGGTCTCCCCTTTGGGAAAGACATGAGTATGGAGGGAATTCCAGCAGGATGACATTCTGGGGAGGAATGATTGGGCATAATGGTTAGTGTGATGTCTAGTGGGTTGGACATGACATAGGTGCTGTGAGGAAGAGAGACACGTGAATTAGGAGTGCATAAGTGGAAGTGACGAGACTAACAAGCGTCAAGGAGCAGAGATGATTGTAGTAACAGTAAAAGAAACAGAAGAAGGAGATAGTGTATCTGCAGGACAGAGGAATGAAATTAGTGACTTTATACAGATTAGCTAGTAACAGTAGCAAAATATTCCTCAAATCACACATTACCTTCTCAAAACAAGAAGTACACATTTCATAATGTAGTCTGACATATACATATATGCTGGATGTTCACAGCTTGACCATTTGTCATCATATATCTGCTCCATCGGGGTTGACCTGGGACTATACAACAACAGCAACAACAACAATGTTGTTGCCTGAAATAAAGTTAATCCATTAATCCATTGTTATGTGTACTAAAGTTTGTTTACTTAAACCAAACAGAATTTGTGTTGCTGTTAAAACCTTTCATTCCTTTATATATACCATCAATAAACGACAGCAATTTATACGCGATCAACCGCTATAGAATATTTACCCAACATTTCAATAGCATGTGGAAATCGATTAAATATACCATCAACCATACCCAATTAGGTATAAAATGCATATACATATACCATATATATGCCTCCATATATATATATATATATAGTGGTGGAACACTGGAAGGTAATATCTGTAGTGGTAGAGAACTCAGTCCATGGGACGACTTGGGTAGAAGTGGTTACACAATGGTGAACTAACTGTTGTGTAACCACTTCTATATATATATATATGTATATATATATATATATGTATATATATATAAATATATATGTATATATATAAATATATATGTATATATATATATATATATATATATATAAATATATATGTATATATATATAAATATATATATATATAAATATATATGTATATATATAAATAAATATATATGTATCATCATCATCATCATCATCGTTTAACGTCCATGTTCCATGCTTGCATGGGTTTGGACGGGAGTTTTCCCACTTGAGGCAAGAGTGGTTGTCTTGCTCGCATAGGACTGTCTGGCGGGTTTTCTACAGTTGGATGCCCTTCCTAACACCAACCACATTTACAGTGTGGGGCTGGGAGGTTTTTACCGTGTTGCCTACACGGCCACATTACAGCGTGGACTGTCTGGCAGGTTTTCTACAGCTGGATGCCCTTCCTAACACCAACCACATTTACAGTGTGGGACTGGGACGTTTTTACTGTGTTGCCTACACGGTCACATTACAGCGTGGACTGTGTGTTTTTTTTTTTTCGTGACACCTACACGATCTCATTTGTTTCGGCCTGGATTTTGTGGCACCAACATAACTTTACATTGAAAGGGGCGGTGTGGATGGGGTGGGGGTAGTGGGACGGGGGTGTATTTTGTTAGAGATGCCTACTGACTGTAGTAGGTTTTACTTTGTATTTAGGTAACGCGGGTCTTCTCTGTTACTGAGTACCGCCAAAGGTCTCGGTCCAGTGACATTGTCTTGGAGAGGTGTAAGTGTGTGAGGTCGGAATTTATCAGCTCGTCCCAGGTTTTTCTGGGTCTGCCTACTCTGTGGCTACCGTCTATTTTTATTGCCCTGCACTTTGTTATACAGCTGTCGTCTTTCATGCGCATCACGTGACCATACCAACGTAGCCTTCTCTCGAGTAAACAACATCTGATCCCTCTTATTTCTAATTTTTTCCTTAGTTCGTTTATGCTTTGCCGTTCGCGTATATTACTATTACACATCCAGCGGAGCATGCAAGCTTCGTTCCTCTCTAGTCTGCGTATATCCTCTGCACATAATGCCCAGGTCTCACTGCCATGCAACATTGCTGTTCGTATGCAGGCATCATTCAACCTGCCTTTCACTTTTAGGGAGAACCCTTTAGCGGCTAATAGTGGTATAAGCTCTCTGAACTTTTTCCATCCAGTTCTGACTCTAGCTACTGTACTTTCGGAGCACCCTCACCCACTGCTGATTTTGTCACCCAGGTAACGGAAGCTGTCCACTATTTCTATAGAACCCTCTGCGCAGTTGAAAGAGCTAGTATTTTGTGGGCACTTGCTGCTACTTATTGCACCAGAGCACCGGCCACATGTAAAATCTGTGTTCTTAGTTAGCTTACCTGTGATCCCACTAGATCTTTTATGCACCCATACTTTGCATTTGGGACATAAAATGGAGTTTCTACCTACGCCTTTCCTACACACTGAGCATGGCCATTTCCCGGAAGGGACCGGCGCCTTATTTTCTTTCCTACAAACTAGAACTTTAGTCTTAGCCAGGTTAATTTTAAGGCCTTTTGATTCTAGGCCGTGCTTCCATGTTTGGAATTTCTTCTCTAGCTCGGCCATTGATTCAGCTATGAGCGTTAGGTCATCTGCGTATAGGAGTTCCCATGGGCAGCCTGTCTTGAACTCCTCTGTTATAGCCTGAAGTGCAATAATGAATAGTAGGGGGCTAAGAACAGAGCCCTGATGGACACCAACTTTTACACTAAACTCTTCACTATATTCGTTGTTAATTCTAACCTTGCTCAATGTTTCTTTATACATGGCTTGTATAGCTCTCACAAGCCATTCGTCAACACCTAGTTTTCTAAGAGCCCACCAGATAATGGAACGGGGGACTCTGTCGAAGGCTTTCTCCAAGTCGACAAAGGCTAAGTATAGGGGTTTACTTTTAGCTAGGTACTTCTCCTGTAGTTGTCGTACAATGAAAAGAGCGTCTGTGGTACTTTTGCCTGACACAAACCCGAACTGCATTTCA
>OZ024744.1:39739275-39741775 GCA_964016885.1 Eledone cirrhosa
CGGTTTCCATCAACTTCTAGTGCTCTGCACCTTTTTATGCAGCTGTCATCCTTCATACGCATCACATGTCCATACCAGCGTAACCGCCTCTCCTGCACGCAGCATTTGATTCCTCTTATGCTCAGTCTCTCTCTCAATTCATTTATGCTTTGTCGTTCACGTATATTACTGTTACACATCCATCGGAGCATGCAGGCTTCGTTTCTCTCTAATCTACGTAAGTCTTCCACCTTCAGCGCCCAGGTCTCACTACCATGCATATGTATATATATATATATATATATGTATATATATATATATATATATATGTATATATATATATATATATGTATATATATATATATATATATGTATATATATATATATATATATATATATGTATATATATATATATATATGTATATATATATATATATATATATGTATATATATATATATATATATATATATGTATATATATATATATATATATATGTATATATATATGTATATATATATATATATATATATGTATATATATATGTATATATATATATATATATATATGTATATATATATATATATATATATGTATATATATATATATATATATATATGTATATATATATATATATATGTATATATGTATATATGTATATATATATATATATGTATATATATATATATGTATATATATATATGTATATATATATATATGTATATATATATATGTATATATATATATATATATGTATATATATATATATATATGTATATATATATATATATATGTATATATATATATATGTATATATATATATATATATGTATATATATATATATATATGTATATATATATATATATATGTATATATATATATATATGTATATATATATATATGTATATATATATGTATATATATGTATATATATATATATATGTATATATATATGTATATATATGTATATATATATATATATGTATATATATATGTATATATATGTATATATATATATATATAGTATATATATGTATATATGTATATATATGTATATATATATATATATAGTGGCCGCCGCTGACACCAGACCAGGTGTCATACCGACAGCCATTACTGGCACCCCAAAAGTCACACTAGTGCTGCTGCTGAATGTCAGGGGCCTGGTGAAACTCAGCAACATGAGTAAAATTTCCTACCTGGGAGACTTAGCCATAAGCAATCAAGCACTATGCATGGCACTAACCGAAACGCACCTGACAAGCAGTATAGCAGATGCAGAAATACATATACCGAAATATACTGTATTTCGTTCGGACAGGAAGGAGAGAACTCATGGTGGGGTTGCTCTGTATATCCGTGAAGATGTCACACCAATTGTTCTGTTGACACATTCAAACTCAGTCTGTGACACACTGATAATACATATGAAGCAACTACAGACGGTAATATGTGTCACATATCGGCCGCCCGATGCCCCCAGTCATGAGGGTAAATTTGAGGATAGCCTAAGTAGGATAGAAGAGGTCCTTGACAAACTGGACCAGGGTCTCAACATCCTACTGCTGGGAGACTTCAACCTACCAAAGGTCAAATGGCCTGAGGGCCACCTCCTCCCTGGAATGACGTCAATAGAACAGAGACAGACGGAATCCCTGCTGGCCCTCACACACAGGCTGTTCATGGAGCAAGCAATACTCCTCCCAACAAGAGGCGAAAATGTCCTGGACCTCTGTTTTACAAACAACGAAGTGCTCATCCACAATGTAAAGGTGACACCAACAATTCTCTCGGATCATAACTTGGTAGAGCTAATGATATGTGGTCCAAGAGAACCAACAGAGACAAAACCACCAAGAAGCTCCGGTACGCTATCCAGCCTTAACTTCTACGGGGCTGACTGGAAGAAGATTAAGAGTGAAATCCGGAAGCAAACATGGAGTGCAAACATCGCCACACAAGACACTAACACACAATTTCAACACTTCATGACAACGATACACACCATATGCAAAAAGTGTGTCCCGGAGAAAGAGGCAAACAGACACAAAAATCTTATTCCCAGAGATAGGAAAATCCTTATGAGACGTAGAACTAAACTCTCAAACCAGTTGAATAGTCAACAAAACCAAAACAAGAAGGAATCCTATTTGAAACGTGCACTACTTGACACCGAGATTGCACTCAAGCTTTCACATGAGAATGAGAGGGCAAGGAAAGAGAACAGGGCCATAGAAAACATTAAAACAAACCCTAAGGCCTTCTTTAAATTTGCAAAAGAAACTGCCTCAGTACACTGCAAGATTGGACCACTCTTCCACACGGACGGTTCATTAACCGAAAATCCCCAAGAGATATGTGAAATACTGAACGAACAGTACAAGAGTGTCTTCACATGTCCACTGAGGCACATGCAAATAACGAAGCCAGAGGAGTTCTTTGATGCCACAACACTACATCAAGAAATGGCAACCATCAACCACATAGACATAACGGAGGATGTGGTGTACGCCATTGATGAA
>OZ024744.1:39746775-39749275 GCA_964016885.1 Eledone cirrhosa
CTGTGGTGATGTCAGAATATTTAAGTGCGAAAGATAGAGCATTATTGAGAAGTGAAGGCGAAATGGAGGAATAGTAGCTGGCAATATCGAATTGAATAAATTTTAGTTTGTTTTTATTATCCAATTTGTTGAACCAGCCAATCACTTCAGAAGTACCAAACCATAAATTTAGGTTTAAAGAAGAGCAATTAGAACTAACCTGTGGGATAATCCTATCCAAGATGGCTTTACTAACAACCCCCAGATCAGATTTAGAGGGGGCGATTAATCTAACAGGTAGTTCAGTGCGAAAATTGTTTTTGTGATCCTTGAGATTTATCCTCGGAGTTCTTGGGAGGAATGGTTCGGTCTTTTTTTCAATGCCAAGTTTTGACATAATCTCATAGGCTTCAAGGTTTATGCATTCTAAATTTTCATGGTTGGTTTTACGATACTAACGCCAATTACTATAATAACGCACTTTCTAAAGCCGGCTATCCAGATAAAATCAAATATAATAAAGAAACAAATTCTAGGAAAACTTACAGTAGAATATTTAATCATAACCATTCCAATAATTTTAATAAAAGACCTAGATACAAAAACATAATCTGGTATAATGCTCCTTTCTCCATCTCTATTAATAACAATATTCCTAAATTATTTTTTAGTGCCTTAAATAAATGCTTCCCTCCCTCACATATCTATAGTAAAATATTTAACAAACACACCATCAAATTTTCGTATTCTACATCCTCCAATATTTCCAACATCATCTCTAAACACAACAACAAAATATTAAATACTAAATCTCTTCCTTCCAATATTGAATCTCATAATAACAATAATAGTACTCCTGACGTCATTGTAAACCCTAGGCTAACTTCTGTAAACCCAAATGCAACGTCAAACACAACTTCGCTAAATGTTCATAATCCAACTCTAAATCAAGAAACTATTATTCCTATTATTCCTATCGCAAACAACTTCTCCAATCCAATTCCTTCTATAGATAACACTAGATCACTCATTAATAATCTCTCTAATTGCAACTGCCGCATTAAAAATAAATGTCCTCTCAACAACCATTGCCTCGATAAAAACTTAATTTATGAATGTAAAATTATAACTAGCACCAATTCCTTCACCTATTTTGGCTCCACTTCCACCTCTTTTAAAGCTCGTCTCTATAATCATCATTCATCTTTCAAATACAAACTTAAAAGAACTAACACTGCTCTCTCAGAACTCATATGGTCCTTAAAAGACAAAAACATTAAATATAACATCTTTTGGAAAAAGATTTCTTCTGCATCCTTGTACTTGAACAGCTCTCTATCTAAAATCTGTAATCTCTGCCTAAATGAAAAATTTACCATTATCTCTAACCTAGAATCCATAATAAATAGACGCTCGGATTTGTTTTCCATCTGCCTGCATAAATTCCATAGAACTTTTCACAAAGTATACAGTTAATATTCAATTCTTTATCAATTTAGAATCTTTTCTCAAAGGCACATATACATACACCTCTTTAAAATATACCCATCTACCTTACTTTAAAGGGCATTATACACTCTATAATACTCGTTTACTCATTACCCTCATCCTATCTTCTCGTAAAACAATAACATTTGTTTTTGACATTTTGAATATTCATCCGCAATCATTATTATTTTTTTCCCTCTATCATAAATCTTTTTAATCTCAATTTCATCCTTAATTTATTATTATATATTTTTTTTAATATATACTCATATATTCTTTAAAATATACCCATCTACCTTACTTTAAAGGGCATTATACACTCTATAATACCCGTTTACTCATCACCCTCATTATATCTCCTCGTAAAACAATAACATTTGTTTTTGACATTTTGAGTATTCATCCGCAATCATTATTATTTTTTCTCTCTATCATAAATCTTTTTAATCTCAATTTCATCCTTAATTTATTATTATTTTTTTCTCCCCATCAACGAACTCATTATTAATACATATGAATTCAATATAAAAACTTTAACTTCACATTATTTTTCTCAAATCCTTCTACACATAAACTTTTTCTCTTTGCTAATTTTAAAATTCCTACATTTCTTCTTTTGACGTTAGAATATTCACCCACAATTATTATTTTTTTCTCTCTATCTCCATACATAATTTCCCTTCGTTAATTTTCAAATTCCTTTAATTTATACATTATCTTCCAACGGTTCCCAACCTCTCTATATCTTTTTCTCAGTTATAAAAACTATCTCTTTCTCTCTATCACCCATCTCTCCCTTTCCACCTTCACTCTCATCTCCTCCCCTTTTTTTCATCCTTTCCACCCCCACCCCTCCCTAAATATAATATATTTTTTCCTCGCACATATCCTCCCTTCGTTAATTTTCAAAATTTTTAATTTATACAGTATCTTCCAACGGTTTTCAACCCCTCTATATAAAATATATCTCCTCTCAGTTATAAAAACTATCTCTTTCTCTCTATCACCCATCTCTCCCTCTCATCTCCTTCCC
>OZ024744.1:39761073-40108573 GCA_964016885.1 Eledone cirrhosa
CTATAATACAAAACTATTAGTTATACAATGCGTATGTTTATCTAAACAAACTTTCATTATAATTTTATGTAAGAGTCTTTGTTAAGTTATGTTTCAAATGACAGATAAATAATGGGAAAGTGAGTAAATATATTACTATATCTCTCCAAGTTCTTGATTATTTTCAATGGTTGATTGAAATTCATAGACTAGTTTTTATTAGAAATACGGAAGTAGTCGTCGTCTCCCACCCCCTCCTCTCCCTCCTCATCCGCCTTCTCTCATTCCCGAGAGGGTCGTGGGGGGCTGAATTCTCAAACATACCTTCCAGCGGGTCCTGTCAGAAGGAAGCATCTCCAACTGATTCGGCTAGATCCTCAAGCATGACTAGCCAAGTTGATACAGCTTGGTACTACTGTGTTCACGACTCATTTTTTCCCAATGGAGCAATGTAAAATAAAGTATTTTGTTCAAGAACACAATGCACCACCCAGTATGGTAATTGAACTCACAATCTTATTATTGTGGACCCAACTACTGTAATCATTAGTAACAGCTCTACCAAATTAACCACCTTATCTAATATATATATCATCATCATCATCATCGTTTAACGTCCATTTTCAACACTAGCATGGATTACATGAGTTGTCCTGTTTGAAGCAAGTCAGGTTAGATGACCATGTTTTGCTTGGTTTCTAGAGCTGGATGCACATCCTAACGCCAACCACATTTACAGTGTGTACTGAGTGCTCCTTATAATGACTGATGTAGTTGTCACGACAAAAAGCACCCAGCCCACACGATAAAGTGGTTGTGTAGGTGTCACACACATATATATATATATATTCAACCTTTCTGTACTTATTGCTGTTGAGGTATGTGTATGGCCATTGCCTTTGGTCGTTTTTCTTAATGTCACACTTTTTAACTGTTGAATATACTCTAGACAGTAATGTATTAACATACCACGCTATTGAGTGCTTCGTGATTTCCTCAAACAACTCGATTAGTACCTGCTATATGGCAGCTACAACTTCAATTCATACCTAATATATTATATATGCTAGCGTGGAAGATAGACGTTAAACGATGATGATGATGATGATGATATATATATATATAGTACATATATACACACATTCACATACAGATAGTAATCCTGCTTGCAAGAAGGGAGTTGTATAATGAAACCAATGTATTATTTATATATATATATAAGCTTTTCTGGGTGGGAAATGACAATGGGCTGGGTGGGGTAGGAATCATGTTAGCAGAAAAATGGGTGGATAAGATAATAGACGTAAATAGAGTAAATGACAGAATAATTAAAATAAGACTTGTTCTAAATAGAACTACTGTGACAGTAATATCTGCGTACGCACCCCAATCCGAACTTCCTGACGTTATAAAAGACAGATTCTATGAGACACTGATGCTCACTACCTCCCAAATAACCAACAGTAACTATATAATTATAGCTGGCGACCTAAATGGTCACGTTGGACAACATTGTGACGGCTGTGACGGAATCCATGGAGGCTATGGGTTTGGTACTAGAAATGAGGAAGGCTCCAGAATCCTGGAATTCTGTGACGCAAATAACCTAACTATCTGTAACACTAACTTCAAAAAACGAGACAATCACTTGATCACCTACAGATCAGGGGAACACACAAGCCAGGTAGATTATATCCTTACCAGAAGACGTGACAGAGTGTCTGTTGTAAACACTAAATCCCTCCCCCATGAAGAATGCACCTCCCAACATAGACTGATAATTAGCGACCTCATAGTCAGGACGAGACGTACTCGACAACAGAAGAGGACTATCCTCAGGAGAAAAATATGGAAGCTAAAGGACCCCACAGCCAGAAATAAATTTAAAAGCATATTACTTGATGCTTTCGACAGTAAGGAAGAGCATTTAGAGTCGTACAATATAGAGGAACAGTGGGAATTCCTGAAAGCAAACCTGCTGATGGCGGCAGACGGAGTCTGTGGCTGGAGCAGGCCTATAGGCAGGAGGAGAGTAACATGGGGGTGGAACAGTAAGGTGGAGGAGTCAATTAAGGCCGAAAAGCAGGCTTGGAAAGTATGGCGGAATGGGGGAAGTAAAGAACACTATCAAGTGGCCAGGAGGGAAGCTAGGAGACAAGTGTACTTCACAAAAAGGGAAGCAGAGGAAAGAAAGTTCAAGCATGTTCTACAAAACGAGGACCAAAAACGTGAGGTGTTCAGGATTGCTAGGCAATGTGTCGAGGAAAACTGATATTGTCGGGGAGAAGTGTGTCCTTAATGATGATGGTGTACTTGCCATCACTGACGCTGATAAGAAGGTAGCTTGGAAGTGTCACTACGAAAGGCTACTAAATGAGGAGAATAAATGGGAGAAAGACAGTCTCCCCCACATCGATCCAATAGAAGGACCAGCAGTGTTAGGCGAAGGTAGTATAATAAGTAAGGCAATCAAAGATATGAAGACGGGTAAGGAGGCTGGGCCTTCGGAAATAGTTACTGAAATGCTGAAAGCTTCTGGAACGGTGGGACACACCATGGTCACCCGGATAGTAAACCAAGTCATGCAGAATGGGGTTGTTCCGAAGGACTGGCGTAGCAGCATCATCATTAACTGCTACAAGGATAAAGAAGATGCCCTAGATAGGAGTAACTATAGAGGCATTAAATTAATCGACCAGGTCATGAAGGTCACAGAAAAAGTAATAGCGCAACTAATCAGAGAGAGAATTGATCTAGATGAAATGCAGTTCGGGTTTGTGTCAGGTAAAAGTACCACAGACGCTCTTTTCATTGTACGACAACTATAGGAGAAGTACCTAGCTAAAAGTAAACCCCTATACTTAGCTTTTGTCGACTTGGAGAAAGCCTTCGACAGAGTCCCCCGTTCCATTATTTGGTGGGCTCTTAGAAAACTAGGTGTTGACGAATGGCTTGTGAGAACTATACAAGCCATGTATAAAGAAACAGTCAGCAAGGTTAGAATTAACAACGAATATAGTGAAGAGTTTAGCGTAAATGTTGGTGTTCATCAGGGCTCCGTTCTTAGCCCCCTACTATTTATTATTGCCCTCCAGGCTATAACAGTGGAGTTCAAGACCGGCTGCCCATGGGAACTCCTATACGCAGATGATCTAACACTCATAGCTGAATCAATGGTCGAGCTAGAGAAGAAATTCCAAACATTGAAGCACGGCCTAGAATCAAAAGGCCTTAAAATTAACCTGTCTAAGACTAAAGTTCTAGTTTGCAGGAAGGAAAATAGGGCACCGGTCCCATCCGGGAAATGGCCATGCTCAGTGTGTAGGAAAGGAGTAGGTAGAAACTCCATTTTATGTCCCAAATGCAAAGTATGGGTGCATAAAAGATGTAGTGGGATCATAGATTTTATATGTGGCCGGTACTCAGGTGCAATAAGTAGCAGCAAGTGCCCACAGAATACTAGCTCATTCCATTGCACAGATGGTTCTATAGAAATAGTGGACAGCTTCCGTTACCTGGGTGACAAAATCAGCAGTGGGGGAGGGTGCTCTGAAAGTACAGTAGCTAGAGTTAGAACTGGATGGAAAAAGTTCAGAGACCTTACACCACTATTAGCCGCTAAAGGGTTCTCCCTAAAAATGAAAGGCAGGCTGTATGATGCCTGCATACGAACAGCAATGTTACATGGCAGTGAGCCCTGGACATTGTTTGCAGAGGATATAGCAGACTGGAGAGGAACGAAGCTTGCATGCTCCGCTGGATGTGTAATAGTAAAATACGTGAACGGCAAAGCATAAACGAACTAAGGGAAAAATTAGAAATAAGAGGGATCAGATGTTGTTTACTCGAGAGAAGACTACGTTGGTATGGTCACGTGATGCGCATGAAAGACGACAGCTGTATAAAAAAGTGCAGGGCAATAAAAATAGACAGTAGCCACGGAGTAGGCAGACCCAGAAAAACCTGGGACGACCTGATAAATTCTGACCTCACACACTTACACCTCTCCAAGACAATGTCACTGGACCGAGATCTTTGGCGCTACACAGTAATAGAGAAGACCCGCCTTAGCTAAGTACAAAGTGAAACCTACTACAGTCAGTAAGCACCTCTAACAAAATACACCCCCGTCCCACCACCCCACCCCATCCACACCACCCCTCTCAATGTAAAGTTATGTTGGTACCACAACATCCAGGCCGAAACAAATTGAGGTCGTGTAGGTGTCACAACAAAAAAACACACAGTCCACGCTGTAATGTGGCCGTGTAGGTAACACGGTAAAAACCTCCCAGTTCCACACTGTAAAGGTGGTTGGTGTTAGGAAGGGCATCTAGCCGTAGAAAACCCGCCAGACAGTCCTATATGAGCAAGATAACCACTCTTGCCTCAAGTGGGAAAACTCCCGTCCAAACCCATGCAAGCGTGGAATATGGACGTTAAACGATGATGATGATATATATATATATATATATATATATATATATATATATATAACCGGCCTTTCGTTCATAGGGAGAAACCCCTTCTTTGTCAACAGAGGAAGCAGCTCCCTAAACTTCTTCCAACCCATCCTTATTCTGGATACTAAGGCCTTGGAACACCCCCCTCCCTTACTAATCTGATCGCCTAGGTATCGGAAGCTATCAACCACCGCTATAGGCCCTACCCGCATTTGAAAAATGTGTCTATCACTGCGATTTCTACTGTCAAATTTCCCTGTGCATCTACTGCATACATAGTTTTCCCTACCCTGTTAGTTTGCCTGCTATCCCACTACATCTCTTGTGTACCCAAGATCTGCATTGTGTACATTTTATAGAATTTATGCCAACTCCTTTCCTACATATTGATGGAATTTCCCTGATGGAATCAGAGTTTTGTCCTCTTTGCTACTTATCAACACCTTTGTCTTAGCTAGGTTTACTCTCAGTCCTCTTGATTCCAGCTGCTGGTTCCATAGCCAGAATTTATACATATATAATATATAGAAATAAACACAGAAAAATGTGTTTAAAATTATGAGGGCTGGAAAACCACCTTGGTATGAAGAATATACAAGATTAAAGTTGAATTAAATGTACAAACCATTTCAATAACCATTACTCTCCTGGACAGATTACAGAAGTAATCTGTTTTGCCGTAAAATCCTAAGGCTTTTCAACAGGAAATAGAAATTATATGCAACAAACACCTAGAGGTAAATTAGGTAAATCACACGAGGGAGAAAAATACCCCGTGCGACATGCAGTGCAAAGTGGCGTGAGTGGATTATATAACGGCTAGAAATGGTAGCCTAAATTCACTCAACTTGTAAGCTCTACAAAACAAAGAGATAAATTTCAAATAAATACTCATATTAATACCCTGTAATTAATAAGCTCAAAGTGGAGGCACAAGGCTTAGTGGTTAGAGCATTGGCCTTGCAATCGAAAGGTTGTGAGTTCAATTCTCAGACCGGGTGATGTGTTGTTTCCTTGAGCAAGACACTTTATTTCACATTGCTCCAGTTTACTCAGCTGTAGAAATGAGATGATAGGGACTGGAGTCCATATCATTCCACTGCAAAGTGGTCGTGGTTGTGCCATGGCAAAAAAGCACCCAGCACTCACTGTAAATGAGGTTGGTGTTAGGAAGGGCATCCAGCTGTAGAAATCAAGCCAGAATCAGTTCCCGTCCAACCCTTGCAAGCAGGGAAAAAGCGGACGTAAAATGAAATGATGAAAATGAAATGAAAGTATAAAAACCGAGCATTTTATAATATATTCCTATTAATTACATATATATATATACGATAAATGTAATCTGAGTTTTTCGAATATTAATAATAATATTCGATTAGTTTGCAATTATGCAAACAGCCTAATTTTTAAAGCCATGTCAGTAGAATGAGCCCCTCATTCTTGCTCTTGTGTTGGCATGTAAACAGAACTGCAGACACTAATGTTTCTGGGCATCACCCTTCATCAGTGCAGTTTACTGTTCACCTGCCAACTGTCAGAGCTAGTTAAAAATATATATTTTCTAAAATATACAGTGACTGATCAGCCTAATTTGCATATTAGCAGACTAGCTGATCAGTCAGATCTGCATATTAGCAGATCCACTGACAGGGCTTTAAAAAAGAGGCTATTTGCATAATTGCAAATGAATCGAATATTATTATTAATATAAAAAAAACTCAGATTACATTTATTGTATTCAGCCAAGTAGAGCGATAATAAAAAAAAAAATATATATATATATATAAACCATATAACTCATTGTTTATATATATATATATATATCAAGTAAGAATATTTTCGAAACAGCGAGCGAGTTTGAAATTATAAGTATAAGTATTAGCTATCGCCATATTTTAACTAAAGAAATTAAAGAAATTATTTAGCCTGATAGTGGGGTTAAGAACCCTCGGAGAAATGGAAAAAGATGAGTATTGACGTACAATATATATATATTGACGTATAATATATATATATATATATATATATATATATATATAATATATATATATATAATCATCATCATCATCATCATTTTACGTCCGCTTTTCCCTGCTTGCAAGGGTGGGACGGGTCTTATTCAGCACAGCATCTCTCCACTTGTCACGGTCCCTCGTCATCTCCACCGTGAGCTTCAATGATCTGAGGTCTGTTCTCACCACCTCCGCCCATGTTATTCGTGGTCTACCTCTACCACGTCTTCCTTCAACTGGCATTTCCTGGCACTTCTTCACCCATCGGTCATCCTCCTGACCATACCACATCAGTCTCCTCTCCCGTACACTACATTCTATCCCTCTCAGACACAGTCTCTCTCTCAACACGTTTATGCTGGGTCGTTCACGCACATTTACACTGCACATCCAACGGAGCATGCTTGCCTCATTTCTCTCCCGCCGTCGCATATCCTCTGTAGTTGCTGCCCATGTCTCACTACCATGCAGCATCGCGCTCCTCACACAGGCATCATACAACCGGCCTTTCGTACGCAGGGAGAAACCCTTCTTCGTCAACAGATATATATATAATATATATAATATATATATAATATATATAATATATGGAAAGTGGTCGTGGAGGTGCCACGGCAAAAAAGCACCCAGCACTCACTGTAAATGAGGTTGGTGTTAGGAAGGGCATCCAGCTGTAGAAATCAAGCCAGAATCAGTTCTTGTCCAACCCTTGCAAGCAGGGAAAAGTGGACGTAAAATGAAATGATGATGAATGATGATATATATATATATATATATATGAAAATGAAATGAAATGAAAATGTATATATTTGTACTAATCAATAACAACCAACAAAGGTTTATAACACACCTTTATAAGTTGGTTGCTGTTGTTGTAGTAGTAGTAGTATCTTCTCACTTATCATTTTGGAAAATAAGAACGTGATTGGGTTTAGGAAGGCATCCAGCTGTAAAAAACTCAGCCAAAGCACAGTTCTGTTTAAGCAAGGTATGACATGGCTGACTGGTCAGACATGTCACATAATGTGGATGATCCGTCATAAGACATTAAATGATGATATATATATATATATATATATATATATATATATATATATCATCATCATCGTTTAACGTCCAACTTCCACGCTTGCATGGGTTTGGACGGGAGTTTTCCCACTTGAGGCAAGAGTGGTTGTCTTGCTCATATAGGACTGTCTGGCGGGTTTTCTACAGTTGGATGCCCTTCCTAACACCAACCACATTTACAGTGTGGGTCTGGGAGGTTTTTACCGTGTTGCCTGCACGGCCACATTACAGCGTGGACTGTGTGTTTTTTTGTCGTGACACCTACACGATCTCATTTGTTTCGGCCTGGATGTTGTGGCACCAACATAACTTTACATTGAAAGGGGTGGTGTGGATGGGGTGGGGGTAGTGGGACGGGGGGTGTATTTTGTTAGAGATGCCTACTGACTGTAGTAGGTTTTTACTTTGTATTTAGGTAAGGCGGGTCTTCTCTATTACTGAGTACCGCCAAAGATCTCGGTCCAGTGACATTGTCTTGGAGAGGTGTAAGTGTGTGAGGTCGGAATTTATCAGGTCGTCCCAGGTTTTTCTGGGTCTGCCTACTCCGTGGCTACCATCTATTTTTATTGCCCTGCACTTTTTTATACAGCTGTCATCTTTCATGCGCATCACGTGACCATACCAACGTAGCCTTCTCTCGAGTAAACAACATCTGATCCCTCTTATTTCTAATTTTTCCCTTAGTTCGTTTATGCTTTGCCGTTCACGTATATTACTATTACACATCCAGCGCAGCATGCAAGCTTCGTATATATATATATATATCATCTGCATCAACGTTTAATCTCCACTACAGGTCATATAAAGTGCAGAGTAGTTGTCATCATCATCATCTTCATTTAACGTCCATCTTCCACGCTAACATGGGTTAGACGGTCATCATGTGTGTATATATTCACACATATATATATATATACACACATATATGTGTGTGTGCGTGTGTGTATATTTGCATGTGACCATGTATTGAATTCTTCAGTTTTGCAGAAAGCAATTGAAATTGAAGAAGATGATGTCCATTATCATAGAGACGAATTGATTAAACGATGTCAGAACAGATGGACAAAGAAAGAATTGTTGGCTGAAGAAAAAGAGCAGCAAGAAATTCGGCAACAACTAATAGAAAAGAAATCCAGAGAATTGGAAGAAGAAAGACAGGTAAAGATTGTATTATACATTATTTATAATCATCATCATCGTTTAATATCAAATTTCCATGCTTGCATGGGCTAGATGGGTTGTCATGCTATGAAACAAGTCAGATCAGGTCTTGAATGGACAATCTGTATTTTGGCTTGGTTTCTACAGCTGGATGCCCTTCCTAACACCAACCATGTTACAGTGTGGACTGGGTGCTTTTTTGTCATATCACCAGTGCAACCGCTTTACTGGGTAGACAGGATGCTTTTGTTGTTGTTGTACCAGCTCTATCATTGTACAGGATAGACTAAGTACTTTATTATTTTGGCAGCAACACTGTAGAAGAGCAAGTGTGGAGCACAAACTTCCCATGCTTGTACAGAACAATCTGCTCATTAAATTAATAAGTGGCTGAGCATTCTACAGACACATACTCCTTGTTCAAGGCCTCAACAATCACTGTAAATCAAACTTACAATGTTAAAATCAAGAACTAAATACACTAACACACATAAATACAGTATATATAGGCACAGACATATATATAAGAAGTTCACTTTGCAACAACATGGTTTCGGATTCAGTCCCACTGCATGGTACCTTTGGAAAATGTCTCCTACTGTAGCTAATTGTTGGCCAATGTATTGTGGTTGGAATGTGGTAGAAAAAAACTGTAGGAACTTGTCAAGTGTGTGTGTGTGTATCTGTGTATCATCATCATCACCGTTGTACGTCCATTCTTCCACGCTAGCATGGGTTAGCTGGGTTGTCCTGTTGTGGGCAGTGCCTGGTTGGCTGACCTTGTCTTGCTCATACGGGAACTGATTCTGGCTTGATTTCTACAGCTGGATGCCCTTCCTAACACCAACCTCATTTACAGTGAGTACTGGGTGCTTTTTTTCCCTGGCGCCTACATGACCACTTTACAGTGAGTGCTGGGTGCTTTTTTGTTGTGACACCTCCACGACCACTTGGAGGGAGTGGGAGCACATTGTCTATATGCTTCAGCTTCAGCTTGTACCAGTGGGAAGTCAGGTCTTCTGTAATACTGCAGAGGTCATGGTCCTGTGTCATCGCCTTTGAGAGGTGCAGTTGGATATGGTCGGCTTTTATCACCTCATCCCAGGTCTTCTTGGATCTCCCCACTCCAAGGATATATATATAGTGGGATCTCAGGTGGTTTAGCTTCCATCGACTTCTAGTGCTCTGTACCTTTTTATGCAGCTGCCATCCTTCATATGCATCACATGTCCATACCAACACAACTTCCTCTGCTGCACACAGCATTTGATTCCTTTTATGCTCAGTCTCTCTCTTAATTCGTTTATGCTTTGCCATTTGCATATATTACTATTAAACATCCATCAGAGCATGTAAGCTTCGTTTCTTTCTAATCTATGCAAGTCTTCTACACACAACACCCAAGTCTCACTACCATGTAACATTGCTGTTCATATGCACGCATCATACATTCTGCCTTTCATTTTTAGGGAAAAGCCTTTTGCGGTAGCAGTAGCAGAAAACAGAACCCAGGGATCTGGGTTCTGTTTTCTCGTCTACTTACGAGGACCTTAGTCTTTTTCAGGTTGACTTTGAGAGTGCTCACATTTGTGTCTGTATTTATATTCTATTTCTAAGCAGTTAGACAAAAAGAAATTTATAAAGAGCCTGACCAAATCCGAAAAAGCATCCTGTCCAACTCTTTAACAATTCCACCAATCAACCACTGCCCCAAGACTGGTACTTTATTTATCAGCCTCAAAACAATAAACGGCAAAGTTCACTTCAGTGGGATTTGAACTTAGAGTATAGAGAACAAGAACAAATATTGAGGCAGTTAATCAGTTGCTCTACAAAGTTTGCCAATTTGTTATTTGTAAAGCACTGTGTTAAAATCACATTGGGCTTAACACTTTACCTTGCATCCTCCCTGGCTGTCAATAAAGTAGGTTTAAATTCCAATGAGGTTGAATACCTTCTGTCTTTCTGGATTTCATCATCATCACCATCATTGTTTTTACATCAGCCTTTTTATGCTGGTGTGGATTGAGGTATTGTTTTACAGCCATAACTCCTTCTTGACACACAGGTATATAGTATACATATTTTAAATCAAATATGCACAGTTGATAAAATAAATACCAGTCAAGTGCTGGCATTGATTGAATCAATTATATCCTCTCTTTTCCAAATGTGTTGCTCTGTACCAATCATTAAGGTTAACTCTATCTTTCATAATTTGAATGGGTTGGCAGGTGTGTCAAGGAAATATGTACAGTGGAAGTTGGTTAATATACTTGTAGATAATATCATTAAACAGTTATTGTTATCAAAATTAGTGGATCCCAAACACTTTGAGGGTATATTACCTTTGCTTAATGTTAACAGCTAATTATTCATATCTAAAGTGGTAAATCTAGTGCCACGTAAAAGCCCACCCAATACACTCTGTAAAGTGGTAGTGATGGTGCCACAAAAAATGCACTGACACTCCCTGTAAGATGGTTGAAATTGGGAAGAACACTCAACTGTAGATATTATGCCAAATATGGAGCATATGAGCAAGATAAGGTTGCCCTGATCTATCTGATCTCAGACCATGTCAACCTGTCTGGCACATATTAGCTTAGAAAGCAGATGATGATGATGATGATGATGATGGAAAGGTGATTACAATAAGTGATCACAAAAAGTGGCTTCCTCTACACTAGTTTCATCCTTCCAGGGATGATAAATTAAAATACCAGTAATATACTTGAGCTGATAAGATAAAATGCATGTTCCCATTGTATTTTTAGAAGACCAATAACACCTGTCAACACACTTTTTGCTGACTTAGGTTTTGTTTTTGTTTTTAGCTAATTTTGAGGTGCTGATTTCAAATATGACATCCATTTCTCACCTAACACATCAGGTTTTCAAGTTTGTCTTTCACTCAACTATCCTATAAACACAGGAAACACTGATATTTTGTATACCCTCCTTGTTGGCAATAAGAACTTGAAGTGATAGAAAAAAAGTATTGTCATTAAACTCAGCGGTCCCAAATTATTCAAGAACAGGTCTCAAACTTTGGTCAGCAGAAAAAAAGCAAAATTTTGTTGACCAGTGTAATCCAATATTTATGTAAATGTGCACACATGCGCATATGTGTGTGTATGTGTACACAAGTGTGTTTTTGTGTGTGTATAAAATAGAAATGTTTGTATAACAAACTATGTCTGTGAGTTTAACAGTTTATGTGTATATTAATGCATTCATCTTTATTGATGTGTATATATGCTGACATGTGTATATGTATCATCATCATCATCATCTTCATTTAACGTTTATCTTCCACGCTAGCATGGGTTAGACGGGAGTTGTCCCACTTGAGGCAAGGTTGGTCGGGTGACCGTGTCTCGCTCATATAGGACTGTCTGGTAGGTTTTCTACGGCTGGATGCCCTTCCTAACACCAACCACGTGTGCACAAATATGTTTTTATGAGTGTGTGTGTGTGTAAAATAGAAATATTTTATATTGTTGCATCTTCGTGTATGTGCTTGCTTGCTAGTATGTGTGTGAATATGTTTCATTCATGTGTATGTGGATAGTGGTGTATATGTGTATTTCAGTGTAGATGTGTATCTATGCATGAGCATATATGTTAATGTATGTGTGTGTATGTATGTTTAAGCCTGTGTGTGTGTTTAGATATATATGCATATATCTAGGTGTACATGTCTGTGTGTGCGTGCCTAGGTATGTTTAAGTCTGATTATGTGCACAAATATCAATGTGTAAGTATGTACATGTGTCAATGCGTGTGTATGTATGTTTGTGTATATGCATGTGTCAATGTGTGTGTGTGTGCATGTGTTTATGTGTGTGTATTTGAATGAAATTTCATTTATATTGGATTGATTCCTGAATAAGTTGTCTTCTTACATGATATATTGTTTAGGCGAGAGCTGAAGCAGAAGCAAGACTACAGTTAGAGACTGCTCTTAGAGAAGCTGATAAAGACCATGTGAAGGAACTGGAACAACTTCTGGAAGAAGAGAGACAAGCAAAGCGTGATGAAGAATTGGTTAGAGCTGCTCAGGCTAGGTGAAGAAGAATTATCATTCATTCAATCTGTACAGATCTCTCTCTCCCCCCCCCTCTTTCTATCGCGCTCTCTCTCTCTCTCGCTTCCTCTCTCTCCCTCTTTGTCTCGCTCTCTCTCACTCTTCCTCTCTGATTTCAATAACCTCTGTCATTTTCGTTCTACTAATTTATTTATAATATTCTTAACTCTGAAGCCGAGAATCATTCGGTTTCCTAAATAGAATATTAGTCTACGACGTCATTTATACCATAAACGTGGTTTTGTCTTTGCGTGAAATTGTTCTCGACGCTCCACATAATGACGTATTATCTTCGCTATTTTCCGTTCTTTGCCAGGGAACGTCTTCATGAACCAAAGTATCGTCTTCCTGTTTTCCTTTGGTTGCAACGTTTTTCGAAAAATATTTACTTCTGCGTTCACAGATTGATTTTTTTAGTTTCAGAAGATCCCGTTAAGGTTGAAAGCAGCGATTCTTTGCTTAAACTTTAATCTGTTATTTTAATAAATATATATATATATATTTATATGTATGTATGTGTATATTTATATGTATGTTTATATTTATATGTATATGTATCATCATCATCATCATCGTTTAACGTCCATCTTCCACGCTTGCATGGGTTTGGACGGGAGTTTTCCCACTTGAGGCAAGATTTGTTGTCTTGCTCGTATAGGACTGTCTGGCGGGTTTTCTATGGCTGGATGCCCTTCCTAACACCAACCACGTTTACAGTGTGGACTGGGAGGTTTTTACCGTGTTACCTACATGGCCACATTACAGCGTGGACTGTGTGTGTTTTTTTTTTGTGACACCTACACAACCTCAATTTGTTTCGGCCTGGATGTTGTGGTACCAACATAACTTTACATTGAAAGGGGGTGGTGTATTTTTGTTAGAGGTGCCTACTGACTGTAGGTTTCGCTTTGTACTTAGGCAAGGCGGGTCTTCTGTATTACTGTGTAGCGCCAAAGATCTCGGTCCAGTGACATTGTCTTGGAGAGGTGTAAGTGTGTGAGGTCGGAATTTATCAAGTCGTCCCAGGTTTTTCTGGGTCTGCCTACTCCGTGGCTACCGTCTATTTTTATCGCCCTGCACTTTTTTATACAACTGTCGTCTTTCATGCGCATCACGTGACCATACCAACGTAGTCTTCTCTCGAGTAAACAACATCTGATTCCTCTTATTCCTAATTTCTCCCTTAGTTCATTTACGCTTTGCCATTCACGTATATTACTATTACACATCCAGCGGAACATGCAGCCTTCGTTCCTCTCCAGTCTGTGTATATCCTCTGCACACAATGCCCAAGTCTCACTGCCATGTAACATTGCTGTTCGTATGCTGGCATCATACAGACTGCCTTTCATTTTTAGAGAGAACCCTTTAGCGGCTAATAGTGGTATAAGCTCTCTGAACTTTTTCCATCCCGTTCTGACTCTAGCTACTGTACTTTCAGAGCACCCTCCACCTCTGCTGATTTTGTCACCCAAGTAACGGAAGGTGTCCACTATTTCTATAGAACCATCTGTGCAATGGAATGAGCTAGTATTCTGTGGGCACTTGCTGCTACTTATTGCACCTGAGCACCGGCCACATATAAAATCTATATTCTTAGTTAGCTTACCTGTGATCCCACTACATCTTTTATGCACCCATACTTTGCATTTGGGACATAAAATGGAGTTGGTGCCTACTCCTTTCCTACACACTGAGCATGGCCATTTCCCAGATGGGACCAGTGCCCTATTTTCCTTCCTACAAACTAGAACTTTAGTCTTAGACAGGTTAATTTTAAGGCTTTTTGATTCACCAAGTTACTCTCCTCCTGTCTATAGGTCTGCTCCAGCCACAGGTTTCATCTGTCGCCTTCAGCAGGTTAGCTTTCAGGAATTCCCACTGTTCCTCTATATTGTACGACTCTAATTGCTCTTCCTTACTATCAAAAGCAACAAGTAATATGCTTTTAAATTTATTACTGGCTGTGGGGTCCTTTAACTTCCATATTTGTGTGTATTTATATGTATGTGTATATTTATATGTATGTGTATATGTATATGTTTGTATGTGTATATGTGTGTATATATATGTGTGTGTGTTTATATATATATATATTTGTATTGGTGTTCTAAAATAGCAATCATCATCATCATCATTTTACTTTTCCCTGCTTGCAAGGGTGGTACGGAAACTGATTCTGGCTTGATTTCTACAGCTGGATGCCCTTCCTAACACCAACCTCATTTACAGTGCGTGCTGGGTGCTTTTTTGTTGTGGCGTCTCCACAACCACTTTGCAGTGGAATGATATGGACCCCAGTCCCTATCATCTCATTTCTACACCTGAGTAAACGAGCAATGTGAAATAAAGTGTCTTTTTCAAGGAAACAACACATCACCCGGTCTGAGAATTGAACTCACAACCTTTCGATTGCAAGGCCAATGCTCTAACCACTAAGCCATGTGCCTCCATGTGCCAATACACATATAAATGTACATATTGTATATTTAATAATATACGGGATGTTTATGAAAAGCATTTTGAAGGCCTTTCACTATGAATTTTAAGGTTGAGAACTACCACTTTACAGAATTGTACTGGCAACAGCACTATCACTTTATAGAGTGTGCTGTGAGAAATAAATCTTTTTGACTCACATAAGTTTATTCAATAAACTTACATTTTATTTTTGTAAAATAATCTAATTTTTCAGGGTATTACAAGAAGAATTCGAGAAACGAGAAGAGCTTGAAAGACTGAAAATTATACAAGAGCAACTATTGGCAGAAGAACAATCAAAGAGAGAGGGTGTTGAAGAGGAAAGGAACAGGCAAGCACAACTTTTGGCTGCTGCCAAACTGGAGCTGGAACAGCTTCAAAGAGAGCGCAGTGCTGCTGATGAACAGCTGCAGGTCAGTGGTTAGTACCACCCTATCTCACCATTCCTTCCTGACAGAAAAACCAATAAAAAAAAACCTCCTTCTTTTCTAAATAAATCCTATTATTATTATTATTATTATTATTATTATTATTATTATTATTATTATTATTATAATTATTATTATTATTACTATTAATAAGGGCAGTGGATTGTCAGTACCGGTAGAGGGTCGGACGCCATGCTTTGACGCATAGAGTTACGGCCCTTGCCATTCTGAGTTCAAATCCCGCCGAGGTTAACTTTGCCTTTCATCCTTATAGGGGTCGATAAAATAAAGTACCAGTAATACACTGGGTAATTGCTGGCCTTGTGCCAAAAGTAGAAACAATTATTATTACTATTAATATGAATATTATTATTGTTGTTGTTATTATATTGTTTGGTAAGGGGGGAGGGAGGGGGAGACTGAGTGAATCGGAAAAGTATCGGACAAATGCTTCGCAGTATTTGAACTGGCTTTATATATTCTGAGTTCAAATCTCACTGAGCCTTTTATCCTTCCGAGATTGATCAAATAAATACTGGGGTCAATATAATTGACTATCTCTTTTCCCAAATTGCTGGCCTTGTATTTAAATTAGAAATCATTGAGAGTTTCTGGTAGGGTACCCCGCTAATGTACCCCGATAGTGAACATCGGTAGGGTACCCGATAGTGTACCCCGGTTGTGTACTCCAGTAGTGAACCTCGGTAGGGTACCCCGGTAGTGAACCCTGGTTGTGTACCCCAGTAGTGAACCTCAGTAGGGTACCCCGGTAGTGAACCTCAGTAGGGTACCCCAGTAGTGAACCTCAGTAGGGTACCCCAGTAGTGTTCCTTGGTAGTGAACCTCGGTAGTGAACGTCGGTAGTGTACCTCAGTAGTGTATCCCGGTAGGGTACCACAGTAATGTACTCCGTTAGTGAACCTCGGTAGGGTACATCAGTAGTGTACCCCGGTAGTGTACTCCGTTAGTGAACCTCGGAAGGGTACCACGGTAGTGTAGCCCAGTAGGGTACCACGGTAGTCTTGAGGTGTGTGCAGTATTTCGTTCTTATTTTTGTGGGTGTTGGAGGAATATATATTCCTCCTCTCACTACTACTACTGCTGTTAGTGTCAGGGAAAATGTTTTGTGCTCCGTATTCCATTTTTTCATGTTCTGAGTTCAAATCCTGCCAAATTGCTAACCTTGAACTAAGAAATAATTGTTATTATTATTATTATTAACAAGGGCGGTGGATTGGCAGTATCGGTAGAAGATTGGATATCATGCTTTGCAGCATAGAGTTACGGCCCTTTATAATCTGAGTTCAAATCCGGCCGAGGTTAACTTTGCATTTCATCCTTATGGGGTCGATAAAATAAAGTACTAGTAATGCACTGGTGTAATTGCTGGCCTTGTGCCAAAAGTAGAAATAATTATTATTATTAACATTAGAGCATAGAACAAAATTCTTTGTTGCATTCGTTTTGAGTTCAAATCCCAGGAAAGTCAACATTGTCTTTCATTCTTTTATAGTCAATAAAATAAAATTTCAATCAAATATTGGGAATGATTTAATTGACTTTCCCTAGTCCTCATTCTAGTTACTTGATTAACAGATGCCTTCTAATATACACAAGTATATCACTAGAATACGATTGCGAATGCAAGCAGTCGATATGGGATTCCTCCAACAGGTCTTTAGAGTAATATTACTTGATATAGTGTGTAGCTTGGAGATCAGAGAGTCACTCCAGGTAGAGCCACTACTTCTCCAAATTGAGAGACCACAGCTCCGATACTATGGGTATGTTGTTAGAATGTCTCAGGAAAGAATTGCTGGACATATTTTACAGGCAAAACCAACTGGCATTAGAGCCAGTGGTAGACCACTAGCAAGATGGTTGGATAACATCCATGAGCTTGGCTGGTCTTGCTTGGGGATCCAGTCAGATCAGTTGGAGATGCTTACTTCTGATAGGACCCACTGGAAGGAGTGTTTGAGAACTCTGCCCCAACGACCCTTTCTGGAATTAGTGGGTGAAGAAGAATTATATTACTAGTACTTACACAGATTGAAGAGAGATTATAAGTAAATATAATATTGATTTCTGATGAATACACACAAAGATCATTATATATGATTGATATTTTATGTATTAGCAGTGTCATATTCATATTTCTAATGAAAGTCACTGCCAAATGTTCAAATGTTTGCAAGAAAGAGGACTCCATTAAAAGGACTGAAGGGTCAGGTGATGAAGTTAAACTGGATGAGAGATAAAGTCTATCACCTTAAAATCTGATCTTATTCAACCTTTTAGCTTTTAAACTAGCTATATCTGGCCAGAATTCTCTCACCTCTTTCTGTTCAAACCAGATGTAACTGGCCATTCATACTGATGTTAAGGTATTGTTCTCAAAATAAATAATATCAAAATCTCATAGATTTGATATTATGCGAGATAATTACCATGAAAAAATAATAGTAAATGTGAGATAATTATGTAAGGTAAAGCCTTTACCATGAAAATATAATAGTATATATAGAGTAATGTAAATGCTAAAGGGTTAAAAAAATAAATAAAACAGTACACACTGGATAATGCAGTTTAAGTTTCAACAGAGAAAAAAGACATAATCGTTATAGTTAGAATGGCATGGATAATAGGTTTGTCAGCTTATTAGGACACACTTAGGGCTAAACAATGATAATAACAACAACAGTACATATACCTATGCAGTTGTAGTTGCTGAAGATTTCAATCTTTCCTTAGATTAACCTACTATGACATTTTAACACTTTAATTTTAATTTAATTTAATTTATTTTAAACACACTCACAGGCAAGTACTTACATTACATTCATCATCATCATCATCATTTTACGTCCGTTCTCTCTCTCTCTATATATATACAGGGTGTTCCAAAACAATGTATACACACTTCAACACCCTTCTAATAAATATTGCCCGTATGGGTAATCAAAGTGTGTATACATTTTTTTGGGACATCCTGTATAAATAGTAATAACAGTTTCAGAAGATCCCTTAAAAGGAGCAATTCTTTGCTTAAACTTTAATCTCTTAATATGTACTACAAATATATATATATGAAAAAAATATATATTGTGTGTGCGTGTATGTGTAAGTATGGAAAGATACTGGATGTTGATATGTATATGTATTATGTATATGTATGGATGAAAGGCAAAGTTGACCTCAGTGGAAAATGAACTGAGTGAATAGAGAACCAGAATGAATACCGAAAAGCACTTTATGATTGTACATATATATATATATATATATATATATATATAGAGATATATATGTATACATATATATGTATCATCATCATCATCATCATCGTTTAACACCTATTTTCCACACTAGCATGGGTTAGACTGGTTGATCCATTTAAAGCAAGTCCGGTCAGGTGACTGTGCTCATACAGAACTGTTTTTGGCTTGGTTTCTATGGTTGGATACCCTTCCTAACACCAACCACATTTACAGTGTGGGTTGGGGCAGGGATGAGGGGTGGGGTGTTAGAACATAGGAAATGTGCAGAAGGGGGAGGATATGTACGAATAACCATGGGATTTGCACCTAGGAAGTTCCACTCCGAGACAGAAGTGCGAGCATGTTTGTTTGTGGAAGACCAACAGTCACCCATGCATACCAGTCTCCTCTCCATGCCACTGTCGCAACTCATTTCTACAGTTGAGTGAACTGAAGCAGCGTGAAATAAAATGTCTTGCTGAAGAACACAACACAAAACCTGGTCTGAGAATTGAACTTTCAATCTCCAACCACTGATCCATGCACCTTTACTATATATGTATACATATATAATTATTAGGGCTAGTTACTACAACAGCGCCATACCAGGAATGTATGTTTCATTGGACTAGAGGGCCAACTTGTGTTAAAGGTCTTGTGATATTGGTGCTGTGGTGGAAAGAGCCTCTGGATCATTCCAAAGAACAACTTGAAGAAAGGTCTCACTACTTCAGCATTGTAGGGTTAATTGTACATGTGGCCCTATGCTTCCAGTTCCTACAGTAGTAATGCCCAGAAAGTTGACTGACCTCAGGTGGCGTATGATCTTTATCCTGAATACCAAGTTCATGAAGAACTCCAGGAAGTCTTTCCTAGTCCAGTTGGTTGTGTGGTGACTGCAGTTATAGGGGACAAGGAGGCTATTGTCCAGTACAGGCCCTTGCCAACCAGAAGCCAGCAATATTTCAGTTTTGATAAGATATATACTCCAAGAAGATCCATGATTCCTGCCAAGTTGGGGGCTCCATGCTTACATCTACAGGGAGTCAGGGAACCACCAGGCCCAGAGCGATCCATCAAAGTTTGGAATGATATGGCAAACATGTAAAATAATGTCATAAAGTGATCCTCTATTATAGAAAAGTACTGGCACAATCTAAGACTCTTTTCAGTAAGGCTGCAGAGTGATTGAGGCAGAGTAGTTTTCTATGTTGCATGAGAGGAATCTAGTTTCCTTCTTCTTATTATTTATTTTATAGAACCAATTGATGACTTCTGTCACGTTGAGCCATAGGTTTGCAGTGCTTCTTGACCTTAGTTATCATGCAGTCTAATAACTGCTTTCTTATTCATCTGATGTCTGACATTGTGGGATTGATTACCCATATTATTGCCTGTGTTTGTGATTTTCAACATTTCCTAAGCATATGTATATATATATAAAGTGGTCATGTAGGTGTTATGACAAAGATCACCCAGTCCACACGGTAAAGAGGTCGTGTAGGTGCCATGGTAAAGTGGCCGTGTAGTCAAAACTGAAAAAGCACCCAGAACTCACTGTAAATGAGGTTGGTGTTAGGAAGGGCATCCAGCTGTAGAAATCAAGCCAGAATCAGTTCTTTATAAGCAAGACATAGTCACCTGACCTGGCATTGTCCATAACAGGACAAACCGTCTAACCCAATCTAGGGTGGAAGAATGGACGTAAAATGGTCATGATGATGATGATGATGATATATATGTGTGTGTGTATCCCGGGTTCATTCCTGATGATTTCCTTCGAATGAAACAGTTCTAGTCCTGTAGAAGCCATTTCTATGTTATATATATATATATAACATCATTATTTAATATAGTTATGGTGGTGGATTGGCAGTATCGGTAGAGGGTCGGACGCCATGCTTTCCAGCATAGTTACGTCCCTTTACGATCTGAGTTCAAATCCTGCCGAGGTTGACTTTTCCTTTCATCCTTACGGGATCGATAAAAATAAAGTACCAGTAATGCACTGGGTAATTTGCTGGCCTTGTGCCTAAAGTAGAAACAATTATTTAATATAGTTATAACTTCTCCATGACTAAAACTGTTTCATTTGTATGACAACATCAGGAATGATGATTTTATGCATATTATGCATTATATATATATAATGCATATTTATTCAAACATCTGCCATATATGGTGAATATGTGAGGAATACATCACATATTCTTATTCAAGCTCTTGTTCACTTGATAGCAGGAAAGTATATAATTAATTAAAACGATCCTTCGGGGTGAAATATGGTACATGTGGGCAAATAGGTTTTGTCTGGTCTTATAATCCGTTGCCAATCCTGTTAATTTTATTGAAGGTTGGACTTTTTGTAATGTTATTATGAATGAACTTGACGCATAGAGTTACGGCCCTTGCTATTCTGAGTTCAAATCCCGCCGAGGTTAACTTTGCCTAGTTACGGCCCTTGCTATTCTGAGTTCAAATCCCGCCGAGGTTAACTTTGCCTTTCATCCTTACGGGGTTGATAAAATAAAGTACCAGTAATGCACTGGGATAATTGCTGGCCTTGTGCCAAAAGTAGAAACAGTTATTATGAATGAATAAGTGGTTGTGCTCAGGATCAATGAGATACAGATTATATTTTATTTGAATGTACCAGAATACATAGAATCAAACTCTATAAGTTTGGGAATTTGAGAGGTACAGAGTCCGATTCTGTGTTGTGACAGCTAGCCACTTTCTCTGTCTATGGGGAATTTTACCCAATTTTCTAAGCTATAATTTATAGCAATCAACTGTGTTCACAGTTATTTCCCGTGTTCGAGGTTTTCTACATTTCCTAAGCATATGTGTGTGTGTGTATATATATATACTTATATATTTATTCAGTTGATGAAAGTTGGTTGATCAAATAATTTACCTACTTTTTCATAAACAGATAGATGTAAAGCACTCAATAATTTGTATTGTTTAGAATTTTCTCCGTAAGGTATCAACTGGAGTTGTAATATAATAAATAAGAGAGATGGTTTTATTATATATCATCATCATCATCATCATCACCATTTTACGTCCATTCTTCCACACTAGCATGGGTTAGACGGGTTGTCCTGTTGTGGGCAGTGTCCGGTCGGCTGACCTTGTCTTGCTCATACGGGAACTGATTCTGGCTATATATATATAATGCATATTTGTCCAAATATTTGCCTATATATGGTGAGGCATACATCACATACTTATTCAGGCTTGTAAGTATATCATTAATTAAAATTAACTATCTTTTGTAAGTTTGTAAATAGAAAACTGTTTTTTTTTACATATGTGTGGATATGAAAAACAGGGAGCAACCTTTTTCAAAATGTCTTCATTGGCATCATCATCATCACTATCAGAACCATCATCATCATTGTCGTTTTCACCACCATCATCATCAGCAGCGCCACCATCACTACCATCATTGTTGTCATCATCATCATCACCACTACCACCTCCATCACTACCTTCACGATCACCACCTATCATCATCACCACCGCTACTATCATAACCACCCTCAAAATGTCCTTGTCAGCATTATCATCAATACCATTAATGTCACCACCACAATCATCACTATCATTATTATCATCATCCTCACCACATTCCTTCTCAGCCCTTCCACCACCACCATCATCATTATCATCATCACCAACACCAACGCCATCATCCCACCAATGCCACCAACATTATCATTATAAGGGCAGGGGATGTGCTAGGGTGGTGGATTGGCAGTATCGTAGAGGGTCGGACGCGATGCTTTGTATCATAGAGTTATGGCCCTTTATGATCTGAGTTCAAATCCCGCCGAGGTTAACTTTGCCTTTCATCCTTACGGGGTCTATAAAATAAAGTACCAGTAATGTACTGGGTAATTGCTGGCCTTGTGCCAAAAGTAGAAACAATTATTATTATAATCGGCCCCATCATCATAAGCCTCACCATTGCCATCATCATCATCTCCACCACCACCACCTCTACTGCCATCAGCATCATCATTATAATCACCATCTCCATCAGCTTCACCATCCCCATCACGCCACCTCCACCACCACCACTGCTGCTGTTTGATGTATGCTAGTAACAATTAAATATTATAGAATAGTATTTTAGTTGCTAAAACATCATTAAGTCATTTTTGTTAAGATGTTATTATTGTCTTGAAATAAACAGGGTTATAAGTATTGTAAAAAGCGTGTTTTGGCTTTGTGTGAAAACATAATTTACTCAAAGAACTACTAAGTATCACAGCAAGTATCTCGTGTCTTGTTTAAAAATGTGTCAAACCTCGTTCATCTCTCACTTGTTCAACACTATTAAAAGCAGTATATATTTTTGTGTGTGTATGTCTATATGTACATCTGTATGTATGTATACAACAAGTGTTTTAAGACCATTTTGCCTTATCCTCTACTTCCCTCCTCACCAAACCCCTGGCTTTCATATCCTCCTCTATCATCTTTAACCATATCTTTCTTGGTCTTTTCCTTCCTCTACTTCCTTCCACATTCATTTCCTTTACTTCTCTCACCCAGTCACTTTCATCTTTCCTCAACATATGACCCAACCACCAAGCAATCTTATTCCATTTCTCTTTACAATATTCATCACTGACTCTATTCCCATTATCCGCTACAATTCATTCTTTGTCTTCCTCTCTCTTTCTGTCAGAGTATACCACTTATTCACCAGACATTTCTCATTGTTGTTCTTTCCGGCTTTCTCTCTTGCTCATCAACCATGTCACACTTCCATATATCACAACACTTCTTCTCACATGTGCAGCCAACAACTATCCCTTCCTTTTCAGTGATACACTTCCTCCTCATTAGCACACAACTCAGTTCCTGGAACTTCTTCCAAAGCACATCCCACTCTAGCTACTGGCAAAACTCATGGCCAATCATGGCTGGAAAAGCCCTCATGTCTCCCCTTCCTCTAAATTTGAGACCTTCTACCTATGTTAGAAATCAGTATTAATTTATAATATGCAGACCCAGGCATGAATCTTGTAAAAATACATGTAAAACTGATGGTGATGGTAATGGTAACGGTGGTGGGATGATGGTGATGAGGATGAGTTATACCATAGACACAATTCCACATATTTTTGTGATGATGGGCTTTGATTTGTGGTTATTTCCATATTTTCGTTTAGATAAAAAAAACACAAGCAATATTTGCTCTCAAGCCAATGGGTAGTCAACTTGGTAGAAATAACAATCAGATTTTCCTCAAATCACACCCTTCTAACATAAATTAAATGGATGCATTGGAGAGTGTTGTCTGTGGTACACTATGCCTGAAAAAAACATTATGATGCTCATGGCTTTACTGTAATACCCATGATCATAGGTCTGCTCAGTTATAGCTACTAAACCACAACAGCAACAGCAACAACAACATATTTTATGTAAACATAGTTTTAATCTTGCTGTGAAAATGTTCTGATTTAGCCCACTGTGTACATGTGTATGCATGCATGTATATGTGCGTATGTGTATGTATGATTATATATATCATCATCATCATCATCATTTTACGTCCACTTTTCCTTGCTTGCAAGGGTGGGATGTATATATATATGTATATATATATATATATGTTTATATATATAAACAGTTACATCTGACATTACACAGTAACTGATCATACATAATTTGTCCTACAGACTGAATGTTCTAAACCCTTGGATATTTATACCAAGTTTGTACTATATATATATATATATATATCATCATCATCATCATCATCAACGTTTAACGTCCGTGTTCCACGCTTGCATGGGTTTGGACGGGGGTAGTCCCACTTGAGGCAAGAGTGATTGTCTTGCTCGCATAGGACTGTCTGGCAGGTTTTCTACAGTTGGATGCCCTTCCTAACACCAACCACATTTACAGTGTGGGTCTGGGAGGTTTTTACCGTGTTGCCTACACGGCCACATTACAGCGTGGACTGTGTGTTTTTTTGTCGTGACACCTACACGATCTCATTTGTTTCGGCCTCGATGGCGCGGCACCAACATAACTTTACATAGAACGGGGTGGTGTGGAATCGGGTGGGGGTGGGGGTGGTGGGACGGGGTGTATTTTGTTAGAGATGCCTACTGGCTGGAGTAGGTTTTACTATATATTTAGGTAAGGCGGGTCTTCTCTGTTACTGAGTACCGCCAAAGGTCTCGGTCCAGTGACATTGTCTTGGAGAGGTGTAAGTGTGTGATGTCGGAGTTTATCAGCTCGTCCCAGGTTTTTCTAGGTCTGCCTATTCCGTGACTACCGTCTATCTTTATTGCCCTGCACTTTGTTATACAGCTATCGACTTTCATGCGCATCACGTGTCCATACCAACGTAGCCTTCTCTCGAGTAAACAACATCTGATCCCTCTTATCTCTAATTTATTCCTTAGTTCGTTTATGCTTTGCCGTTCACGTATATTACTGTTACACATCCAGCGGAGCATGCAAGCTTCGTTCCTCTCTAGTCTGCGTATATCCTCTGCACACAATGCCCAGGTCTCACTGCCATGCAGCATTGCTGTTCGTATGCAGGCATCGTACAACCTGCCTTTCATTTTTAGTGAGAACCCTTTAGCAGCTAATAGTGGTATAAGCTCTCTGAACTTTTTCCAACCAGTTCTGACTCTAGCTACAGTACTTTCAGAGCACCCTCCCCCACTGCTGATTTTATCGCCCAGGTAACGGAAGCTGTCCACTATTTCTATAGAACCCTCTGCGCAATTGAAAGAGCTAGTAGTTTGTGGGCACTTGCTGCTACTTATTGCACCAGAGCACCGGCCACATGTAAAATCTATGTTCTTAGTTAGCTTACCTGTGATCCCACTACATCTTTTATGCACCCATACTTTGCATTTAGGACATAAAATGGAGTTTCTACCTACGCCTTTCCTACACACCGAGCACGACCATTTCCCAGAAGGGACCGCCGCCTTGTTTTCTTTCCTACAAACTAGTACTTTGGTCTTAGCCAGGTTAATTTTAAGTCCTTTTGACTCTAGGCCGTGCTTCCATGTTTGGAATTTCTTCTCTAGCTCGGCCATTGATTCCGCTATGAGTGTCAGGTCGTCTGCGTATAGGAGTTCCCATGGGCAGCCTGTCTTGAACTCCTCTGTTATAGCCTGAAGGGCAATAATAAATAGTAGTGGACTGAGAACAGAGCCCTGATGGACGCCGACTTTTACGCTAAACTCTTCACTATATTCGTTGTTAATTCTAACCTTGCTGACTGTTTCTTTATACATGGCTTGTATAGCCCTCACAAGCCATTCGTCAACGCCTAGTTTTCTAAGAGCCCACCAGATAATGGAGCGGGGGACTCTGTCGAAGGCTTTCTCCAAGTCGACAAAAGCTAAGTAGAGGGGTTTACCTTTAGCTAGGTACTTCTCCTGTAGTTGTCGTACTATGAAAAGAGCGTCTGTGGTACTTTTGCCTGACACAAACCCGAACTGCATTTCATCTAGGTCAATTCTCTCTCTGATTAGTTGCGCTATTACTCTTTCCGTGACCTTCATGACCTGGTCGATTAATTTAATGCCTCTATAGTTACTCCTATCTAGGGCGTCTCCTTTACCCTTATAACAGTTAACGATGATGCTGCTATGCCAGTCCTTCGGAACAACCCCGTTCTGTACGACTTGGTTAACTATGCGGGTGACCATGGTGTGTCCCACCGTGCCAGATGCCTTCAGCATCTCAGCAACTATTTCCGAAGGCCCAGCCGCCTTACCAGTCTTCATATCCTTGATTGCCTTACTTATTATACTCCCCTCGACTAACACTGCTGGTCCCTCTATTGGGTCGATATGGGGGAGACTGCCTTTCTCCCAATTATTCTCCTCATTTAGAAGCCTTTCATAGTGACACTTCCAAGCTACCTTCTTATCAGCGTCGGTGATGGCAAGTGTGCCATCGTCGTTTAGTACACACTTCTCCCCGACAATATCACGGTTTTCCTTGACGCATTGCCTAGCAATCCTGAACACCTCACGTTTTTGGTCATCGCGTTGTAGAACATGCTTGAACTTTCTTTCCTCAGCTTCCCTTCTTGCTAAGTACACTTGTCTCCTAGCTTCCCTCCTGGCCACTTGATAGTCCTCTCTACTTCCCCCATCCCGCCATACTTTCCAAGCCTGCTTTTTGGCCTTAATTGACCCCTCCACCTTACTGTTCCACCACCATGTTACTCTCCTCCTGCCTACAGGCCTGCTCCAGCCACAGACCTCGTCTGTCGCCAACAGCAGGTTTGCTTTCAGAAATTCCCACTCTCCCTCTATATATATATATATTATATATATATATATATGAAAATAGACGAAACTATTTCAATCAAATTGTATTTTGAATAGCTCAAATACTATATAGGCTAAAATCTTTAATTTGTAGAGCTATATTTTTCAAAAATTACATTTAGGTGTTTTATATATATATATAATTCATTCAGCTCCATTGCTCTCTGTGGAGCATAGGCCATTGATCACTCTCCATCATCATATATCATCCTGAGCTGTTCTCACCACTCCACTCCAGTTGGCTTCCAGCTTTCTTAATTCAGCCTCAGTGTTTAGAGTTGTATTATAGAGTTAGAGTTTTATTGACCACTATAGAAAATGAATGGTTAGGCCATTTTACTATTTTATTTACTCCAATTTAGAAATAGTATCAGAAGGTGTTAGGCTGTGTTTAATGTTAATTGGATTGGAACAACAAGATCTAGTCGCAACAGTATGAACACAGAATATTTATTTATTGAAGAACATATTTTTCAATCGTGTTTGTGAATGTGAACAAGCAGAATACATTTGAACTTGTTAAGAGTACAAGGTTGATTGCGGATAATACAATGTTACCTCTACTGGTTGTCAAGACATTATGGATGTCTAATATCCAGTTGGTAGATTAAATATAGCACTCTCTGTTTAGCCATATTTCACGCCACTTGTCGCATGTTGAGGACAGCAAATTATTACGTGTTTCTGGTCTGAAACTATCTACTCTACTAATTGCTTTCGGTTTTGGCACAATGCATTACTCATCCGATAGATAGCTGTATCGGATCGTTGACTGGCTAATAGTTAGGTGAGGTGAGTTAGTGCAACAGGAATCAACGCGTGTAAATTGACTGATTTATCTGTTCACTACAGTGTCATGCCTCCAGCTGACACAGAGCCAGCCTCTCTTACTCTTACCCTGCAGGTTCCAGGTCATGGCTTGACATGTGGTGTTGGATACTGGTTTCCCGAGGGTATGTCCTATCCAGCTACACAACTCTGCAGAATCTATTTTGCTCATCTGGTTCCTGTTCCACTCATTCCTACAGATCTTCGTTTCTGATCTTCTCCGGCCATTTGATGTTGTAGATGTACCTCAGACAGGTGTTGAAGAATATCTGGATCTTTTGTTGCATCTTTTTTGTTGTCCTCCAAGTTTCACATCTGTACAACAGTACTGCCTTCACATTGGAGTTGAAGATGTAAAGTTTAGTTCTTGGGTAGATCTCTTTTGATGCCCAGACATTCTTTAGCATGATGAAAGCTGCTCTTGACTTACCAATCTGGCTGTCACATCTCGGACAGTTTCCTCACATCGATAAACCACACTTCCCAGATAGACAAATGACTGCACCTCTCTGATAGGCTCTCCACCAACTGTGACTAGTGTATTGGCAGCGGTGTTGATCTTCATCAACACGGTTTTCTTCTTGTTTATCCTTAGCCCTGTCCTGGCTGATGTGGTTGGTCGCTAAGCATGAAGTTTTGTCATGTATCTGGTCATAACTGTGTGTCAAGAATGCCAGGTCATCAGCAAAATCGAGCTCATCCAGTTGTGTCCAGGGTGTCCACTGTATACCATTGTTCCTCTTGTATATGTGTGTATATATGTATATATATATGTGTGAGTGTGTGTGTGTAAATATCTATCTAGCTATCTATATATATATATATATATTATATATATATATATATATATATATATATATATATATATATATATATATATATTATATATATATATATATATATATATATGCCTGCATACGAACAGCAATGTTACATGGCAGTGAGACTTGGGCATTGTGTGCAGAGGATATACGCAGACTGGAGAGGAACGAAGCCTGCATGCTCCGCTGGATGTGTAATAGTAATATACGTGAACGGCAAAGCATAAACGAACTAAGGGATAAATTAGGAATAAGAGGGATCAGATGTTGTTTACTCGAGAGAAGATTACGTTGGTATGGACACGTGATGCGCATGAAAGACTACAGCTGTATAAAAAAGTGCAATAAAAATAGACGGTAGCCACGGAGTAGGCAGACCCAGAAAAACCTGGGACGACTTGATAAATTCCGACCTCATACACTTACACCTCTCCAAGACAATGTCACTGGACCGAGATCTTTGGCGCTACACAGTCATACAGAAGACCCGCCTTGCCTAAGTACAAAGCGAAACCTACAGTCAGTAGGCACCTCTAACAAAATACACCCCCCCCCCCCTTAAATGTGAAGTTATGTTGGTACCACAACATCCAGTCCGAAACAAATGAGGTCGTGTAGGTGTCACGGCAAAAAAATACACAGTCCACGCTGTAATGTGGCCGTGTAGGTAACACAGTAAAAACCTCCCAGTCCACACTGTAAACGTGGTTGGTGTTAGGAAGGGCATCCAGCCGTAGAAAACCCGCCAGACAGTCCTATACGAGCAGGACAACCAAACTTGCCTCAAGTGGGAAAACTCCCGTCCAAACCCATGCAAGCGTGGAAGATGGACGTTAAACGATGATGATGATGATGATATATATATATAACCCATGCAAGCGTGGAAGATGGACGTTAAACGATGATGATGATGATGATGATGATATATATAAATATATTGTGAAGGCGTGTGGCTGATTTGCAATCGAGAGGTTGTGAGTTCGATTCCTGGACCGGGCGATGCGTTGTGTCCTTGAGCAAGACACTTTATTTCATTTGCTCATTCTACCTGGAGTTGCAACCAATAGAGAGTATTGGCAATTGCAAAGACCAATGGAAACATAGTTTCCTCAGTCTGATTTGATGAAAGTCGATCAACTGTCAATATATAATTATATATATAAAACAAACAAATAGTTTATTGCTCTACATGGCTGAATACAATAAATGTAAGCTGAGTTTGTTGAATATTAATAATAATATTCGATTCATTTGCAATTATATAAACAGCCTCTTTAAAGCCATGTCAGTAGAATGACTCTGTCATTCTTACTCTTGAGTTGGCATGTAAACACTAATGTTTCTGGGTGATTACCCTTCATCAGTACAGTATAGTGCTTACCTGCTAACTGTCAGAACTAGTGAAAATATATGATATTTTCTAAAATAAGATCGGCCTGATTTGCATATTAGCTGACTGCCTGATCAGTCAGATTTGCATATCAGCAGATAGGCCAGTCAGTTTCATGTATACAAGCGATTAATGACCGACTTTGCCATATGCAAATAACAAACAGTTTATCACTCTACATGGCTGATGCCAACACAAGAGCAATAATGAGGGGCTCATTCTACTCACATGGATTAAAAGAGGCTTGTTTGCATAATTGCAAACAAATCGAATATTATTATTAATATTCAAAAAACTCAGATTACATTTATATATATATATATGAGTAAAGGTGATGATAATGATGATATATATATCATCATTATCATCATTATCATAGGGTGGTGAATTGGGTCAGACGCCATCCTTTGACGCATAGAGTTACGGCCCTTGCCATTCTGAGTTCAAATCCCGTCGAGGTTAACTTTGCCTTTCATCTTAACCAGGGTCGATAAAATAAAGTACCAGTAATACATTGGGATAATTGCTGGCCTTGTGCCTATTGTAAAAACAATTATTATCATCATTATCATCATCATCACCGTTTTACGTCTCCATGCTAGCATGGGTTAGACGGGATTTCCTGTTGTGGGCAATGCCAGGTCAAGTGACTGTCCCTTGTTCATACAGAACTGATTTTCGCTTGGTTTCTACAGCTGCATGCTCTTCCTAACACCAACCCCATTTACAGTGAGTACTGAGTGCTTTTTTACCGTAGTACCTACATGACCACTTTCCAGTGGGAGGGGCGTGGGGGCATATTGTCTATATGCTTCAGCTTCGGCTTGTACCTGTGGGAACTCAGGTCTTCTGTGTGTATATATAGAGCAAGACACTTATTTTGACGTTGCTCCACTCACCTGGGAAAAATGAGTTGTACCTGTAGTTCAAAGAACCAGCCTTGTCACACACTGTGTCACACTGAATCTCCCTGAGAACTATGTAAAGGGTATGCGCGTCTGTGGAATGCTCAGCCATTTGCACGTTTATTTTCACAAGCAGGCTGTTCTGTTGACCGGATCAGCTGGAACACTCCTACTTGTAACCGACAGAGTACCTCCTTATATATATATATATATATTATACGTTGGCATGGTCAAGTGATGCGCATGAAAGACGACCGCTGTATAAAAAAATGAAGGGCAATCAAAATTGATGGAAGTTACGGAGTAGGTAAACCCAGAAAAACCTGGGATGATTTGATAAATTCCAACCTTACACACTTGCACCTCTCTAAGACAATGTCACTGGATCGAGATCTTTGGTGCCACACAGTAATACAGAAGACCTGCCTTCCCTATTTACAAAGCGAAACCTACAGTCAGTAGGCACCTCTTAACCAAATATACACCCCAATCCACTACCCCTACTCCACCCTCCCACTCCCACCAACACCACCCTCTCTCTGTAAAGTTAGTACCACAACATCCAGTCCAAATAAATGAGATAATGAGATCGAGATCGTGTAGGTGTCACAACAAAAACAACACAAAGTCCACGCTATAATGTGGCCGTGTAGGTAACACGGTAAAAACCTCCCAGTCCACACTGTAAATGTGGTTGGTGTTAGGAAGGGCATCCACCCATAGAAAACCTGCCAGATAGTCCTATATGAGCAAGACACGGTCACCCGACCAACCTTGCCTCAAATTGGGAAAACTCCCGTCTAACCCATGCTAACATGGAAGATGGATGTTAAATGATGATGATGATGATGATGATGATATATATATGAAAAGAAGAAATTAAAAGATGGTTAAAAAAGTTCCATATCTATTTATTAATTTCAAGAACGTCAGTATTCCGTGTGTAATAATTCTCGATTATTATTGGTTCATAGGTTTCAAACGACTCTGCCCACCTCAACGACGCCAAACTGAAATTAATATGCATAATGCCAATGAGGGAGTGAGAGGGGAGAGTGTGAATGCTGTGTTCAATAACTATTAACATGTGTGCGTGTGTATGTATGTGCGCATATGTTTATGTGTGTGTGCATGCATGCAGCGTTCCACAGAAAGTAAAAACTATCAACATGTGTGCGTGTGTAAGTTTGCGTGCGTGTGCGCGTTTCCATGCGTGTGTGTGTTTCACAATCGCCACGCAGTTTATCTGTCTGTGTGCCTGTCTGTCAGTCTAACATGCACAGAGTTATGAAGGGAGTAAATAGGGACCTTTCTTTACATTGACGGACATCTTTTATATTTATTATTGTGTCATTTTTTGACAATTGCTCGAAATGAATACTGATAATAAAAGCAATTCGACTTTATCAAACAGTGAACTACAGAGGTGACAGCGTGCAGCCAGCAATGAAGAAAAATGGGCCGAACAGTCCCATCGGAACGTCGAACTTCAGAGGCGAAGACGTGCCGCCATGAATGAAGAGGAACTGGCTGAACAACGCCAACGAAACACTGGAGCCAAGCAGCGACGGCGTGCTGCGATAGTTGAAGACGAACTGGCTGAGCATCATCAGCAGATGGCCAGAATTCATCAGCAACGGCGTGCTGCGATGGATGAAGAGGAGCTGGCTGAACAGCGCCAGCGCAATACAGAAGTTCAGAGAATGTCTCGCCAAAGTGCTCCTCATTCCAGTAAAGAGGCTAGAAGGCGAACGAATGATATTAAAAATGGATCAGGGCAACTGTGTCATTTTCAGATAGGTGGACAAGCAGAGTGTCCACATTGTGGAGCATTGCTTTGGAGGCACAAAAAAACGTGGACCATAATGTGCTGTCATAAAGGAGCAGTTCAACTAGAACCCTTGCGAATGCCGGATAATGAGGAGTCACCGGAGTTTAAAATACTAAGTATGTAGGGTGATCAAGGAGACCGAGGTAGATTTCTGCGCAAATATTCGCGGCAAATTAACAATTCATTAGCTTTAGCATCGCAGAGAGTTAGTGAGATGTTTGAGAGTGGAGCATGGCAACCGAATGTAGTCATTCAAGGCCGTTTGTATCATTGGAGAGAGGCCTCGATTAGCTCAAATTTACATTAACGATCCAGATTATAGTGAATCAGAGGAGGATATCAGGATCAGTTGGATGAAGTTGCCGGGAAATATAACTGAACTTGAATGGCAAAGGTTAAGTGATTTGATCCGTGATTTGCAATCATGGCTTAGACAGTGTAATCCTTATGTTATGGATTTCATGTTGGTGACTGAACTGCAAAATGTTCAGCAGCAAACATTGGTGATTAAGGCTGACGCAGTGCCAAGGAATCAACACGAACGGCGATATAATGCCCCTGAAGGATTTCGTGAAGTTGCTGTGTTGATGGACGATAAGCCTGGATCGAGAGATATTGTCCTCAATCGCAGAGATGGTGGTCTCAGGACTATCAATGAGTCAAATAGGGCATACGCTCCATTGCATTATGTTCTTTTATTCCCAAAACGTGAAAATGGATGGAACATGTCTGTTCATTTAGATGATCATGAGAATCAGCATCAACAGGGAGGTGGCAATAGACACAGTAATTCGATTCGCGACTTTTACGTGTTCCATTTGAACGAGAGGTATCAACAGAGAAATGCGCTATTTCAAGCCAGCAGATTGTTCCAGGAATACTGTTGTATGGCATTCGCAAAGATCGAAAATCAAAGGCTAAATTATATAGCTACACATCAGCAACATATCAGAGCTGAATTGTATAATAATATACAGGATGCGATAACAGCCGATGATGCCAATTACAAGCAAATTGGTCGACGCATCATTTTGCCATCGTCGTTCATCGGCGGCCCGAGATATATGAACATTCGCTATCAGGATGCAATGGCTATTGTCAGAAAGTTTGGAAAGCCAGATTTGTTTATAACGGTTACATGCAATCTTGAATGGACTGATATTAAGGATGCACTTTTGCCAGGACAACAGCCAAAGGACCGCGTCCTGATATTGTGGCAAGAGTATTCAAAGGATATCTGAAAAAGATAATGGATGATGTGGAAAAAGAGGGAATCTTTGGAGGTATAGTTGCTTTTACATACGTAATTGAATTCCAAAAAAGAGGATTGCCACATGCACATTTGCTGATCATTTTACATAGAGATTTCAAATTGAGATGTGCTGAGGATGTCGACAGGCCCTACGCAACTTGATGGCAAAGTCAATGTTGCACAACCAATGCGGAGTGGCAAATCGGAAAGTGCCTTGCATGAGAAATGGCCAATGCAGTAAGCACTTTCCGAAATCTTTTGTCCCCCGAACACTTCCTGGAACGATGGGGATGCTCATCCCTCATACAGAAGACGGTCGCCTGCAGATGGCGGTTTGGTCGAAAATGTAAACGGTCGACAGGTTACAAATCAATGGGTTGTGCCATACAATCCATATTTGATTATGAAATATCGTTGTTATATTAATGTGGAAATTTGTAGCTCAGTGAAAGCTTGCAAATATCTATTCAAATATGTTTACAAAGGTCATGATCGGGCAATGATCAATGCCAGGAATGAGGAAGCGAACCAAGGAGGTGAAGTTGGCAGGTTCCAGGATGTTCGCTCGATTGGATCTAGCGAAGCTTGCTGGAGATTGTTCGATTTTGATCTCAATGAACGCAAACCCAGCGTTCAGAAACTGTTGGTTCACTTAGAGAATAGGCAAATGGTCTGTTTTCAGGACACTAGAAGAGGTGTCGAAAGAATTGCTAACGCACCACCTCCTAAGACGGAATTGACTGAGTGGTTCAAGCATAATAGGGAACATGCTTTGAACCCGGATCAAAGGCAACTCCACTGCGATTTCCCTTCGCACTATACGTGGGATAAGAAGGGAAAAAAATGGAATGATAGAAAACAAAAGTTTAGATTCATGACTATTGGACGGGTTTGTAATGTCCATCCAGCATCTGGTGATGTGTTTTATCTCCAAATTCTGTTGCATAATGATTTTTCGAGAGGTAAACAGAGCTTTGCTGATTTGTAAACAATCAATGGCGTGGAATATGAAACATACCAGGCTGTGTGTCAGCATCTGGGACGCCTTCAGGATGATGCTGAATGGAATAACGCCATAGAAGCTGCAGGAACAACACAGATGCCAGCTCAAATAAGGCAGTTGTTTGTCACGATTCTAGGATTCTGCAATCCTGCCGATCCAAGAGAGTTATTTGAACGCCATTGGGGAATTATGGCTGATCGTTTTAGGCATCATCTTCAGGTCGATGATGAAACTTTGATGAAAGCTATTGTTTTGCTCAATATTGAGCAACTGCTTGAAGTTCATTTTAAATTTTTAACAGATTTCAATTTGGCAATTCCTGATGAAGAAATGCGGCAACGTGTCTTAGCATTGAACATGAGATTGCAGCTTAGACGGCTGCCACTTGATCGGAGGGAACTATTCTAGTTTGATCCACTGGAACAGCAATGTATTGTGGATGAACGTATGCCAATGTTGACCCAATCTCATAGAGAATTGGTCGATGGCGTTCTCCACTTGATTTCCACTAATGAGCAACTTTGTGCTTTCATAGATGCTCCAGGAGGCACCGGAAAGACATTTTGTTTCAACACTATGTTATCGGCAGTCAGAACTCATAGGAAGATTGCTCTCTCTGTGGCCACCAGTGGGATCACTGCCACTTTGCTGAGTGGTGGAAGGACCTTCCACTCATGCTTCAAGGCTCCATTGGCTCCGGATGAGTTGAGTGTCTGTAACATTACAGGACAAAGTGAACTCGCGGGCCTTATACGCAATACGTCTCTGATTATTTGGGACGAGGCTCCAATGGCACACAGATATTTGCTGGAGGCATTGGACAGAACTTTGAGAGATATCTGCGGTAGTGACCTGCCATTCGGTGGTAAGACTATCGTTCTTGGTGGCGATTTCAGACAGGTGCTACCAATTGTTAGGAATGCTCAAAGAGAACAAATTGTTGATGCATGTCTGAAAAAGTCCCCGTTGTGGCGCCATTTCAGAGTTTTGCGATTACACGATAATATGCGACTTCGTATGTTCGGGCAAGATAAAGAGGCTGAGACATACGGCCGATGGTTGATGCAGTTGGGAAACGATGAATTGCCACATGTTGGTGATAATCAGACTGTAAGAATCCCAGACCATTTGGTCATGCCACTGGACTGCCAAGCATTGATTGACTGGGTGTTCCCTAATTTGAATGCTTTTTGGCAGAATATCTCCTGGATATCAGAACACGTTATTCTAACTCATACGAATGCAACGGTCAATGAAATAAATTCACAAGTAGCCGGAATGTTTCCTGGAGAGGAATGGTTGACCGTCAGTGCGGATGCAATGGAGCCTAATCAACAGAACAATAAGGATGTTCCAACTGAGTATCTGAATTCACTTCAAATACCCGGATTTCCCCCACATATTTTGAGGTTGAAAAAGGGTATGCCGATTATATTGCTTAGAAATATCAATCATAAAATAGGTCTTTGCTATGGTACCAGATTGATTGTTGAGAGATTGATTAACGGAAGAGTTTTAGAAGCTAAACTCCCAGGCAGAGAGGAATTGGTTCTCATTCCGAGGATCATGCTGAGACCAAGTGAAGATCTGCTGCCATTCATTTGGCAAAGGAGACAGTTTCCCGTCAATTTGGCCTTCTCCATGACTGTTAACAAGGCACAGAGACAGGCTTTCAAGCGAGTCAGTGTCTACTTGAATGATCCAGCTTTCAGCCATGGGCAACTGTATGTTGCTGCATCTCAAGTGTGCGATCCTGATGGTGTAAAATTTGCAATTGATACCACTAACAGAGGAACAAACCTGAATATTGTCTATAATGAAGCTTTGAGCTGATGTATGCATATCTTTAATGCTAACAATAAGTGATGTAAATGATTCAGACATTGGTGTCCTTTGATCAGTGTTGTGAGCTTTGACAGAGTTATCATTTCTGTTCAATGTCATTTATTGTCGATAATGAGCAATAAAAACCAACAAGTATTGGTAGAAATTGCCTTCAAATTTATCGCTTCTGATAGCGGTGGTAATAAAACCTCATCATATGCTGAGTCTGGCAAAATGTTTGGTGCCTATGGCCGGCCAGGGCTAGAGTAATATTGAAAAATGATTCTATTTTCGAAGTAGAAGGATCCGCCATTTGGAGTTCAAACCAGGCCACCTCCCCGAGTTGAACTCTGGGCAATATTGACTGTCTATTACTCAGTGGCTAAGAGCCTGGAAATTACAGAATAAATTATTGTGTCATATAATTTGTTGTTTTATTATTATAGCTGACCACTTATAGATAAGCATGTTATCAAATCCATATTAATTTGGCATTTGTATAAACCATTTCAAGTAAATAGGGACCTTTTTTACATTGACGGACATCTTTTTTATTAATTATCTATATCTATATCTACATATAATATAAAAGATTGGAACTTCCATAATCCTTTTGAGAAACGTGGAACAAACACGTCTATGCAATGATACACGTTTTACAGTCAGGCAGAAGATGAACCATCTCCTAGAGGTCACTATTCTAGGTGCTCCCACCTAGAATTGTTCATATACTATGCACAAACGGTACAACGAAGAATCTGGTATATCTGGAAGATTTTTTTACTGTTTTTGGTATCGCACAGACACCACGGACTCGCCTCATACTGTAACCAGACAAACATCCAATACAGTCATTTTCTCTTTTACCTGTCTTCTCTTATCATCTGTTTACCCGGGCGAAGCTGGGTACGTCAGCTAGTATTTTATTATGCGCATTTCGAAAACAACATCATTCTGGGACAAAAATTGTGTTCTCATCAGATAAAATAAGGTAACATGATATGAGGCCTAAAAACACTTTTCAACAAGAAAGTGTCCAGTCTACATATAATTTCTTCTTTAAAATATACTCCAGTTCTACCAACTGTTGAGTGCTACTTATCTGATATCATCATTCATCATTTCATTTTACATCCGCTTTTCCCTGCTTGCAAGGGTGGGACAGAAACTGATTCTGGCTTGATTTCTACAGCTGGATGCCCTTCCTAACACCAACCTCATTTACAGTGAGTGCTGGGTGCTTTTTTGCAGTGGCACCTCCACGACCACTTTACAGTGTAATGATAGGGACACCAGTCCCAATCATCTCATTGAGTAAACTGAGTAAACTGGAGCAATGTGAAATAAAGTGTCTTGCTCAAGGAAACAACACATCACCCGGTCTGAGAATTGAACTCACAACCTTTCGATTGCAAGGCCAATGCTCTAACCACTAAGCCATGTGCCTCCATGATATATGCATAGTTTTATTGTTCTACAATATTACTCACCTTCTATATATATATATATATATATATATATATATATATATATAGAGAGAGAGAGAGAGAGAGAGAGAGAGAGAGAGAGAGAGAGAGAGATAAAAAAGAGAAAACACAGGTAAGCATTAAAAAAAAGATTTTATCCAAGTATTTACGACCGTTTCATTGGTAACTGCAACCTTATATTGCTATACTGCAAATAGCAGCCACTCAATGATAATTGTTGTACACGTCCAAATGATCAAAATAGTGAATAAGTTACTCTTAAAAAGTTCTTAATATATAGAAAAACATTTTTTTGTAATTGTATTTACTAGTATAGAGAGAGAGGAAGAGGATTGACAAAGTGGATTGTCAATCCACTTTCTAATTCCTCTTCCTCTCTCTCTATACTAGTAAATACAATTACAAAAAAATGTTTTTCTATATATTAAGAACTTTTTAAGAGTAACTTATTCACTATTTTGATCATTTGGACGTGTACAACAATTATTATTGAGTGGCTGCTATTTGCAGTATAGCAATATAAGGTTGCAGTTACCAATGAAACGGTCGTAAATACCTGGATAAAATCCTTTTTTTAATGCTTACCTGTGTTTTCTCTTTTATCCTTTATACTCCAAGATTGAATGTGATTCTTACAAACTTGTGGAGTTACCCCTAACCGTACGTTGAAACCGTCCATTAAACTGGATTACAATAAGCATTTTTCTCCTTCCCTAACTATATATATAGATATATGTGTGTGTGTGTATATATATATATGTGTGTGTGTGTGTGTGTATATGTATATATATATACATATATACATATACATATATATATATATATATATATATATATATATATATATATATATATATATATATATATATATATACACATATATATATTGAGCGTTCACAGAGTAGGATGCCCACATAGGAAGATACACACACACATATGTGTGTGTGTGTATGTGTGTATGAGCTGCTAGAGGCCTACTTCCATAGAAATAGAAATAAACTGATGTGAATCTGGCAAAAGAAATGTGTAAAGTAAGTTAAATAAATTCATATATAATATATACTATCAAATAAACCTGGATATGAACGTGCTGTGTACATTTCCATTTCTATGTTTAAAATAGTAGTTCTCATTGTTAGTTCTGGTGACTTGCTGAAAAGCATCTTAAATTTATGTTGTCAATAATAATATAAACAGAACAGCAGCAAGACTAATATATTATTTTATTTTATTTTCCTTTAGTCTGTGTGTGGTTTCCTGTTTAAAATATGGTGCAACATAGCCCTGCATGTTGTAGCATTGCCACCAGTAAATGCATGAAACTGTAAACAATTGCTTAAAAAAAAAGATCCTATGATTAGTATGAAGCTAACCTCTACATTAGCAGGGGAAAAGGATATTAAAACTGTCAAGGAGGGAAAGACAGTTCCCATGGCCCTTTTCAGGGTCTCTGAAACTGGTAGGCAGAAGACAGGAAAATATTCTCAAATGAAGAACCTAGCCTGTATGTTTGCGATATAGTGAATTCCTCTAAAGGCACACAAGAACCTGTTGGTGGTATGTAACTAGGCAATAGATTCAGTCTATGAAACATGCATATGTACACACATAGATATGTAGGTAGATGAGTGGGTGGATTGATGAACTGGTGAATGCAGGGCTGGATTAAGACCTTTAAAAATCCTAAACACAAAAAAGATTATGATACCCTCATTTAGAATATTTATAGAACAACCCCAGTATATCCTATCCTATTTTAGGGGCAGGATTTTACCTATATAGTTGACGAAGGCCTCATATCAAATTTTGAGCTACATATCTTTAGAATAATTTGTATGACAGCTTGGCTTTACATCACAATTGACCATTTCCTCCACAGTTGATTTCTATCATATTAAGTGAGAGTGAGAGTGATGTGATGTGAGAAAGTGATATAGAGGAAGAATTGATCCTAGTATTTGAACTAGTACTTTATTTATCAACCTCAAAAAGATGAAAACAAAGTTGACTTCTGTGGAATTTGAAAGTTGTAACTAGGAAGCAAAAAAACAAAACAAAACAACAACAGATATAATATGTTCTATCCCATAAGAAGATGTTATGCTCTCACATGAAATTAATGAGTAATGATTTGACTCTGGAATTTATTACAGTAAAGAAAAGTAGAGATAGAAAGAATCTTCAACAATAAATAACTCTGTGCAGGCTTGTTTCATGTCCTTAATTAAGGGATCATTGTCATCCCCATCACCACCACTATCATCACCATCACCACCATCATTATCATTGTCGTTATTTTATGCTCACTTTCCATGTTTGCATGTGTAACACTCTCTAGACAGGAAGTAGCTGGAGTTACTTGCCGTTGAGGTTGCAGAACCTTCTTTGTCACTTCCGTCCGGGGAACTATAAAAGGAGAGAGCTGAAAGCTATCACCCTCTCATTTCACCTTTCGGCCAGGCGCGTTCCGTCGACGGTATACTCTCTCATTTCCTGACCAGTGAAAAGGTAAACAACTAACTAACTTTCTTTCGTCGTGAAATCACTAGCCAACATGTAACACAACAATAACCACGGCCTGGCAACACTTCAGCCAGTAGACCGTGTCTTCTGAAATCCTTAATTCATTCTTTCATCTCTCTTGGCATGTCAACTATTCAGCTCTACTCAGCTCAATCTTCGTAAATAAATATTGTACATACAACCCAGTGTCCTGTTATAATTGGATCACGTCGGAGTCACCAATTATAACAGGACACTGGGTTGTATGTACAATATTTATTTACGAAGATTGAGCTGAGTAGAGCTGAATAGTTGACATGCCAAGAGAGATGAAAGAATGAATTAAGGATTGCAGAAGACACGGTCCACTGGTTGAAGTGTTGCCAGGCCGTGGTTATTGTTGTGTTACATGTTGGCTAGTGATTTCACGACGAAAGAAAGTTAGTTAGTTGTTTACCTTTTCACTGGTCAGGAAGTGAGAGAGTATACCTTCGGCGGAACGCGCCTGGCCGAAGGCCAGCAGCCGAAAGGTGAAATGAGAGGGTGATAGCTTTCAGCTCTCTCCTTTTATAGTTCCCTGGACAGAAGTGATAAAGAAGGTTCTACAACCTCAACGGCAAGTAACTCCAACTACTTCCTGTCTAGAGAGCGCTATACATGCATTGGAGGCATTGTGACAATCTGAAACTAGACCATGTCCTGACTCTTACAATTCATATTTTGACATGGTTTCTAATTCCAGATGCTCTTCCTAGTATCAACAGTGTACTGGGTGCATCTATCACTGGGTGGCACCAGCACTACCAAAAGTTTTTATTTGAACAAAATGAAATATTGTGTTCTGAATTCAAATCCTTTTGTGCTCTAGTTGAGTGATATACTTAATCCATCGCCCAGTTTAACACCACCACTTGGTCCTTAGTTGCTTTTAGCAGAGTTCACTCTGTTGCAATCATTTGGTCCATGTTTTAATTTGAGTATATCATCTTCTATCCAGTTTTTGAAACCCTAAAAAGTGCTCTTCCCATCCCTGATTAAATAGTAAAAACAAAATGGCTTCATAAAATGTAGAGGAGAGCTGAATGTTGCTCAAAGTTAATGCATTGCAATTTACAGATCAGTAAATGGATTAGAAAACTTAAAGATATGTAACAAAAATATGATGAAATACAGAGAATTAAAAACTATACTAGTATTTTTTTTATTACTTAGTCAGAGAGGGACTCTGACCAAGACTGGTGGGTGGGAGGGAGCAAGTTATTCTAAAACTGAAGAATTGTCCAAATGCTTGTATCTGACTAAACACTAAAGACACCCATAAGCCAGATGCTGATGTTAAACTAGGTGAAGGATTAAATCTACCACCCAAGTAGGCCCAAGTGGGATTTGAAATCAGAATGTAAAAAACTTGGACAGATGCCACAAGGTATCCTATCATTCATACTTCCACCAATCCATCACTCCAAATTGGTACTTTATTTATTGGCCCTTGAAGGATGAAAGGCTACTTTGATCTCAGCATGATTTGAACTGAAACTATAGTGAACCAAAATGATTACTGCAAAGATATTTCATCCAATACTCTAATGCTTCTGCCTGGCAGATTGATTTTGAATACAAATATATCAAGGAAATATTCATAAAGGCTCAACAAAGATAAACATCAAGTAAACTTAACTAAAAATGAGCCAAGGCATAAGCCTCTACAAGGTTGTTTGACTTGTTAGAAATAGCAACCCAATCTACTTTGAATTATACTCTCCTTACTTATATAAGAAAATAAAGGATATATAAAATATACTTTATTTTATTGACCCCGAAAGGATAAAATATGAAGTTGACATTGTCAAGATTTAAATTCAGAATGTAAAGAGCTGGTACAAATGCCACAACTCTGTATATACATACCCAAAGCTATCTGGATGTTGATAGTTATTATAATCGGTTTGTAAATCTTAATTTATCCTGTTAATTGAGTCTTGTGAACTGTATTATCTTTTGTCAGTATTTGCTTCACCCTGGAGTTTTTGTCTCTTATGATTTGAATGCATATATATATATATCTGTGTTCATCTCTCCTTACAGTATTATAAGGCTCGGGAAAATGTTTTCCTTGAGCTACTTTGATTATAAGGGACTAACGTGAGTTTTTAACTCAATATATTCTTTTGATATATATATATTTAATGAAGGGTTAAAAATGAAATGTTTAGATGGTTATATGTGGTTATTAGTTGATATGATAATAACAAAGTATAATAGGAATAGGTGTAATAACGAGAATATAAAGAATATAATGATTTGGTTATATATAGTTTACTTCACGTGAATCAATTAAAAAGTACATATAAAACAGTTACCAAGAGTTGTTAACGTAGTTATTGTTTCTGATATGAGGCTGTTGAAGTCTGTTGTTGTTGTTGGTGTGAAAACAGCGAGCGACAGTTAATTGTTGTTGTTGTTGGAATTTGGAGACCGTTGTAGTAGTTGTGAGACTGTAGTTAGTAAGAGAGAGAGAGAGATGGTTTGTATATCTCTGAATGGTCTGTAATTAATTGTAGACCACTGTGGCTTGTACATGGTCTGTAGGAGTAGGGTTCCAATTGCTCTGTGTGTATCTGTAGACCTCATGGGGTCTGTTGATAGTGGTGAATCCTTACATAGTTTGTTGTGTATCCTAGTGCTTTGATATCTCTGTGTCTGTAGACCCTTGGGGTCTATTGATAGCAGTGAATCCTTACATAGCTTGTTCTGTAGTGGGGTGCTCTGATGTATACCTGTAGTGGGATGATAGCACAGGCTTTATATACCTATCGCTTCGTGTCCCCCCACCTTGAGGGGACACTCAAACATATCAACCTGTCTGCACCAAAAGGGTGTTGACCCATAATTTAACCTTTAGGTATCACCCAAAGTTCAAGGCACGGACAGATTTCGTTACATATATATAACACATGCTGTATATTTATATATGTATTACATGCTATATGTTTATATACATATTTATATATATTTATATATATATCATCATCATCGTTTAACGTCCATCTTCCAGGCTAGCATGGGTTAGACGACTTTGTTCCATTTGATGCGGGAATGGTTGGGAGTCCGTGTCTCACTTGTACAGAAGTGTCTCTGGCAGGTTTTTTTACAGCTGGATGCCCTTCCTAACACCAACCACAGTTACAGTGTGGACTGGGAGCCTTTTCCCCGAGTCTCCTACACGGCCACCTTACAGTGTGGACTGTTGTGTCATCGACACAGTGGACGGAATGGAAAAGGGAGGATGGGGTGGGGTGTACATTGGTTTAAGAGGTGCTTACTGACTGGAGGTTTGTATGCAAAGCAGTCTGATCTTCTGTACAACTGCATGGCACCAAAGATCTCAATCCAGTGTCATTGTCTTCAAGAGGTCAGTTTTTATCACCTCATCCCAGGATTTTCTTGGTCTACCCACTCCGTAGCTTCCATCAATTTTCATTGCCCTGCACTTTTTTATAGAGCTGAGAGCTGTCATCCTTCATACGCATCACATGTCCATACCAACGCAATCTCCTCTCCAGAACATAACATTTGATACCTCTTATGCTTAGTCTCCCTCTTAGTTTGTTTATGCTTCACCTTTCGCGCACATTACTATATCGTCATTCATATACATGCATCATACAATCTGCCTTTCACTTTTAGAGAAAAACCCCTTGTGGCCAACAGCGGTATTAGCTCTCTGAACTTTTTTCATCCCGTTCTAACTCTAGTTACTGTACTTTCAGAGAACCTCCTCCACTGCTGACTTTGTCACCCAGGTAACGGAAGGTGTCTACTATTTCTATAGAACTATCTGGGCAGTTGAATGAGATATCATCCTGTGGGTCCTTGCTACTTACTGCACCTGAGCATCGGCCACATATAAAATTTACATTCTTAGATAGCTTACCTCTGATCCCACTATATCTTTTATGTACCCATAGTTTGCATTTGGGACATAGAATGGAATTTCTACCCATTCCTTTCCTATATACTGAGCATGGCCATTTCCCAGAGGGTACCTGTGCCCTATTCTCTTTGTACATATTAGAACTTTAGTCTTAGACAAGTTGATTCTAGGCCATGCTTCCATATTTGGAACTTCTTTTCTAGTTCAGCCATAGATTCAGCTATGAGAGTTAGATCATATGCATATAGAAGTTCCATGGGCAGCCAGTCTTAAAGCCCTCTGTTATAGCCTGTCGGACAATAATAAACAGGAAGGGGTTAAGGATGGGGCCTTGGTGAAGACCTACTATTACGCTAAATTCATCACTATATTCATTGTTAATTCTAACCTTGCTGACTGTTCCTCTATACGTGGCCTGTATAGCTCTCACAAGCCATTCACCCACTCCTAGTTTTCTAAGAGCCCACCAGATTAAGGTGCATGAGACTCTGTCAAAGGCCTTCTCCAGGTCAACAAAAGCTAAGTAGATGGGTTTACTGTTAGCTAGCTACTTCTGTAGTTGCCATACAAGGAAAAGAGCATCTGTGGTACTTTTACTTGGCACAAACCCAAACTGCATTTCATCTAGATAATTCAGTCCTGGGTGGCCATAGTGTCCTACCTTTCCAGATACCTTCAGCATTTCAGCAACTATCCCCAAAGGCCCAGCTGTCTTGCCTGTCTTCATATCTCTGATTGCCTTACTTACTACACTACCATCAACTTTCACAGCTGGTCCTTCTATTGGATCGATGTGGGGAAGACTTTATTCCATTCATTCTCCTCATTCAGTAGTCACTTGTAGTGACACTTCCAAGTTACCTTCTTATCACTATCAGTGAGGGCAAGTATACCATATCATTATGGACACACGTCTCCCCAACAATATCACACTTCTCCTTGACACATTGCCTCGCAATCCTGAATATCTCACGTCTTTGGTCTTCCTGTTGTAGAATATGCTTGAACTTACTATCTTCTGCTTCCCTCTTTGCAAAGTACACTTGTTGTCCAGCTTCTCTCCTAGCTACCCGATAGTGTTTTCTATTACCCTGTCCTGCCATTCTTTCCAAGCCTGCTTTTTGCCCTTGATGGACTCCTCCACCTTACTTTTCCACCACTATGTCACTCTCCTCTTGCCTAACTGTCTGTTCCAGCCACAGATTTCATCAGTCGCCATCTACAGGTTAACTTTCAGGAATTCCCACTGTTCCTCTATATTGTTTGTCTCTAATTGTTCTTCCTTACTATCAAAAGCATCAAGAAATATGCTTTTAAATTTGTTTCTGGCTGTGGGGTTGTTCAGCTTCCATAATCTTCTCCTTAAGGTATTCCTCTGTTGGCAAGTATGTCTGACCCTGACTATGAGGTCACTAACTATCAAGTTATGTTGGGAGGTGCATTCTTCTCGAGGGAGGGACTTAGTGTTCAAAACAGACACTTTGTCTCATTTCCTAGTAAGGATAAAGTCTATCTGGCTGGTGTGCTCTCCTGATCTAAATGTAATCCAATGACTGTCACGTTTTTTGAAGTTTGTGTTACAGATAGTCAGGTCATTTGCATCACAGAATTACAGGATCCTGACGCCTTCCTCATTTCTGGTACCAAAACCTTAACCTCCATGGACACCATGATAGCCATCACAATGTTGTCCAAAGTAACTTTTTGTTATGTAAGAAGCTGTCTGATGAGATCATGGCAATAAGTATGCGGAATCGTGTGGCCACTGTCGTCATTGAAATATGTATCACAGCCTTCAATAAAGGACTTTAACATCTGAAATTACTTAGCATTTTCTTATTCTATATATATTTATATATATATTTGTATATATTTTTATATACCATATTTCCTGGTGCCAAATACACTTCATCCTCGAGGACGCACCCTAATTATGACAACCAAAAATAAAAAATAAATAATAAACAATAAAAAAACAACCTTCGGCCTCCAGGACACATGGTAGATTTTTCAGACTTATTTTAGGAAAAAAATAGCGTCTTCGACGCTGGGAAGTATTTTGGGGTTTCTTGGTGACTTTGGACATCCTGCAAGACCAAAAAAAAAACCTGTTAAAGGGCAAAGGAGCTCTTAAGAGTCAATGGCCATCCAAAATCACTGAGAGAGATGACCCCTTAGCCTTTGTCAAGGCAGAATTCTAGGAGAAGGAAAACTCTGATATAACACTTGCAACCCTGATGGTATCCAATGATGTTGACTTGTTCTTCTTTTTGGTAAATATCATCTTGGTTAAGAGAGTGGGACTGGCTTTGTGCAGTGCCTTTGCTCACTATAAAAGCTTCACGGCACAGGCATTGCCTTATATCTGGAGATCTCTCTGCACTTGTCGTCACATGGTACATTGGGCCCAGCACTATGTGTCAATAATTGTCACAGGTGTAGTGTTTGTACCAGAGTTTTCAAGTCACTGGCTGGACTAAAAAGTCACACTCGTTCAGCGCATCAGTAGGGGTTCTCCTACATGGATATATATTTATATTTATAAGTATATATGTATGTATCATCATCATCACCGTTTTACGTCCGTTCTTCCACGCTAGCATGGGTTAGACGGGTTGTCCTGTTGTGAGCAGTGTCTAGTCGGCTGACCTTGTCTTGCTCATACAGGAACTGATTCTGGCTTGATTTCTACAGCTGGATGCCCTTCCTAACACCAACCTCATTTACAGTGAGTGCTGGGTGCTTTTTTGCCGTAGCACCTCCATGACCACTTTGCAGTGGGAGGATGCGGGGGCATATTGTCTATATGCTTCAGCTTTGGCTTGTTCCTGGGGGCGGGGGGGGGGGGTCTTCTGTATTACTGCGTGATGCCAGAGGTCACGGTCCTGTTCTTGAGAAGTGCAATTGGGTAAGATTGGCCTTTATCACCTCATCCCAGGTCTTCTTGTGTCTCCCCACTCCGCGCCTTCCATCGTCTTCTAGTGCTCTGCACCGTTTTATGCAGCTGTCATCCTTCATATGCATCACATGTCCATACCAACGCAAGCGCCTTTCCTGCACACAGCATTTGATTCCTCTTATGCTCAGTCTCTCTCTCAATTCATTTATGTTTTGCCATTCGCATATATTTCTATTAAACATCCATCGGAGCATGCAGGCTTCGTTTCATTGCTGTTCGTATACACGCATCATACAGTCTGCCTTTCATTTTGAGGGAGAAGCCTTTTGCAGCTAGCAGTGGCAGTAGTTCCCTGAACTTCTTCCATCCCGTTCTTACCCTAGTTATTGTACTTTCTGAACACCCACCTCCTCTGCTAATTCGGTCACCTAGGTAGCATAAGCTGTCTACTGTTTCTACAGAGCCCTCCCAGAGATTGGTGGTACTTGTTTTCTGTGGCTGTCTGCGGCTTGCTGTCCCAGCACAGCTGCTACATGTGAAGCCTACATTCTTAATTAAGCTTCCTGAGATCCCGCTACATCTCTTGTGTACCCATTGTTTGCATTTGGGGCAGAGAATGGAGTTCCTACCTACACCTTTCCTACATACTGAGCAAGGCCATTTCCCTGAGGGGATCTGGGTTCTGTTTTCTAGTCTACTTACAAGGACCTAAGTCTTTGTCAGGTTGACTTTGAGACCCTTTCTTTCTAGTCCCTGCTTCCAAGTTTGGAATTTCTTCTCTAGTTCTACCATAGATTCAGCTATAAGTGTGAGGTCATCTGCATACAGGAGTTCCCTTGGGCATCCGGTCTTAAACTCCTCCGTTATTGCCTGCAGGACTATGATGAACAGGAGAGAGCTAAGAACAGAGCTCTGGTGGACACCAACCTGTACGCTAAATTCCTCGCTATTCTCATTGCTAATCCTAACTTTGCTGACTGCTCCCCTATACATGGCTTATATATGTGTATATATATACATGTGTATATATATGTATATATGAATATACATGTATGCATGTGTATATATGCGGGGATTAAGAAATTATCTGGCTGGATACCCGATCGTCTGGTTACACCACTGGGAGCGAAGGACCCCTAGCCTTTGTCAGGGCTTTCTTCTAGGAGAAGGCAACTCAGGAAACTGGGATAACTCTGATATAAAACCTGCGGCTCAGTAGTTACCGATGATGTTGTTCTTTTCTTCTTTTCGGGTTATAGCTACTGTTGCTGAGAGAGTGGGATTGGCTCAGTGCACAGTCTTTCCTCACTTTAAAAAAATCTTCACGCGCAGGCATTGCACGATAGCATTAATTGATAATTATTAATAATGGTATATCGTGCAATGGCCATACTCGATAACGAGGGGGAAGCCATCATATATGTATGTATATATATATATATATATAATATATAAGATCAAAAGATGGTTAAAAGAGTTCCATGTATTTTATTATGCGTATTTCAAAAACAAATATCATCATGCAATAATATTTGTGTTTTCATCAGATAAAATAGGAAGACATGATATGAAGGTTAAAAAACAGTTGTGAATAGTGCAATTTTAAATCAACATAATAAAATACATGGAACTCTTTTAACCATCTTTTCATCTTATATATTATGAATACTCCAGTCCTACAAACTGTAGAGTGCTTCTTATCTGCATTGCTTTATTGTACTACAATAAAACTCACCTCCTACATATATATATATATATATATATATATATATATGTATATACATATATATATGTATATACATATATATATATGTATATGTATATATTTCATTCATTCATTCATCATCATTTTACGTCCACTTTTCCCTGCTTGCAAGGGTGGGACGGGTTTTATTCAGCACAGCATCTCTCCACTCGTCACGGTCCTTCATCATCTCCACCGTGAGCTTCAACGATCTGAGGTCTGTTCTCACCACCTCCGCCCATGTTTTTCGTGGTCTACCTCTACCATGTCTTCCTTCAACTGGCATTTCCTAGCACTTCTTCACCCATCGGTCATCCTCCATGCACATCACATGTCCATACCACCTCAATCTCCTCTCCCGTACATTATATTCTATCCCTCTCAGACACAGTTTCTCTCTCAACACATTTATGCTCGGTCGTTCACGCACATTTACACTGCACATCCAACAGAGCATGCTTGCCTCATTTCTCTCTAGCCATCGCATATTCTCTGCAGTTGCTGCCCATGTCTCACTACCATGCAGCATCGCCAACAACCGGCCTTTCGGACGCAGGGAGAAACCATTCTTCATCAGCAGAGGAAGCAGCTCCCTAAACTTCTTCCAACCCGTCCTTATTCTAGATACTATGCCAGTTCCTTTTCTGCATATCGAACATGGCCATTTCCCTGACGGAATCAGAGTTTTGTCCTCTTTTCTACTCATCAACACTTTTGTCTTAGCTAGGTTCACTCTCAGTCCTCTTGATTCCAACTGCTGTTTCCATAGCCAGAATTTATTCTCTAGCTCCTCTACTGATTCTGCTAAAAGAACCAGATCGTCAGCATAGAGAAGTTCCCATGGACAGCCAGTCTTAAACTCCTCTGAATGTATATGTATATATGTATATGTATATATATATGTGTATATGTATATATGTATATATATATATATATATATATATGTATATATATATATATATGTATATATATATATGTATATATATATGAATATATATGTATATATATATGAATATATATGTATATATATATGAATATATATGTATATATATATGAATATATATGTATGTATATGTATATATATATGTATGTATATGTATATATATATGTGTATATATTGTTATACTTGGGGAGGGTCATATTTGCGTAATATTGCCAGAATTAATAACAGAACACACTCACTGTTTGGTTGGTTTTCGCTTCTCGCTGTCTTTTATATCTGCGATCTAACTTACTCGGTCCTCAATGTTGCCATTGACTGACCGACGGTCAAAAATAATACAGATACAATATAGACACAAACACATATATATAGTTTACATAATTTACATAAATCTTTCGTTGCACATCTGCAACATCGTCAGTGGTGTTATATTCTTTGTTCCTCCTGTTGTGTTGTATGACTACGCCATTTTTTATTCAGTCTGTCTATATATTTATTTATTTATTTGCTTGTTTGTCTTATTTTATTTTGTCTTCTTTGCGCATATATTTCATATAAAAAACCTCGCTAAACTAATTCATCGCCGCTATGTGTATATATATATGTATATATATATGTATATATATATGTATATATATATATGTGTATATATATATGTATATCATCATTCATCATCATTTCATTTTACGTCCGCTTTTTCCCTGCTTGCAAGGGTGGAACGGGAACTGATGCTGGCTTGATTTCTACAGCTGGATGCCCTTCCTAACACCAACCTCATTTACAGCGAGTGCTGGCTGCTTTTTTGCCGTGGTACCTCCACGACCACTTTGCAGTGGAATGATAGGGACCTCAGTTCCTATCATCTCATTTCTACAGCTGAGTAAACTGGAGCAATGTGAAATAAAGTGTCTTGCTCAAGGAAACAACACATCGCCCGGTCTGAGAATTGAACTCACAACCTTTCGATTGCAAGGCCAATGTTCTAACCACTAAGCCATGTGCCTCCATGTATATATATATATATATATGTATATATATATGTATATATATATATGTATATATATATGTATATATATATATATGTATATGACGGTGATGAATTTGTTGTGTGAGGTTTTTTATATGAAATCGTGTCGAAACAAATATTGTTATACTTGGGGAGGATCATATTGTTGTATTAATATTGCCAGAAATAATAACAGAACACACTCACTGTTTGGTTGTTTTTCGCTTCTGTATCTTTTATATCTCCATAGGTAATTTATTTGGTTCTCAATGTTTATCATTGACTGACCAACGGTAAAAAATACAGGTATAATATAGATATATATAGTCTAACAAAGTTCTTTCGTTGCACATCTGCAATATCATCAGTGGTGCTATTATGTTCTTCCTGTTGTATTGTATGTCTACACCATAGGTATATATATATATATATATATATATATATAGACTATTGCCTTGTCTGATGAATGAATGCGGACGTTTCTTGTATTCGTCTTATTCGGGAAACCTCTGGTAATGAGGTAATTATACTGTATTGTTTCATCATCATCATCATCATCATACGTCCATCTTCCACGCTTGCATGGGTTTGGACGGGAGTTTTCCCACTTGAGGCAAGATTTGTTGTCCTGCTCGTATAGTACTGTCTGCCGGGTTTTCTACGGCTGGATGCCCTTCCTAACACCAACCACGTTTACAGTGTAGACTGGAAGGTTTTTACCGTGTTACCTACACGGCCACATTACAGCGTGGACTGTGTGTTTTTTTTTGTTGTGACACCTACACGACCTCATTTGTTTCGGACTGGATGTTGTGGTACCAACATAACTTCACATTTAAGGGGGTGGTGTGGATGGTGTGGGGGGTAGTGGGACGGGGGTCTATTTTGTTAGAGGTGCCTAATGTCTGTAGGTTTCACTTTGTACTTAGGTAAGGCAGGTCTTCTCTATTACTGTGTAACGCCAAAGATCTCGGTCCAGTGACATTGTCTTGGAGAGGTGTAAGTGTGTGAGGTCAGAATTTATCAAGTCGTCCCAGGTTTTTCTGGGTCTGCCTACTCCGTGGCTACCGTCTATTTTTATCGCCCTGCACTTTTTTATACAGCTGTCGTCTTTCATGCGCATCACATGACTTACTCTCTCGAGTAAACAACATCTGATCCCTCTTATTCCTAATTTCTCTCTTAGTTCGTTTATGCTTTGCCATTCACGTATATTACTATTACACATCCAGCGGGGCATGCAAGCTTCGTTCCTCTCCAGTCAGCGCATATCCTCTGCACACAATGCCCAGGTCTCACTGCCATGTAACATTGCTGTTCGTAAGCAGGCATCATACAGCCTGTCTTTCATTTTTAGAGAGAACCCTTTAGTGGCCAATAGTGGTATAAGCTCTCTGAACTTTTTCCATCCTGTTCTGACTCTAGCTACTGTACTTTCAGAGCACCCTCCCCCACTGCTGATTTTGTCACCCAGGTAACGGAAGGTGTCCACTATTTCTATAGAACCATTGTGCAATGGAATGAGCTAGTATTCTGTGGGCACTTGCTGCTACTTATTGCACCAAAGCACTGGCCACATACAAAATCTATATTCTTAGTTAGCTTACCTGTGATCCCACTACATCTTTTATGCACCCATACTTGGCATTTGGGACATAAAATGTAGTTTCTGCCTACTCCTTTCCTACACACTGAGCATGGCCATTGTTTTTTATACATTATATATATATAGTAATAATAATAAATTAGAAGACTAAAATCCAAAAAGGGCTCGATAAGGATAAATATATATCAAATATATAAGAACCGTAGAGCAAATATTTATTAAAATAGCAGATTGAAGTTTAAGCAAAGAATCGCTGCTTTCACCCTTAACGGGATCTTCTGAAACTAAGAAAGTCAATGAAGATTGACTTTGTTAGTTTATATGTATATATATATGTGTGTGTATATATATATATATGCACATATATATATGTGTGTATATATATGTATATATATATATATATATATATATATGTATATATATATATATGTATATATATATTTGTATATATATATTTGTATATATATATATTTGTATATATATATATGTGTATATATATATGTGTATATATATATATGTATAAATATATATATGTGTATATATATATGTATATATATATATATGTATATATATATATATATATATGTATATAACGGAGGAGTTGTGGTAAGGAACCAGATGGACCATAAGGCACCAGAGTACTCAATACTTAGGATAGTAGAGTGGGTAATAGGAGAAAGTATGACCCCGACGGCAGAGCTCAAGCCATTTTGACGGCTATTTCTGGACTAAAGTAAGATTTTTTTTAGTTTGGTAAATATATAGCCGAACTTTTCAAGGGTACTTCCTTATATGGAAAGATTGTAGTTGTCAAGGGGATGGCTGAACTTGCCTGTAGAACGATAGGGGAGTGGGTAGAGGCGGAGGAAACATTACAAATGCTGTTTACGAAGGATCAACTCTTAAACAAAAAAGACGAACTGGTAACTGCATGCAAACACAGATTGCAGAAGACTTACCTCGTCCTCAAACCCCCTAACGATCCGGGTGGGTAGACCAGGGCTGAAACACCCCAATAATAATTTGTTTTCCCGTGTATATATATATATTGTTTCTGAATTTGTTAAGCAAGATTCTTTATCTGAAAACGTGTGTTGAAACCGATATTGTTATACTTTGGGAAGGTCATGTTGAACACACGCACCAGTTGCTTTCACCCGGATGTAACACATGCGCAAACTAAGCACACAACACACACAAAAACAAGATGGCGTAGGACAGAACAAAGGAGAGGCACAAAACAAAGAAAAGAATCCCCAGTCACTGAAGAGGTCACAGAATGTGTGACGAAAGAACTTTGACAATATATGAACAACCGTCCGGTTGTGGAACCAACCAACCAACCAACCGGAAATTTATAAATTCTTTTGAAAAAATTAAAAAAAAATTTTTAATAAATTGGAGTGAAAGCAACTGGTGCATGTGTTTCTTATTGGCAACATGACCCTCCCAAAGTATAACAATATATATATATATGTGAATATATATATGTTTGTATTTGAAAAAAAGGAAAAGAATGACTTCACTTGTAGTGTTAAAAAATTTCATGATTTAATGTTATAATATAATATTATAATATTCTACCAACTTATAATATTATATTACATTATAACATTTTTAACACTACAAGTGAAGTCATTCTTTTCCTCTTTTTCAAATATACCTAACTGTACCAAGGATCCCACATATTTTCCAATATATATATGTATATATATATATCTTTTCACTTCTTAATAATTTGTGTTTGAGACATGTTGGCTGAGAGCTTTTAACGGGAACGAAAATATTTGTTTTCTATTCTCCCGCCACCATGTAAAGTATGTAAATCGGTGGCTGGTCAGTGGATGGAGTTGTATCAGATTCCAGTTGCTAATTACTTTACTGTGTCCGCCATCACAAACAGTCATAGCCGGCATGGGCTGGGGTTTGGATTATGTCGATCGATTGCTTATAGATTAGGCGATACCCACTGATGAAGCCACATATGCCGATTATGCATTGTTGCATAATATATGCAGACAGATGGTGCAGAGCACCTTACTGCTGCATTAAGTGTGGCCGAAACTCGAGTCCGGGAACTATTATAGGCACCCGTTTTACATGTGTTGTATTGAAGCAAATAACTATGTGTATACTCTGGTAATGTATCTTACATTGCCTATTGAGTACGCTGAGATACAACCGGTCCTGGCATTGATAAATGTGCTGGATGTGTCAACTCCTTATTATAAATATATATATATATATATAAATTATAGACGGTAGCCACGGAATAGGCAGACCCAGAAAAACCTGGGACGACTTGATAAATTCCGACCTCACACACTTACACCTCTCCAAGACAATGTCACTGGACCGAGATCTTTGGTGCTACACAGTAATACAGAAGACCCACCTTGCCTAAGTACAAAGCGAAACCTACAGTCAGTAGCCACCTCTAACAAAATAAATCCCCCCTCCCCGTCCCATTACCACCACCCCTTTAAATGTGAAGTTATGTTGGTACCACAACATCCAGTCCGAAACAAATCAGGTCGTGTAGGTGTCACAACAAAAAAAAACACAGTCCACGCTGTAATGTGGCCGTGTAGGTAACACGGTAAAAACCTCCCAGTCCACACTGTAAACGTGGTTGGTGTTAGGAAGGGCATCCAGCCGTAGAAAACCCGCCAGACAGTCCTATACGAGCAGGACAACAAATATTGCCTCAAGTGGGAAACCTCCCGTCCAAACCCATGCAAGCATGGAAGATAGACGTTAAACGATGATGATGATGATGATGATGATGATATATATATATATATATATATAAATGGGAAAAAGATAGTCTGCCTCAAATCGATCCAATAGAAGGACCAGTGGTGTAAGTTAAAGGTAGTATAATAAGTAAGGCAATCAAAGATATGAAGACAGGCAAGGCAGCTGGGCCTTCGGAGATAGTTGCTGAGATGTTGAAAGCATCTGGAATGGTGGGACATACTATGGTCACCCGGATAGTAAACCAAGTCATATAGAATGGGGTCATACCAAATGACTGGCATAGCAACATCATCATTAACTGCTACAAGAGTAAAGGAGATGTCCTAGATAGGGGAAACTATAGAGGCATTAAATTAATTGACCCGGTCATGAAGGTCACAGAAAAAGTTATAGCGCAACTAATCAGAGAGTGAATTGATCTAGATGAAATGCAGTTAACCAAATATATACCCCAATCCACTACCTCTACTCCACTCTCCCACTCCCACCAACACCACCCTCTCTCTGTAAAGTTGGTACCACAACATCCAGTCCAAATAAATGAGATAATGAGATTGAGATCGTGTAGGTGTCACGACAAAAACACACACAGTCCACGCTGTAATGTGGCCGTGTAGGTAACACGGTAAAAAGTTCCCAGTTACACACTGTAAATGTGGTTGGTGTTAAGAAGGGCATCCAGCCGTAGAAAACCTGCCAGATAGTCCTATATGAGCGAGTCACGGTCACCCGACCAACCTTGTCTCAAATTGTGACAACTCCCGTGTAACCCATGCTTGCGTGGAAGATGGACGTTAAATGATGATGATGATGATGATATATGTAAACATATATATAGTAAGAATATTTTCGAAACGGCGAGCGAGTTTGAAATTAGAAATATAAGCTATCGCCGTATTTTGACAAAAGAAATTAAAGAAATTATTTAGCCTGATAGTGGGGTTAAGAACCCTCGGAGAAATGGAAAAAGATGAGTATTGAGGTACATACTCGTCTCTTTCCATTTGTCCGAGGGTTCTTAACTCCACTATCAGGCTAAATAATTTCTTTAATTTCTTTTGTCAAAATACGGCGATAGCTTATATTTCTAATTTTATATATATATATCATCATCATCATCATCGTTTAACGTCCATGTTCCACGCTTGCATGGGTTTGGAATATATATATAGTAATTTGGAATATATATATAGTAATAATAATAATGAAATTATTGGGTACAGTGCTCAGGTGCACTGCAACTCATCAAAGGTGCATGTATAGTACATAGAATAATATACAAATGTCATGAAAATGAACAGTGTATGAGTTATGATATACATGTGTGCGTATGTATGGAGGGGAAATATCAGGTGTAGTGTTGGCGAATTTCAGGAAGCATGGAGGTTTTAAAGGATGCAGTGTCTTGACAGCTAACAACTGGTGCAGGGAGTTTGTTCCATGCTTCAGCAACTCTGAGTGTGAAAAATTGTTTATGAAAGTCATGGGAGCTGTGCTGTTTTCTGACTTTGTATATATACATATATATATATATATATATACATGCACATGCACACATATATTTAGAGAGATAGATGTTTGGATGTATATATATGTATGGTTACTAACAATAACAGCATTGATCAACCAATGAATATATAACCTATAATACATTCAATTATTTAATGGCGGTGGATTGGAAGTATCAGTAGAGCATTGGACAACATGCTTTGTGGCATATAGTTACTACCCTTTACGTTCCGAGTCCAAATTCTGTCGAGGTTAGCTTTGCTTTCACCCTTACGGGGTCAATAAAATAAAGTACCAGTAATGCACTGGGGTCAATTTAAGCAAATTTCCCATCTCCCCTTCTCCCCTTAAATTTGTTTGACTTTTACCTAAATCAGAAACCATTATTCTGTTATTGTTTTATTGTTTTGTTCTTTTATTGATCAGAATGCAAAACAGAAAATCAAGCAAGTTGAAGTTGAACGAAGCAAAATGGAGCTGAAATTGAAATTCAATGAGAAACCTATTGGCCTAGCTCGTTTAGTGCAGCCAAAATGTCCAACATTCATCACACACCGGGGTTATGGGGCATTCCCACATTATGATTCACAGAAGAACCATAAAAATAAATGCCTTGATAACAGTGCCGAAACTCAAGAAAACCAAGAAAATCAAGAAGATTTGACTGACGACGACCATAACGGTGATGGAAGCAGCAACTAAGAAGAAAGGAAGAAAGACTAACAGACAAAGAGGGAGAGAGAATGAGAAGCACTGGATGTCTGATGGTGGTGGTGGTGGTGGTTGTCAACATTTCTTCTATATAGTAACTCTGGTTTACATTTCTTGTAAATCTGTTGCCCACCACACATGCATACATACACACATACAGACACAGACACACACATGGACAGACACACACATGCACAGACACACATGCACAGACACACATGCACATGCACAGACACCGACACACATACACATGCACAAACACCGACACACATACACATGCACAAACACACACAGCATATATTCACACACATACACCCGCCCAACATGAAGGTGCATGACCTAATAGTTAAGGTGTTGGACTCAAAATCATAATGTTGTGTGTTTCATTTCTGGGTGACATGTTGTTTTCTTGAGCAAGACACTTCCTTTCACATTGCTTTTCATTATAGTATTGGGACCACTGTCATTAAAACACACGAGAAGCCTCCTATGGGATATAACCTGATAGTAGGCTAGCCAAACCTGCTTAAGTGTGAGCTGTAAATTTCACAAAAAAAAACAAATTATTTCACACATACATAGGAGATAACATGGAAGCCTCTACCAAAAAAACAAGAGAATTAAAATCGATGTTTCTCCAATGTATGTGTGTGTGCTTATCATGATAATGAAACTTTCCAACATAGACGCAAGGCTACAGATTTAGAGGTGAGGGTTTACTGTATCAACCCCCAATACTTGACTGGTACTTTTATTTTATTAACCTTGGAAGGATGAAAGGCAAAGCTGACATCTGCAAGATTTAACTCAGCACATACAGAAACAGAAGTAAATACTGTGAGACTTTTTTTCAAATATCTAACAATTAGGCCACCCATGACCTTTGTTCTTTATTAATGTTTGTGTTGATAGGTTATTAAAAACAAAAATTATAATCAAATTTTTTTTTTAATCCATGAAAGAAGAGAAGTAATAGGATATAATCCATCAACCTCAAAGAACAAAATTGTAATCAAGTACAGCAACAACAACAACAACACTGAAAGAACTTTTAGATGGTCGCTCAACCTGCTAGAAGTATCAGCCAAATTTCCCGAAAATTGCACCCTATCATGATGATGATGATGATCCTCATCATTTAATTTCTGTTTTTCTTGCAATCATGTCTTAAATAAATGAAAAGAACATGTTAGATAATGCAATTCTAACCTGTTGTTTAGTTGAGTTTCTATTTGGTTACATCACATAGATTTCTTTCCTGGTTTAATTTGTTTGATGCCAAACTTCCTCAACTAGCTCTTGGTTCTCTGATACAAAGCTGCTTGTTTTAGAGTATTTATACATATATTAAAACCTTCCAGCGTAATTTTAATTCAGGACTTTTTGTTAACTTATGCTCCAAACATCAGTTTTCTAATGAAAATGTCAGTCATTTTACTAAATTTCTCCAATAAATTATGTTATTTTAAAAATTTAGCTCAAACATATTGGCAGTGTATTTCATTAGAAATATAGTAATGAAGCAGTTAATGATAGGGGCCCTGTCCTATACATAGTATTCTAACTTACCCTCCCCACCAATAAAAAGATGCAATGGTCAGATCATGGCTGAGACCCTTTAGAGGAGAAAGGTTGATTTGAAGCTACATAGACTGTTAGAATTTGCATCTAAATCTCCCTGGGAAGATAAATGCAAAGGAGGTGTAGGGAAGGTGTTGCATACTAGATATATGCCTCAGCTCCTGCATATGGGAGGGTGGGTCTTCTGTAATACTGCATAGTACCAGAGATCACTGTCCTGTGTTCACCTTAGCGAGGTGTAATTGTGCAAAGTCAGCTTTTATTACCTCATCCCAAAATATTTATAACAATGCAAACAACAACAAACATTTTAAGACAATTGTATGTCCCATGACAGATTACATATTGACTATGGGGTCCTTTTTAAAGCAATGCTTTACAGCCAAATATCCTTCATGTCTTCAGACCTATTAGTTACGGCATGCAAAGATATGGTGTACCTATTTTAAATATCAATATCAATATAACGAATGGTGTGCTCATATGCGGAGATGCTATAGGGTGAATACCCTTAATCCTTTAGAATTTACACCGGCCTTATCCAGCCAGAATTCTCTCACCTCTTTCTATTCAAACTAGCTGTAATTGGCCACTCATACTTATGTTAAGGTATTGTTCTCAAAATAAATATTATCAAAATTTCATACAATCAATATTATGTGAGATAATTATGTGAAGTAAAGCCTTTACCATGAAAATATAATAGTATATATAGAGTAATGTAAATGGTAAAGGGTTATATATGGAAAAAGAAGTTGCCATCGACTGCTATGAGGAATCAAGCCCCATCTAATGTATGATGGTAAGAGTGGTCATGGTCCCTTTGCTTAATAGCCTAAAGCAGCTGGTATCTGGGAGATATAGGGTTCAGTTCCTCATAGCAGCCGGTGGCAACTTCTTTTTCCATCTTTAAGGGTCTTCACTCTATTTTATAAGCTATTTCATAACGTCTATGCATAAGCACATCATTCTTAGTACTGTATTTTATCCTTTCAGTGCTTCATAAAAATCCAAGAGATCAGCTATGCATACACAATCAATATCAATATTTATACTAATGTCAATAACATTTTTTTTTAAGTAAAAGTAAATAAAGTCATAACAACAACAAAAATCCTACACAAAACAAATCTACTCTATATATGGTATGGAAAAATGGAAATTGTATTAAAATTACTTCGTGAAAAAAACAAACGAAATGTCTCTATGGTGATGAAACAACAGGATATTTTCTTGATATAATAATGTAACTATATGATCCTCTCTCTCTCTCTCTCTCTCTCTCTCTCTCTCAATAATACTGACTATTAACTCCATTTCATATTACCACCACCACCATGAGCATCATATATGCCACTACTACCAATGTTTACATACTATATATATATATATATACACACACACATACATGCGCACTCATTATATTATTATATAATAGCTTGAATTTAAAGAAAAAGAAACAGAGAGCTATGCTTAGGGTGGGGCAACTTCCTGAGAGAAGTAAAATGTTTTAATCTCTTGAGGCAATAGTTTATACTACTTCAGCTTGCAGTAGAGACGGTAGCAAGGAGGTGGCAGAGAGTGGGTGATGGTGAGAGAAGATTGTTTATTTATGTATTTATTTAACCACTCTCTCCATTTCATCCAATCCCCATTCAAGATTATTTGGTATTTCCTTGGGTGTATGTCCTTTACTATAGAGCTTCAGGTTCACTAGTCTGGTGTGTGGAATTTGGTAGATGGAAGCTGATTGTGTGTGTATATATATATTTTGGTAGTCTGTGGTACTGGGACCAGGAAGAGTAAGAATCAGAGTAGTACTTGATACATGGAATGATGTAAAGTGGGTATATTAGTGAAGTAGAGCATCGACCATGAGTTCAGGTGGTTTCAGGTAGTGGTTGATCCTCTACTTCATTAATATATATATAATATAGAAATGGCTTCTACAGGACTAGAACTGTTTCATTCAGGAGAAATCATCAGGATTCCTGATGAAATCATCCTGATGATTTCTCCCGAATGAAACAGTTCTAGTCCTATAGAAGCCATTTCTATATTAAATATTTATACTCTGCTATGTATTGAGTACCTTACTTACTGTGGTTACCCCCGATTGAACCCGGGCTAAACATATATATCATCATCATCATCATCATCATTTTACGTCCGATTTTCCCTGTTTGCAAGGGTGGGACGGGAACTGATTCTGGCTTAATTTCTACAGCTGGATGCCCTTCCTAACACCAACCTCATTTACAGTGAGTGCTGGGTACTTTTTGCAGTGGAATGATAGGGACCCCAGTCCCTATCGTCTCATTTCTACAGCTGAGTAAACTGGAGCAATGTGAAATAAAGTGACTTGCTCAAGGAAACAACACATCACCCGGTCTGAGAATTGAACTCACAACCTTTCGATTGCAAGGCCAATGCTCTAACCACTAAGCCATGATATATATATCATCATCATCATTACCATTTAACGTTAATTTTTCCATGCTAGCATGGGTTAGACGAGTTGTCCCATTGTGAGATAAGCCAGGTCAGATGACCACGTCTTGCTCATACAGAACTGCTTTTAGCTTGGTTTCTACAGCTGGATGTCCTTCCTAACACCAACCACATTTACAATGTGTACTGGGTGCTTTTTGTCATGACACCTACATAACCACTTTACAGTGTGGGCTGGGAGCTTTTTGGTGTAACACCTTTACAACCATGTGATTTCCAGTTCAGTCTCATTGTATAGCTATATATATATATATATATATATATATGTGTGTGTGTGTGTGTGTTCCATAACTTAGTAGTTTGACAAAAAAAGAAGATAAGTATATACCAGATTTGAAAAAAAAATTACTTAGGTAGATATCATAGACTAAACTCCTTCACGGTTGTACTCCAGCATAGCCACAGTCTAATGACTAAATAACTGAAACCAATTAAAGAATAAATGAATACACACACAATATACTCTGTTGAAGGAGGTAAGTTTAAAATGAGTCAATCACATCTCAAGGTTGTCAGAATATGAATACCAAATTAATTTATAAACTAGTAGGGTTTCATATCACATATCTAACATAGGGATTTGAAAAACTGTTATTAACTGAAATTTTATCCTTGCAGTTTGTAGAGAAAAACTCTCTCGAGTATGCTTAAAATGAACAAGGTTGATAACTTTAATTAGCTGATTGAAATTTTGGGGAAATGTTTAATGTAGATAGGAATGGAGCTGTTATTTAGTACTAACTGAGGAAAGTGGAAGCCAAGTTTCGGACTTATTAAGATTTCTTCAGCAGAACATATTCTGCTCAGTTGGCAAGACTCATATATATGTATGGAATGTATTGACACTGATTATGAATATCAACAATATGGCTGAGAGAAAATATCTCAGGCTCATGACCAGTCTAGTATATACGGCAATGTTTTACATACGTAACATAGAGGGTTGAAAAATTTCATTTAACTGAGATTATCAATGCAATTCATAGAAAAAGCTGTCTCTAGAGCTGTGGTTTCAAACTAGGGATCTGGGGACCCTTCTAGCATGTACTGGGGTGGAGGGTACATTGGTGAACCAGGCTTAAAATTTCAATTACTTTATTAAAAACATAATATACACACACTGTTGAGTATCCATTTTTCTCTGAATTTAAACATTTCTATCTTTTCATTGCTTATTCTTGCTTTATAACAGTCTGTGAGGGAAGTAATTTTAGCTGCAGGGATTTATGGGAAAATTCATTCAAATAAAAGCGGTCCTTGGTAGTGAAAATGCTGGAAACCATTGCACTGGATGGATGGTCCTGCAACTCCTGAGGGAGTCATAGGGGCGCTGTATTGACATACAGTGTTTCTAGGGCATTATTTTAAACCTGACAGAATCCATCTCCTCCCCAGGTCTGAATACAGCAGATTTCTTCAAGAAGTATAGAGAGTGAGAAAGTGATATAGAGGAAAAATCAACCCCGATACTTGACTGGTTCTATTTTTATCGGCCTTTAATGAATTAAAGTTGACCTCAGTGAGATTTGAACTCAGCAGAGAGCTGAAATGAATACCACAAAGCATTCTAACGACTCTGTCAATTCGCCGCTTAACCACTGCGCTAATGGTATTTAATATCTAAGAATAGCAAGCAAAATTTCAGTCAAAAAAAGGTTTATTTGATCACGATTTTACATATATGATATTGCAGATTGCTATGCTGAACTATTTTTCATCAACTATCATCATCATCATTTAACATGTCTTTTCCTTACTTACTTCAGTTGGAATGAGACTCTTTGACACAGTTTCTTTTACAGTTAGATGTCCTTCCTAAAGCCAACTCCATACAAGTATGGTAAATATCTGTAACAAAGGGTATTAGTAGTATGTTTGTTAGATGAAATAACAAGAATAGCTGATTTACTTTATATATGAAAAGGTTTACTTCACTTCAGTCAAAAAGAACAATAAACAAGTTACCACGAGTTGCGAAGGTTGACGATGTTATTTTGTTGTTGGTTCATGAGGCTGGTGTAGTCTGAGACCAGGAGAAGGAGAGAGAGTAATGGTCTGTGGTTGACTGTAGATAGCAGTGAATCTTTCACATATTTGCTAGCGTAATGCTCCGATCTCTCTGTGTGTAAACGTGGGATGATACAGGCTTTATATACCTGTCGCTTTCTGTCTCCTACCTTGAGGGATCGCCCACACATGAGCCTGTCCACGCCGGAAAGGATGGTGACCTAGAATTTGACTTTTAGGTGTCACCCAGGGTTCAAGGCATGGACAGATTTTGCTACATATCTATCACTATCTAGGGTGAGTAAAAATTCTCGAGATCCATGGATGAGTTCTCTCCAGCGATCTCAGTCTCCCTCTTCTAGTGTAGAGGCTCCCACAGGAGCACTGACTGCAGTGTCAACTCTGAATGTCAGTGAGCATGTCCAGCTAACGTCAGACTTCTCTGTGTTACTTTCGAGCTGACTTTTGCTACATATATATATATATACACACCACTGAAGTTAGTCAAACTTCTTAGCTGCAGGATATCTTTATGGGAGACATAAAGAATGTCACAATTGGTGTTTATAAACAATATTGGTATGTTTGTGATGACTGATATACACACACATATACATATATGTGATAGAATTCCTTACTCTTTCTATCTACCAAATTCAGGCATTGGTAGACCCAAGGTTATAGTAAGAAGACACTTGTTCAAAATACCACACAGTGGGACTGAACCCATAACTTCTTAATCTCACAGCCATACATGTGTCCTCCTCTTCTTTGCCCACTTATTTCCGGATGGGTCCTACAGAAGAGTCCTCAGACACTCCTTCCAACAGATCCTTTCAAGACCAACTGTCTCCAAGTGAGTCCAGCTGAACTCATGGATGTTGTCTAACCATCTTACTTGTGGTCTACTCCTGGTTATTTCGCCCATAAGATTTGTCTTGTGATTCTTTCTTGAAATATTCTAACCACATGCCTGTAATATCAGAGCTGTGATCTCTCTGAAATTTATGAAGTGATTTGTCTAGTATTAGCCATTTCATTACCATATTTTAAATGAAACACACTGTTTTATAATTAATTAATGAAGAATTTGGGATTTGAAGGTATTTAAAATTAATATGATTGTTGTAGCATAACTTAAGAAAATGTTTTTATATAAAATTATGTTGGAAGGTTTTAATTTAAACTAGCAGTGTATCCCGGCGTTGCACGGGTAAGAACATTGGTAATAGCACCTCCAATGATAAACGTTTATTTGTGAGTACTTGTTACAAGCTCACGAAAATATACCGACAGGAAACTTGTTTTATTTGGAGAAAATTAAGAAGTTGAAAGTACAGTTTAGCTGTCTACGTCCATTGTTCATAGAAATATTGTTGAGCCCCTTCTTTTCATACTCCTCTGTTTTGGCCTATTTGAGTAAATGTGAAAGAGAAAGTCACAGGTTAAGTTGGCAGAAGGTTCCAGTGCAATAGCAGTAAGGCGTAGGTTACTTACCTCAAAAGTTAATTCGCACTCTTTCTAAGTTACTCTTTCTCTCTATCCCTCTCGGTGCAGTCCCTTGCGAATTTCTCACATAGGCCTGGTGTAGATTTGCACCCGATCCATCTACCCGATGCACATGTCCGCTTTGTACGGCTTTTGGAGGAAGGAGTGACCAGCAGTACGTTGTTCGGTATTATTACGAAAAGGTGTAGCAGAGAATCCAGCGTGAACTAACAGCTCGAGAGGAAACTGCTTACCCCGAAGATTCATTCGCCATCGTTCTTGTCAATGCTCCGTTTAGTTGGTATTTGTTGGTCTACAGTTAGATGAATGGTGCACAAAGGGTTAATGTTTATTGGCAAGAAGTTTTTTGAATAATAAAAGACGGGTTAAAGAGACCTACAATGTATCTGTGTTTATATATATACACACAGATACATATATATATATATATATATATGTGTGTGTGTATGTATGTATATATATATGTGTGGGTGTGTATATATATATCCATATATTTTTATGTGTATATTTATATATATGTATATGTGTATATATATCATCATCATCATTTTACGTCCGCTCTATATATATGTATATGTGTTTGTATATATATATATATGTATATATATGTATATCTTGAACTCATCTATATGTATATATATGCATATCTTGTACTCATCTTGAAGTTATTGAAGAGATAAGACACACTCTACTCTGAAAGGCTAAACTGAATCACTAGAGTTGGTTTAGCTACGTTCCAGTCATCCATCCATACAAATCTTGTCAGGTATTTCAGCTACCACAACACATTTATTTTGTTATCCTCATTTTCCCCTACCATGCTGAATCTGTCTCTGTCTATTTTTCCATCAAAGGCTAAAGGCCATGACTGGCTATTATTAATATTGTTGTTGCTGTATTCTATCGGCTACTTTGCCATGTTGTATTCTATTGGTTAGTTTGTTAGCCTTGACGGCGACCTTCTCTCTACCTCACAATTTCCCTCCTACCCACCCCTCACACCACCATAGCCTATTCGACCAATCAAACCTCAGCATGCCATTTCTTCTACTTCTACTACTACTACTACTACTACATAACTCTCTCCTACCCCGTCCCAGCCCAACACACCCTGCCATTATTACCACCACCACTGTTCTTCTAGCCCTGAATTTTCCTACCGTTATGTATGGATGAGCTGAGAATAAATGGAGCAACCCTGAATTAATAGATGAAATGAATATGAATCCGCGAGCTACCAAGCACCCATGTGAAGCCCCAATCCAGAGAGAGGAAGCACACACACACCCCTGCAAAAATCGACCCTTCCTTACGAGTGTCGACAAATGCCCAAAACTCCAAGTTGGTACCATCAATGTAAGCACAATGAAAGGAAGAGCAGGAGAAATCGTAGAAATGCTAGAGCGAAAGGAAATTGATGTATGCTGTGTGCAAGAGACTAGATGGAGAGGAGAGTCTGCTAGAGTCATGTAGGAAAAAGTCGGTGCTACAAATTTTTCTGGGTGGGAAATGACGATGAGAAGGGTGGTGTAGGTATACTACTAGCTGACAAGTGGGTAGATAAAGTAATCTCAGTGTACAGGGTAAATGCAAGAATCATTAAACTCAGACTAGTCCTGAATAAAACAATTACCCCTATAATATCAGCTTACACACCCCAATCGGGGTTGCCAGACGAACTTAAGGATAGATTTTACGAGTCCCTAATGCACACAACTGCTCTAACAAACGACAATGACTTCCTAATCATTGCAGGAGATTTTAACGGACACGTAGGTAAACACTGTGACAGCTTCAATAGAGTTCATGGAGGCCATGGGGTTGGCACAAGAAATGAAGAAGGATTCAGACTTCTAGAATTCTGCGACGACAATGACATGTCGATATGTAACACAAACTTCAAAAAACCCGACAACCACCTGATCACCTATAGATGAGGGGAGCATTCTAGTCAGATAGATTTTATCCTCATCAGAGGACGTGACAGATGGACGGTCGTAAACACAAAAGCCTTCCCTAGTGAGGAATGTACCTCCCAACATAGCTTAGTTGTCAGCGACCGCACAGACAGAACTAGACAAACCTGGAACAGAGGCCAACCTGGAGAAGAAAGATCTGGAAGCTGAAAGACCCCTCAGCCAGTAACAGATTTAAAGATATTTTACTCAACGGCTACGTGAATGGCTTGTGTAAGCTGTACAAGCCATGTATAGGGGAGCAGTCAGCAAAGTTAGGATTAGCAATGAGTATAGCGAGGAATTTAGCATACACGTTGGTGTCCACCAGGGCTCTGTTCTTAGCCCTCTCCTGTTCATCATTGTCCTGCAGGCAATAAGGGAGGAGTTTAAGACCGGATGCCCATGGGAACTCCTGTATGCTGATGACCTCGCACTTATAGCTGAATCTATAGTAGAACTAGAGAAGAAATTCCAAACTTGGAAGCAGGGACTAGAAAGAAAGGGTCTCAAAGTCAATCTGACAAAGACTAAGGTCCTTGTAAGTAGACGAGAAAACAGAACCCAGATCCCCTCAGGGAAATGGCCTTGCTCAGTATGTAGGAAAGGTGTAGGTAGGAACTCCATTCTCTGCCCCAAATGCAAACAATGGGTACACGAGATGTAGCGGGATCTCAGGAAGCTTAATTAAGAATGTAGGCTTCACATGCAGCAGCTGTACTGGGACAGCAAGCAGCAAACAGCCACAGGAAACAAGTACCACCAATCTCTGGGAGGGCTCTGTAGAAACAGTAGACAGCTTCTGCTACCTAGGGGACCGAATTAGCAGCAGAGGTGGGTGTTAAGAAAGTACAATAACTTGGGTAAGAACGGGATGGAAGAAGTTCAGGGAGCTACTACCACTGCTAGCTGCAAAAGGCTTCTCCCTCAAAATGAAAGGCAGACTGTATGATGCGTGTATCCAAACAGTAATGTTACATGGTAGTGAGAACTGGGCGCTGAAGGTGGAAGACTTACGTAGATTAGAGAGAAACGAAGCCTGCATGCTCTGATGGATGTGTAATAGTAATACACGCGAACGACAAAGCATAAATGAATTGAGAGAGAGACTGAACATAAGAGGAATCGAATGCTGTGTGCAGGAGAGGCGGTTGCGTTGGTATGGACATGTGATGCATATGAAGGATGACAGCTGCATAAAAAGGTGCAGAGCACTAGAAGTCGATGGAAAGCGCGGATTGGGAAGACCCAAGATGACCTGGGATGAGGTGATAAAAGCCGACCTTACCCAATTACACCTCTCAAAGGCAATGACACACGACCGTGACCTCTGGCGTCACGCAGTAATACAGAGTACCCGACCTCCCATGGGTACAAGCTGAAGCATATAAACAATATGCCCCCCCCCCCCCCCCACTGCAAGGTGGTCGTGGAGGTGCCACGGCAAAAAAGCACCCAGCCCACACTGTAAAGTGGACGTGTAGGCGCCACGAAAAAGCACCCAGCACTCACTGTAAATGAGGTTGGTGTTAGGAAGGGCATCCAGCTGTAGAAATCAAACCAAATCAGTTCCTGTATGAGCAAGGCATGGTCAGCCGACCAGACACTGCCCACAACAGGACAACCTGTCTAACCTATGCTAGCGTGGAAGAACGGACGTAAAACGGTGATGATGATGATGATGATGATGATATGTGTATATATGTGTGTATATGTGTATATGTATATATAAGTTTATATGTATATGTGTGTGTGTGTGTATGTTTGTGAATGTAGCGAAGATAATACATCAGCAATGACGTGTTCATCAGAATGTTGTTTTGCAGACAGCCAGACATACAGACAGATATTATAAGGGCTCGACGGAGATCGATAACCGTTGCCTAACACCTCTTTAACAACAGAAAATTGAAAAATAAAAGCTGCAGTTAGTATCTTTATACCGCAAGGAATATATAAATGCAAGTTTGAAGTCAATTGGAGTAGAAATGTGGATTTGTATAGACTTTGCAAAAATGAGGACACATACACAGACAACAACAGTTTTATATATATAGATAACACATTAAAATGAGTGTCTTTGTTTCCTAGAACTGGAGACAGTTTTGGGCAGGCTTATATTAAAAGGGTTAAAGATGAGTTAATTTTGTCAAAAGCTTAATATATATTGCAAAACTTTTGGTCTGAACAATTGAGAAAAGCCACCAAAGTCCAGCCTTTTCTACTATTTGTTGTTTATCCTTCATCAACCTTCCAACCATCCCTAACTATTATTACAAAAAAATCACTTCACCTTCTCTGCCATTTTACATGTATTTATATGTCCCATATCTAAAGTTTGAAAAATTAACTTTTGGCAAAACTTTGAAGTAACTGTCAAACATTCTTATAATAAAGAGATATTTTATCCTATATCTTTTATTGAAGTCTTTGTTCAGTTAATGTTTGCTGTCGGTTGATTGGCAATACCGGTCAAGGGTCAGATGCCATGCTTTGCAGCATAGGGTTACGACCCTTTATAGTTTGAATTCAAATCCCGCCAAGGTTAACTTTGCCTTTCACCCTTACAGGGTTGATAAAATAAAGTACCAGTAATGCACTGAGATAATTGGTGGCCTTGTGCCAAATGAAGAAACAATTATATTCATATATTTAGGGCAGCAGATTGGCAGTATTGGTAGAGCATTAGACACCCTGCTTTGCAGCATAGAGTTACATCTCTTTACATTCTGTTTTTAAATACTGCCGAGGCTAGCTTTGCCTTTCGTTCTTACGGGGTCAATAAAATAAAGTACCTGTAATGCACTGGGGTCGCTTTATTGACTTTTCCCTCTCCCAAAATTGATAATATATACATGATATTAATATATATATCATCAGCAGCAGCAGCAGCTGTTTTCTATGTTTTTCCATGTTGGCAGGGGATGGGCAAGACATTTTGGGGCAGCATTCTATATAACTATGTAAGTGTTGTAAAGAGGGTTTGGGGTGGGATAAGCATAGCTCATCTACCTCACGGGATGTTTCAATGTTCAATCTTGTCTAGAATGGGATATATCCATGTGTGCCCCAGCCACGAAACCTCTGACTAGAACATATAAATATATAAACCCAGTGCACATGGCAAGAACACGTCCTGTCTCCCCAGTTGACTGAAACCCAAGAGGCACACCATGTTGCTCCTCTTCCATTTACCTGATGTTACTTGCCCTTCTACTCTCAGACCTCATGATGTTACTGACCTTTATACTTTCAGCAAAGCTCCCAGCACCAGAGTAAGAACCTTTGTTATAATTCCAAACACCAACTTCATGAGAAAATTAATTATATTACTATACCCCCTCCAAATGTTTTAAAACTTTTTTTTAAATTGTTAATAACTTTATTAATGACATAATATTTTTCTTTATTAATAATTAAAAATGGAAAAGGAAGGGAAAGGTATGGGCTCTAGGGTCACAGAAGAATGGGGGGGGGGGGGGTTCTAGGCCTAGGGCGCAGCAGTGTTTGGGGCTGCACCCAATGAATGAGACCGCAAAAGCATTCCCACGAAATTCATACACAGTGTCTTTTCATTAGAAATATACTAATGAAAGAGCTAAGAAAACTCAAACCATGAGCATACATCCATTAAATTCTTTGATGCAGAAGAGTCTAAAGTTGCTTGATGGTTTTGTTTTCCACACTATACAAAGTAATTTCAAATACTGCAAGTCTCCAGTGTTTTCATCTTATATAAAAATTTCAGTATTTACATTTGCTCCTTGATCCGGATTGACAAGATCCCAGTCCTCATTCACTTACCAAGTGGGGTGGAACTTGTCAGATCAGACCAAGGAAACAATGTATCTATTGGTCTTTCCACTTGCAAATACTATCAACCGTCTGCAGCTCCTGGCAGAAGAAGCAACTCAACATAAAGTGTCTTGATGAAGCTCATTTGCATAGAGAGCAAAAGCTGGTAGGCTCAAATTAATGGCATAGCATGATTTAGATGTGATTCAATATACAACTCCAGTGACATCTCAATCATACTATGTCAGAGCACCACAAACTCTCATTAATTAGAGCCTGCCAACTTTTGCTCTGTATGAAAATAAGCTTCATCAGCCAATGTTCATAAGCATAAAAATTAAGCTCTTAGCTAATTTTTTTCTTATCATCCAAGAACAGTTAGCCTATCTGATGATGGTTAAGACTAGTGGTGGATTAATCACCTCTTTTAAAATTCATAGCGAGGCTACAAAAATGTTTATCTAAATGAACATCTTGTATGTGATTCATTAAACAACCCCAGTCACATCTCAATTACACTATGTCAGAGCATCACTACCTCTCACATACATATATATATATATAGGCTTAAAAATACAAAGAAAGCAAGAACAGGGGGAGGGAGTTTTCCTCATCAATTCTCTGCTGGGCATCTCAGATATTTCAACGCTTTAAAGACAATATATCTACCCCCAATAACTGGATAAGTTATTGGGAAAACGGAGGAGGGAGGGAAGGAAAATAGAAAGGAAAAGCGAAAAAAAGAGAAGAAAAGAGAAAAACACCGAAAAAAATAACAAACCGAAGAATGTGCGAGCAGCTTCAAGAAAGAAAATCCAACTCCATATTGGAGCTGAACAAAGTTCTAGAGCGTGTGGACGAATGAAAAACACATCTGATCCCAGTGAGTGTAAGCGAGAAAAGGAGTGCTAGAAGTTCAGGCGAGGGAAAGAATAAGGTGGCTGGCAGAGAGAGGGTGAGTGAAAGTGAAAGTGAAAGAAAGAGGGAGAAGAGTAGATAGTAACGAAATAGGTAGGTAGAGGGAGAGAGAAGAATGGTCACAGCGAAACATGATAAAATATATGGAGAATAGGTAGGCTGTGTAGTTGCTAGTTAAGGTAGGCTTAAAAATAAGAAGCAAGAATGGAAGGGGTTTCCTCATCAGTTGTTTACTGGGAGTCTCGGATATTTCAACGTTTTATCCGAGACCTCCAGTAGACAACTGATGAGGACCCCCCTCTACCGTTCTTGCTTTCTTCTTATTTTTAAGCCTACCTTAACTAGCAACTACACAGCCTGCCTATTCTCCATTTATATGTATATATCATTTAATGTCCATCTTCCACGCTATTGTATTATTATTATTACCGAGGTTGACTTTGCCTTTCATCCTTACGGGGGTCGATAAAATAAAGTACCAGTAATGTACTGGGTAATTGCTGGCCTTGTGCCTAAAGTAGAAACAATTATTATTACCAAATTATCTACATGAAAGAATGGAGAGACAAACAAAGACAACAAGGAGCAAACATCGCATCATCCTCAGACATCAGCTATCAAATTGGATTGGACAACTTGATTACAGATGGTATCAATAGTCCAATGTATGATTTTAGAAGACAAAAAATATATATATATATATGTGTGAGAGAGAGAGAGAAGAGAAGGATAATTACTTCATCCAAATGATATTCACTGGCAACACATAAATATTCCTTCTTCAGCTGTCCACAGTAGCTTAATACATTTAATACAGTCTGTGCTATTTCTTCCAAGGGTGGCCTTCATTTTCAAAAGTGCCCTCAGGAAATCCTTAACTCTGGCTCTATCAAGTTACATGAATCAAAGATACCATACTGGAAATGGCCAGAATGGAAATATGGAGCTCATTTGGGCATAACTTAACTCATCCGCTGCTAACACCATAAAGAGGCTGGCCTGATGTAATTTTCCATCTGACTTCCACTGCCCAAGACATTATACCACATGTTATCCTGATCTAAAAATCATTTCATGCAACAGCAATAAAACTAGAGAAATTACTGTGTGAAGTGATTTTGAGATCAGAGGAGCATGTTGTATAATAGTAATTAAGGCTGTTAAAGTGTGGTGTCACATATGAGTTAACAGAGTCGACCCCTTCTGGTGGTAGTAGAGGACAAGGTGTGTGTGCATGAGCTCTTCCATTTGTTTGTTCTTCATTCAGTGTTCGCTACCTTGTTACATGAGACTCACCGTTACTAGCTAACATCCTTAGCCACTGTTTCAATGTCCAAGTACTGTAGCCTGATCAGGAGCACTACAATCTTCACTAATCTTCCTAACACTTCCTCAAAGAACCAGACTAACCCAGTTAGTTTGCTGATCTTGTATGCACATACCTCCATCTGCTCTTGTAAACATTTCACTCTTCCAAGCTTGCTGTACACAATGAAAGATCCTTCAGTGAAAGCCACTTTCAACCACTAATTCTCTATTTTTCATGCCTCTAACTGATCTGCTTTGTCCATTTCTAAATACAAAGCCAAAGCATCTCTCTCTAACTACAAAAGTCTTGCCACGTCAAGTATTCCCTACGGCTTTGCCACCAACTTCTTTACCTTTACCCAGGCAACTATATCTGCTTCATTAGAAAAGTTTGTAACAATGTCATTGAGGATTCTTACCTTTGTAGACATCTTCTGGGTTAAGATACCAAAATAGCATGCAGTAAAAATGTTAATCAACACTTACTTCACTTTGAGAAAGTAGTCAACAAATCCACCTCTGTGTGTCTTGAAAGATACTACACACTCTAGAAATGGGCAGAAGAGAAATGAGGGAGATCCTACATGGTCAATCTACTTCATCCACTGCTACCACCAGAAAAAGGCTGGCTCTCTCCTGTTGCTGCTTACCCGATGTCACTTCCATTCTAACTTCTAGTGCTCAACCCACTTATTTTCATTGTTGTTTGTTTATTTTGATTTGTAATATATATATATATGGAAGCACATGGCTTAGTGGTTAGAGCATTGGCCTTGCAATCAAAAGGTTGTGAGTTCAATTCTCAGACCGGGTGATGTGTTGTTTCTCTGAGCAAGACACTTTATTTCACATTGCTCCAGTTTACTCAGCTGTAGAAATGAGATGATAGGGACTGGGGTCCCTATCATTCCACTGCAAAGTGGTCGTGGAGATGCCACGGCAAAAAAGCACCCAGCCCACACTGTAAAGTGGACGTGTAGATGCCACGGCAAAAAAAGCATCCAGCACTCACTGTAAATGAGGTTGGTGTTAGGAAGGGCATCCAGCTGTAGAAATCAAGCCAGAACCAGTTCCCGTCCCACCCTTGCAAGCAGGGAAAATCAGGCGTAAAATGAAACGATGAAACGAAACGATATGTTATACTTTGGGAGAGTCATGCTGCCAATAAAAAAAAACAGGATAGAACAAAGGAGAGACACAAAATAACAAGTCACTGAGGAGGTCACAGAATGTATGACGAAAGAGCTGGCAATAAACAACCATCCAGTTATTAAACTAACCAACTGGAAATTTATAATAATTTGAAGAGAAAACCAACAGGTATGAGTGTTTTTATTGGCAGCATGACCCCTTCCCCCCCTAAGTATAACAATATCTGTTTCAACACATGTTTTCTGATAAGAAATCTTGCAAAACAAATACAAGAAAGTGTATATACATATATGGATGTTCCTGGTGTATAAGGGTTCAACATTCTTCTCAGTTCATTTTTTATGGTTATACCATAATGACAGGATTTTGAGAGAAGGATGGAAGGTTTGATTGGATCTTGGTCTTAAATCTTAGATCACAAAGGTGGATCAGACAAGATTTGGACCAGCTAGGGCTTCAAAATGATGACATATATATATCATTATTAATGTTGTTTTCTCTGCTAGAGAGAGTTGTGTGTTGTGACAGACCTGTCAGTATGCAAATGAAGTTACAGACCTCAAGGTAGGCTGGGGACCTGACATGATTCCGTGCTCTACTAAGTTCATTTTGTGGCACCAGTAATGTCTTTGACACAACTGAAATCTCCGACTCATTGCTTGACAAATTTTCTTAAGCTAGAAAACCTATCACCAACGACTTTACAGAGTGTAGTGGGTGTGTTTATGATGTATATCACCAACACTAGGGAGGTTCATGTGTCTATGACACAACTTAAGTCTTATCAACTCTTTGTGGAAAGTTTTCTATGGCTGGATACCCTACCTATCACCAACCACTTTACAGAGTGCACTGGGTGCATTGATCATGCAGATCACCAACAGTAGAGAGGCTGTCATATCTATGATGGCACCACTATATATCTAATATGAAACAATAGTTGACCACATAAAATGTCAGCAGTTTATATCTTGTCACTACAGTTTAGTGTCCATCTTGTTTCCTCATAACTTTATTTTAAAACATTGCAGAGAAACATTTTAGATGGCATAGATTACAATTATCATCATTTAATGCCCACTTTGCCTGCTATCAAGGGTTGGATGGGGCTACATAGACCAAGTCAGTATTGCAGTGGGGCTAATGACCTCCCAGACAGACCAAATAGTCTGGATCCCACTTACACATGGTCATATCGAGTGTAGAGAAGTCATTGTGTCTTTTGACACAAACTGAAGAATCCTCCTAGATTAATTTTTTTTAAAGTATTTTTATTGACTCTTAACTTGTAACTGATTATGATTACTTAGAAATGAAAAAAGAAACTTGCCTTGATATATATTTCTGTTTGTTAACATGTTCATTACTTTTGATCCATATTTGTAATAGTAAAAATAAAAAACGAAATGAAATTAAGCGAAATTTACATCTCACACCTATGCAGGTTTAGCTGGTCTCATACACTGCATTTCATAAGAGGATTCATAGATCTTATTAATGATAGGGCGCTCCAGTTCTATCATGAAAAGCAATGTGAAATGCAGTGTTTTGATCAAGAATGCAACAGGAATTGAACCAATGACTTTATAACTGTGAGTTGAACAGCCATGTGCCTTCTCATTGAAGGCCATTTTTCTCCTGAAATGTTCATAAACTGAAACTATTTTTCCCATACAAAATGTTGAGAGAGAGACTGTTTGAAAGACAGATAGATTTCACCATAGTAGCCAACTACACAGCAAATGATGCTTTCCTGCCGATGCTCCCAGCTTGCATGTTCATTACTTGAGACACCATTCATTACACGAGACATTTAATGATTGAAAAAATGGTTCATGAAATTATTTGTTCATGAACTGAGGTTCCACTGCATTTGAAGTAGATTAAATTTAAACTCAAACATTTTTCATCCTGCCTTTCCATTTCATGTTGATAAATAATAATCAGGATAATGTCACATATTTTCTACAGGAATGCTATGTCATTTCAACAACTATGAAAAAAATAAAAATCTCATAAAAAACATTAGGGAAGTTATGAGGAAACAAGGTCATGAGTTGGGTCACTAAACTGTAGTTCTACCCATATATAAAAACAATGATAACATTTTTTTTTTAAAATAAATTTTCTTAACACATACACAATTAAATTATGTATTTACATTTATTAATCTTTTTTCACAGACTCATTACTTGAATTTTGTTTTGAATTTAATTCAAATAAATTTGATAAAGTTTCTTTTTTTCTCTCATAATGTTGCATAAGGTCATCATAATCTTCTTTTACAAAATCAAATACAGATTTCTTCACGCCTTTAGGCTGGGGTTTGGAGAAACCAGTATCAAACAGTCGACCTGATCCAAGCAGGAAAAAAGCTGTAAGAAAGAAAAGAATAATAATGAAATAATAAAAAATTTGTTTGCTCTACATGGCTGAATACAATAAATGTAATCTGAGTTTTTTGAATATTAATAATTGTTTCTACTTTTGGCACAAGGCCAGCAATTATTCAATGTATTACTGGTACTTTATTTTATCGACCCCGTAAGGATGAAAGGCAAAGTTAACCTCGGCAGGATTTGAACTCAGAATGGCAAGGGCCGTAACTATGTGTCAAAGCATGGCGTCCAACCCTCTACCAATACTGCCAATCCAACATTCGATTCGTTTGCAATTATGCAAACAAGCCTCATTTTTAAAGCCATGTCAATAGAATGAACCCTTCATTCTTGCTCTTGTGTTGGCATGTAAATAGAACTGCAGACACTAATGTTTCTGGGTATTACCCTTCATCAGTACAGCTCACTGTTCACCTGCCAACTGTCAGAACTAGTGAAAATATATGCTATTTTCTAAAATATACAGTGATTGATCGGCCTGATTTGCATATTAGCAGACTGGCTGATCAGTCAGATTTGCATATTAGCAGATCCACTGATCAGCCAGATTTGCATATCAGCAGACTGGCCAGTCAGTTTCCTGTATACGAGCGATAAATGGGCGGCTTTGCCACATTCAAATAAAAAAAAAATTTCTCTCTACATGGCTGAATACAATAAATGTAATCTGAGTTTTTCGAATATTAATAATAACATTCAATTCGTTTGTAATTATGTTTGCAATTGTGCCAACACAAGAGCCCGAATGAAGGGTTCATTCTACTGACATTACTTTAAAAATGAGGCTTGTTTGCATAATTGCAAACGAATTGAATGTTATTAATATTCGAAAAACTCAGATTACATTTAGTGAAATAATAAATTTACTAAAAAGATGGAAAAATGTTCAAGGACTTACTATTTCTATTTATAATAAAGGGATTTCATTTGCTAGTAAGGAGTAGATTGTATGATATCCGAGTATGTGGTGCAACGTTAGCATGATAATGAGATGTGAGCCTTGAAGACAGAGGATGTATGATATAAAGGCTAGAAAGAAATGAGGCTAGCATACTCTGTTGGATGTATAATTTTAGTGTACATGAACAACAAAGCACAGAGGAGGTGAGAGAAAAACTGCATATAAGAGAAATCAGATATAGTGTGCAAGAAAGAAGGTTGCGTTGTTACAGACATACAATAAATGTATGCATAATGACAATTTTGTAAAGACGTGCCAGGAGTTCCAAGTGGAAGGGGGTCATAAAAGAGGAAGACCAAGGATGGTTTTTGGTAGAAGTGGTGAAAGATGATCTCAGGATATTGAATCTTGGAAAGAAAATTAAGGAAAGAGATAAAGTCCAGAAAAACAGACGTAAAAATGATGAATACTAATTATGATTATCATGGTCCCTCTTGCTAGTTTATAGATTCATCCTGATTATTGGATTCTACAGATTTTGACTCAAATTACATAGATTTGTACTAATCTCTAGTTTTTATAGCATTATTAACAACTCTTGTTGACATATTTATAATGACAGAAACTACCAACGATTTTCAAATAATTTTGAAAACAATCAAGAATTTGGAAGGATTTAGTAATATTTCTTTCTTATTATTTATTAGTCTGGTCTTTAGAGCATAACTTAACAAAAATTCTTACATAAAATTAGAGTGAAAGGTTTTTTTAAATAAATATAAGTTAAGGTCCGAAACACTCGCTTGAGGGACATTTCTTTTCTGAAGACCTGCTTTCCAGCTCCTGAGAGTTTCTTACCACTAAAATGAAAGGTTTTTTTAATAAATATAAACACTAGAGGTGATTTCAAGCAGTTTGGTATCAAAAGAGTTAATCATTTTCTCTCTCTTATTGAATAAGAAACAAATCTTCCCCAGCTTGAAAAGACCACATGGAGCCTGCATAACTAACCTCTGCTTAGCAGGGAAAATAGTTTAAAAAACACTAGTGCTGTAATCATTTCAGTTAAAGAGATGATTTTCAGTCAAAATGCCAGAGGTCATCCAGATAATAAACTTTTAGTCAACTGATCTTATCTTTAGAACATATATTTACAATATTTACATCAACATTGTTTTGATTAGTTTTCATTTCTGTCTCTTATCAAGCATCTTAATTCTGGATATATGGGCTAGTGGTCATAGCATGTTCAGGAGTGAATTTTTTTGACAATCAGATATTAGGCTCTGGTGAGGATCGGCTGAAAAGTTCATAGGCTGACTATGAAGGAGTGATGCTAGAGCTGTGAAATCTTGCATGCATTAATTTCAACTCTTCTTATTAATAACTGCATTGTTTCTTTCCAGGGACTATGTTGAAAAATAAACCTCTTTTGGTTATACCATGAGAGTATCTCGGTCAGCCGATGAACTTTTCAGTCAACCCTCATAGTTTGAATCCAATATGAAATTATGCACATATCCATTAATCTGTCCTCAAGTTTATCACCACGACCTGGCCCATTGGAGCTTTAGTTATGTCCACGCTGTTGCCAGTATTCCAACTGGATCTCCAAGTTAAGGATAACTTTCTCTTTTATACTTACCACCAATCTCAGAGATCCCACAAAAATGTCATGAGTACAGCCCCTCCTTCTTGATCTAAGTTATTACAAAATTTTCAAAATTCACCATATGACATGTTAGATAAAATGTGTATTTGTGTTTGTGTGTTTCTGAGTTTATATCAGCAACTTAATGGTTAAACAAAAAGAGATCAATAAACATGTACCAGACTTGAAAAAATGAACTACTAAACCCCTTCATGGCAGTGTCCCAGCATAACTGCAGTCTAATGACTGAAACCAGAAAAACAAAAGTAAAAGAAAAGACTTAAAAATTATTTCAATTTTTGTTGTTGTTGTTTTTAGATGGCTAATCTGTCTGCTTTTCAATGACCAAAAAATTTTCAAAGAAACACCTTCTGGATGAAAAATATATATTTTTAGTGGGAGCTAACATTTAAAGTAGTGAGTAAAAAAAATATTAATCAATTAAAATGATTCCCAATAATAAAAAGTAAAATCATAATGATTTTTCTCGTCAAAAACAAGGGTGATAACTCTAGAATTCAAATTGATTCAAAATTGAATAGAAACATGTAGTGGAGTCGGGGCGAGGGGGATATAATCTTTGGTATGTAGTGATAACTCGAGACATGTTTCAGTCATATTTGAACTCCTCAGTAAAACATAGTGTGATTTCTATTTCCCACACCTTAGAACGAGTGTCATTTGCAAAAACATTTACTGTTTAGGCTATTTAAAATAACAGGCATCGAATAAAAAGGATGCCTTTTGCATGGAAAACAGTTAATGCACCTATTTATAATGATTATAAGGTATCATAAATGCAAAAGAACTTCCCTTATTTATTTAGTTACTCAAGATTGCTGTTTTGTAGTTTAGCACGAGATCAACGTAGATTGAGCACACCCAGCAGTGATCACCTTCTCTGTGTTTAACCCATTTGTTACTGGTTCAACAATACAAAAATGTTTATATCTAAGTGTCTATATTTATCTAAAAACCTTTCATAATAATTTTACATAAGAACCATTGATAAGTTATATTCCAAACAACAGATAAATAATGAGAAATTTAGTTACATATAACTCTTCAAAGTCATCTACTCCTATCGGTTTATTTTGCCATGAGATGCTACAGGCCATGATGGCTACCTACGAAGTCATCTACTCTCTTCCTCTCTCTTACACTATTATTAGTGTTGTTGTATTTATCATTTAGCTGTCTCTACAAAGTCATCTACTCCTATCGGTTTATTTTGCCAGGAGATGCTACAGGCCATGACGGCGACCCCCTCTCTCTCTATGAGAGCTACCTTCTCTCTATCTATCTCTAAGCCACCTATTACATCCCTTTCCCTCTCACCCATTCCTTCCTCACTCATCTTGAAGTTCTTGAAGAGATGAGACACACTTGATTCTGAAAGGCTAAAATGAATCACTAGAGCTGCTAATCCACGTTCCAGCCATCCATCCATACAAATCATTCAGGTATCCCTCTATTTCCCAATTGCAAATATTCCGCTCACACAATTATTGCTGTATTTATCATTTCACTAGCTTCCACAACACATTTATTTTTACCCTCATTTTCTCTCCCATGCTGCCTCTCTACGAAGTCATCTACTCTCTTCCTCTCTCTTACACTATTATTAGTGTTGTTTTATTTATCAGTTTGCTTTCTCTTCAAAGTCATCTATTCCTATCGGTTTATTTTGCCATGAGATGCTACAGGCCATGATGGCTACCTACCTCACAATTTCCCTCCCGTCCACCATACCTATTCGACCAATCAAACCTCAGCATGTCCCCCTCACCCATTACCAACCCCAACAAAGCCTGCCATTTCTACTACTACCTACCTCTCTCCTCACTCGTCCCAGCCCCAACACACCCTGCCATTATTACCACCACCACTGTTCTTCTAGCCCTGAATTTTCCTACCGTTATGTATGGATGAGCTGAGAATAAATGGAGCAACCCCGAATTAATAAATGAAAATGAATATGAATCCGCAAGCTACCAAACACCCATGTGAAGTTTCAATTCAGAGACAGGAAGCACACGCACACCCCTGCAAAAGCCGACCCTTCCCCACGAATGTTGACAAATGCCCAAAACTCTGAGTTGGTACCAGCAATGTAAGCACAATGAAAGGAAGAGCAGGAGAAATAGTAGAGATGCTAGAGTGAAAGGAAATTGATGTATGCTGTGTGCAAGAGACTAGATGGAGAGGAGAGTCTGCTAGAGTCCTTGTAGGAAAAAGTCAGTGCTACAAATTTTTCTGGGTGGGAAATGATGATGGGATGGGTGGTGTAGGTATATTACTAGCTGACAAGTGGGTAGATAAAGTAATCTCAGTGAACAGGGTAAATGCAAGAATCATTGAAGTCAGACTAGTCCTGAATAAGACAATTACCACAATAATATCAGTTTTCACACCCCAATCAGAGTTGTCAGACAAACTTAAGGATAGGTTTTACAAGTCCCTAATGCACACTACTGCTCTAACAAACGATAATGACTTCCTAATCATCGCAGGAGATTTTAAGGGACACGTAGGTAAACACCGTGACGGCTTCAATAGAGTCCATGGAGGTTGGCACAAGAAATGAAGAAGGATTAAGACTTCTAGAATTCTGCGACGCCAATGACATGTCGATATGTAACACACACTTCAAAAAACCCGACAACCACCTGATCACCTATAGATGAGGGGAGCATTCTAGTCAGATAGATTTTATCCTCATCAGAGGACGTGACAGATGGACGGTCGTAAACACAAAAGCCTTCCCTAGTGAGGAATGTACCTCCCAACATAGCTTAGTTGTCAGCGACCTCATGGACAGAACTAGACAAACCTGGAAACAGAGGCCAACCTGGAGAAGAAAGATCTGGAAGCTGAAAGACCCCTCAGCCAGTAACAGATTTAAAGATATTTTACTCAACGCCTACGACAGTAAAGAAGAACAGATAGAGACATTCAATATAGAAGAGGACTGGCAGTTCCTAAAAAATAACTTACTAAAAGCAATGGATGAGATCTGTGGCTGGAGTAAGACCACAAGCAGGAGGAGAGTGACTTGGTGGTGGAACAATAAGGTAGATGAGACAGTTAAGGCCAAGAGACAGGCATGGAAAGAATGGAAGAATGGGGGAAGCAGGGTACATTACATAGAGACCAGGAGGGAAGCTAGGCGACAAGTATACTTAGCTAGAAGGGAAGTAGACGATAGAAAACTCAAGCATATTTTGCAACGCGAGGACCAGAAACAGGAGTGTTCAAGATTGCGAGGCAGTGTGTCAGAGAGAATTGTGATGTCATTGGAGAGAAGTGTATCCAGAATGATAAAGCTGAGCTTGCCCTCACAAGTGCTGAGAAGAAAGATGCATGGAAGAGCCATTATGATAGATTACTAAATGAAGAGAATGCATGGGAAGAAGAGACCCTACTCCAAGTAGACCCTATAGAGGGGCCAGCAGTACAAGTCAGCAGCAGCATAGTAAGTAAGGCAATCAAAGATATGAAGATGGGGAAGGTAACCGGTCTATCAGGTATAGCTGCCGAGATGCTGAAGGCATCTTGGTCGGTAGGTTACACTATAACCACACGTATTGTTAACCAAGTAATACTAGAAGGTGTCATACCAAAGGATTGGTGCAGTAGCATCATTGTCAACTGCTACAAAGGTAAAGGCGATGCACTAGATAGAGGAAACTATAGAGGTATAAAGCTGATAGACCAGGTCATGGAAGTAACAGAAAGAGTTATAGCACAGTTGAGTAGGGACCGGGTGAAACTAGATGAGATGCAATTTCGGTTTGTACCAGGAAGAGGCACCACTGATGCCCTCTTCCTTGTGAGGCAGTTACAGGAAAAGTACCTAGCCAAAAGTAAGCCACTCTAACTGGCATTCGTCGATCTCGAGAAAGCCTTTGTCAGAGTTCCACGTGCTATAATCTGGTGGGCTCTTAGAAAACTGTACAAGCCATGTATAGGGGAGCAGTCAGCCAAGTTAGGATTAGCAATGAGTATAGCGAGGAATTTAGCGTACAGGTCGGTGTCCACCAGGGCTCTGTTCTTAGCCCTCTCCTGTTCATCATAGTCCTGCAGGCAATAATGGAGGAGTTTAAGACCGGATGCCCATGGGAACTCCTGTATGCAAATGACCTCGCACTTATAGCTGAATCTATGGTAGAACTAGAGAAGAAATTCCAAACTTGGAAGCAGGGACTAGAAAGAAAGGGTCTCAAAGTCAACCTGACAAAGACTAAGGTCCTTGTAAGTAGACGAGAAAACAGAACCCAGATCCCCTCAGAGAAATGGCCTTGCTCAGTATGTAGGAAAGGTGTAGGTAGGAACTCCATTCTCTGCCCCAAATGCAAACAATGGGTACACAAGAGATGCAGCAGGATCTCAGGAAGCTTAATTAAGAATCTAGGCTTCACATGTAGCAGCTGTGCTGGGACAGCAAGCAGCAAACAGCCACAGGAAACAAGTACCACCAATCTCTGGGAAGGCTCTGTAGAAACAGTAGACATCTTCTGCTACCTAGGTGACCGAATTAGCAGCGGAGGTGGGTGTTCAGAAAGTACAATAACTAGGGTAAGAACGGGATGGAAGAAGTTCAGAGAGCTACTGCCACTGCTAGCAGCAAAAGGCTTTTCCTTCAAAATGAAAGGCAGAAGGGATGATGCGTGTATCCGAACAGCAATGTTACATGGTAGTGAGACCTGGGCACTGAAGGTGGAAGACTTACGTATATTAGAAAGAAACGAAGCCTGCATGCTCCGATGGATGTGTAATAGTAATATACGTGAACGGCAAAGCATAAATGAATTGAGAGAGAGACTGAGCATAAGAGGAATCAAATGCTGTGTGCAGGAGAGGCGGTTGCATTGGTATGGACATGTGATGCGTTTGAAGGATGACAGCTGCATAAAAAGGTGCAGAGCACTAGAAGTCAATGGAAACCGCGGAGTGGGGAGACCCAAGAAGACCTGGGATGAGGTGATAAAAGCCGACCTTACCCAATTACACCTCTCCAAGGCGATGACACACAACCGTGACCTCTGGCATCACGCAGTAATACAGAGTACCCAACCTCCCATGGGTACAAGCTGAAGCATATAGACAATATGCCCCCACACCCCTCCCACTGCAAAAAAGCACCCAGCCCACACTGTAAAGTGGACGTGTAGGCGCCACGGAAAAAGCACCCAGCACTCACTGTAAATGAGGTTGGTGTTAGGAAGGGCATCCAGCTGTAGAAATCAAGCCAGAATCAGTTCCTGTATGAGCAAGACAAGGTCAGCCGACCAGACACTGCCCACAACAGGACAACCCTTCTAACCCATGCTAGCATGGAAGAACGGACGTAAAACGGTGATGTTGATGATGATAACCACTATTTATATATATACATACACATAGCCAAACAGTAAGAGAAAAGGAAAGAGGATATACAAATATTGGTGGCTAAAGCTAGAAAACTAGCTCTCCTGCTACAAGATTGGAATCTGTGGCTAAAGAATAAGAAGCTACAACAACATTAATGGTGGAGAAAGAAAAGAAAAAAATACTAAATGCCCCAAGATTCTTCATTATTTTCATATTTGAAAATCAGTTTTCCATTTGAGAGTAAAAGGTATAGGAAAGAAGAGTGCTCTACGTAAAGTACAGAGCTATTTAATTATGTAATAACACAATACAATTATTCCATTTACCAAAAGTTTCACAAAGACAGGCGACGTCAACAGAGGTGTCCGAAGTCGTTCATCAGAAAGGAAAATTTTCCTTTCTGTCTTCGTGAAACCTTTGGTAAATGGAATAATTGTATTGTGTTGTTTATTACATAATTAAATATATATATAACTAAGCCATGAGGAAATATGAAAATGACAGGGTGAGAGGAGTGATGGAAATAAATATGAAGGAAATAAAATCCAGGATGAGGGTGTGGGTGCAGATGATAGGGCGAAACGGAGAAACTTATTATGGAGCCGGTAAGGCTAAACCCTTGCTTTAGCAGAGAAATTGGCTTTAAAATGCTTGGTGTATACATGCATACTTACCGAAGCTCAAAGGTGCAACAATGCCAATCAAGTGCAATTTCTTTCCTTTTAATTCTTTAGGTGGATTATTCAGCTGGGTTAGAAGAAATATGCTGATACCAAAACAAACTGAACAGCCTATATATTTGCAGGAAGCACAATCATCTTCACGAACCCGAAACGCATTTTCCAACCAAGGATATCTTTCAGCAAGGAATGAAGGAACCGGGGTAGGGCTTGGAATTTTCTCCTCTATTGTATTGTCATCACTGCTGGAATTTGAAGTTGAAAATGTCACCTGTCCATCAGTGTTATGCTGAAGACCCAAAAACTTTTTTATAACATCCATTGAGAATATTTCTCTCTGTAAATAGATTTTAAAACAATTAATGTAAAAAATATAAATAGCAATATGAGAACAAGTGCTTTAAGGCCACTGTTTCTGGTAAAGAATGAGTTTGTCTTGCAGGCTCCATGTCAGACTTCATTCACATCATGTGATCCTTCTTAAGGCAATGTTTTATGACTGGAGACCCTTTTAGTCAACTCTTATGACATACAAGGATACTAAACTAGGTGCATAAAGCAAAAAAATAAAATAAACTATTAGAAGCACATGGGTTCTACATATAAGCACTCTCTCTTTCTGGATATATTTAAAATACGGTTACTCGTGAGAGGCTGGTGTAGGCAGCGAGAGGAAGCTATCGTTGATTAAATCGACAATGGTACTTGACTCTTTTATCAATTCATCTCTGAAGGACAAAAGGCAATGTTAATTTTGGTAGGAATTGAATTTAGAACGTGAATTTAGCTGTAACTAAATACCGCAAGCCGTTTTGTCAGACGCTCTAAGGAATTTATAACAGTGGCACAAAGCTACAATTTTCGGGACACAGAAACACTTATATTGTCAATCTCGGTTGGACAAAGGCAAAAGGTGACATCGGTGGGATTTCAACGCAGAACGTGAGGTGTACACTCATACACATACTAATAGATATTTGACAAGGTTAATGTTATTTCACTTCGTTTCTGCACTAATTCTAGAAAAAAAAACAAAAAAACTACGTTACCAAAATAACAAATATAACTACTGCTACTGCAATTCCTAATATTGGTGCAAGGCTGACTACAAAAGTATACGAGAGAGTTATTACACTCAACTGAATCGACTTCAGAGCAAGCCGGCTACTGTATCGCTTTGACCTTCGAGGGATAACATCTGAAGTCGACTCCAGCAAGATTTGAAATTAGAACTTGAAAGTAAAACACTAAACAGCATTAGCTTTAGCACTATTTCTGCCACTCAAGTTTTTTTGTTCTCTCTGCATATATATATATATATATTAATAAAAGGAATTCCAACTTTGTCTGATTTACTCGTTTTATTTACAATCCTTTAAAATTATAATGATATTATAATGAAATAGCATGGTAGAATATTAAATGTTCAGTGTTAAGTGAACAAGTACTTTCATGCTTTCGCAATCTCCAGGTTCATATTCTGTAGTGACATATTTATACTTATATATGGTTTATATATAATTATAAATATGGAGGGTAGTACTAAGCACTAGCCAATTACCGGTAAGAGAAAAGGCTCAATGTAAATTATATATATATATAAATGCTAGTATGCACAAGTATCAGCTGTGCTAGGGCGAGAAATAAATTCTAATTTTATTTATATGTATATACACATACATAATGTGTACGTACGTACGTACGCCAGTGTACATTCACCTACGCAAACACGTTCCTAGAAGTTTATTAATGTCAACAATAATCATCAGTTTGACCAGTCAATGTAAGGAGCTTTGATAGGGTCAAGCGTACCTGGAAACCCTCCGTAGTTGCTAAGGGTTTGCTTCAAGCAAAACTATAATAACAAAATAATTCTTCCTTATACCACACACTAATATATTTAAAAAGGAAGGACACATTAGATATTGTAATCTTAGATACAATAAATAAATAAAAAGCGGACGGTCAGGGCGATGACATTCTTTTAATAAGAGATCTATTGTTTTGTTAAACCTAGGTTTAAATAACGTTTGTTTACATCTGAAGTAAATATTATACGGCGACAATGGGAATGAAAATACTTTTCTCGGAAAAATGAACAAAAAAAAACTAGCAAAATAATTACCTTTACAGACTGTATGATTTGTTCATTTCATTATAAGTAAGCTAACAGTATATATTTTGATAAAATTATATACATACTATCTATTTTTATTTACCAAGCAGTCACCTCTAGCACATGGCTAAACAACATAACCTTTCTGTGTTCTACAAGAGTTATCTTTTGTGGCAAAATATGATCATGTTTGATTCCTCTCTATGTGTATCGAGAAAAGGACGACTAGATTTCGATCCTCATTCGAAGCAATTTTCTTTCGTTAATTATCATGGGGAAAAATGGAATTGATTTTACGTCTATTATTCAACCCTCCCTATAAAATGTAAAACTTTTGTACGAAAATACCACTTTATATGCAGATAATTAAATTTCCGAAGTAAATTCCTGTAAGCCTTCTATATTGAGGTGAAAGAAAAATCAAATTCGATGTACCGATGGGGACATTGATAAATTTCCGGCGAATTAGTGTCTTCATGTATAGATAAGAACGAATGTGAATATACACTGGCGTTGGTGTACTTACTCACAAACATATCGGATAAATAAATAAATGGGACGATCAAAACCATGACATTTTTTTTTTGTAAGAAAACTATTAAGTTATGGTTAAACCTGGGTTTAAACAAGAACAAAGTGAAAGGAAAAAAAAATTCCGATGTACCCTATGTTCTGATACATCAGTTAACTTACATATATGTTGCATTTTAATTTAATTTATTTCGTTGTATCACATCCGTGTCTATGCTTTCATTTTTGCAGGAATTTTAGTTTCACTTTAATGTGTTTTTGTTTGTTAGTTTTGATGAAGTTATTTATCATTTTAGGGATGTTTCGCTTTGGGTATAGCAAAATAATAGACAATAAAATGTAACGTGAAAGTAAAAAGCCTGATAATAAAATAAAATCGATTGAAACGTGCAAGTTTTATAAGAACATTAGGCAGGTTTTCTTGTGGAGGAGAGGAGGTGATTAATATCTAACTGTCTCGCTTTATTGGTGGGTGGCGCTTGGCAGTATTTAATAATGTACTTTTACACTATGTTCAATTCCCAACAGGGACAATTATACCTTTCCTTCAGTGGCATGGTTGTGGACGAGAGAAAGGTCGTCCTCTCCGAACGGTAATTTAGGTGGAGAGACATTACTTTTTGTCTATTGTTATTTTGGGAGGTTTGTTTGTTTTTTTAATTTGGAGAGCGAGTGAAAGTTGACAACTGGAAGACTACCAGGACAACACAACTCTGTCACTTTTCTCTTCCCATCTGGGGTTAATAAATAAAATACACTTATTTGTTAATAGCTGTCTTCAGATTTTATGTTTTGAACATGAGAGAATCAGAATCTGCAGATTTGGAGTTATGGGGGCTTTAATTTCACGTGAACGGAAGAGGATTGGCGACATGACTTGCTTTTTCGACAGTGTGGGTGGTTCTCTTTCTCTTCGATCAACATTGACGCATCTGTGTGAGAGCTCTAGATAGACCGGTTGAAGCGTCTACAATGTTAAATGGGCAAAGAGTAAACAAGCTTTTTTGCTGATCCTCTTCCGCTTACGTGACGTCACCGATCTACCACCACATCCGGCTATCCCCTCACCCCATAACCCCAAACAAAAAAGTTAATAAGAAATATCTAAATCAGAAACAGATAAGGGTAAAAGTATTTAGAACTTCAAAGCTTTTTCTTTTTCGAATATAAATATATTTCGTTTGCACTTGAAGTGTATAGATATATTATGTTTGTATTTGTAATTACATTTTTACCTTTAATAAAAGAGATGTATATTTTATGGAATATAAACATATATAATCAACAAAATGAATTAACAATAACAATAAAAAGGAATCCCCTTATCCTCCACCCCCGAGGCCAGCGCCAAGCGTTTGCGTGACCAGGTAAACGCAAAGCTTATCATGGGTGATGTCTCGGTCGCAGTCAGAGTTTATTGCCTCAGAGGACACTGTCGTCCAACCCACCGAGGAGATCCTGGCTGCTCTGCGGCTCAAACACCCTGAGCCAGCCACTGATCTCAGACCCATACCCCCACCTGCTCCTTGTGGGTACTGATGCAGATATCATGTCCGCCATCAGGTCCTTCCCAGCTAGCAGCTGCGGAGGTGTTGATGGTCTCCGACCAGGCCACCTCAAGGACTTGACATCCCCCCTCTCCGCTGAGGCCGGGCGCCGCCTTCTGAGTGCAATTGTGGCGCTCACCAATAGGCTCATTCATGGTGCCCTCGACCCTTACGCCCGAGGCCTCTTTTTTTCGGCCAGCCTCACCGCTCTCAGGAAGAAAGAGGGTGGCATACGCCCCATTGCTGTGGGCAATGTCTTCCGGAGGCTGGCTGCCAAGGTGATCTGCAAGTCCGTCACACACGAACTGGGTGAGGAGTTTAGTCCGGTGCAACTGGGTGTCGGCGTGTCCGGTGGCTGTGAGGGAGCCTCTCATGCAATCAGGCAGTTCTTCAGCAGTTGCCCATCGGTACCGGCATCTAGGGACTCCAGGCACCTCATTGTCAAGCTTGACATGAGGAATGCCTTTAACTCTTTACGCGGAGATCATCTGCTTGAGACCTGCCTCAGCCGAGCCCCCTCTGCCTACCCGCTGGCCTAGCTGTCATATGGAGCCCCGAGCATGCTCCTAGCTGCTGATACGGTCATACCCTCGGCTACTGGGGTCCAACAGGGCGACCCTTTGGGACCCCTCCTGTTCGCCCTTGGTATTGACCACATCGCCCGGAGTATCACGGCCCATCTCAACGTTTGGTATCTGGATGATGCTACGTTGGGCGGGCCCGTACGGACGGTCTGCCAAGACCTTCAATCGGTGATTCCTGCCCTGGCGGGAATCAGCCTCCAGGTCAACTCAGCCAAGTCGGAGGTGGTGAACGTCAGCCTCAATGCTGCGAGCTTTGCAGCCTCCGTCTTGGACGTGCGGTCCATTCTCCGCCAGGTTCAGGTGACCCCCAAAGAAGATGTCCTCATCCTCGGGTCACCGATCCACCCGCCGGCCATCCGCTCCACCATCAGGTCCAGGCTTCAACAGCTCCAGACTCTCACGAGCCGACTGGTCTTGATTGACGGCCACCCAGCTTTCTTTCTGCTGAGGAACTGCTTCGCCATGCTGAAGCTCCTCTATACACTCCGCAGCGCTCCTTGCTACACCCAGACATCTCTCCTCGCTGACCTCGATACTTGTATCCGAGCAGCAGCCGAGGGGATATGCAACGTCAAGTTTGACGACATAAGGTGGCAACAGGCCACTTTACCAGTCAGGTATGGCGGCCTAGGCTTCCGGTCCCCGATCTCACTAGCTTTGCCGGCGTATCTTTCGTCGGTAACCTCGTGCCGCGTCCTCGTCAGAAGGGTTCTTCAAAACACAACAGAACCCTCTGTGTTCAGAGAACGTGAGGCCGCCTGTGAGACATGGGACCGGCTGGGACTTAGCCCAGTAGACGTCCCTCCTCCTTCTCCCCTGTTGACGTCAAGTCCCCCCAACGCACTTGGGATGCAATCCAGTGCAGCCTGGCCTCAGACAGGCTCACGCACCAGCTCGACCAGCACCGCCTTGCTTGTTTTCGTGCGGCCTCCAAACCCCACAGTGGTGCCTGGCTCCATGCTCTGCCCTCCTTCTCCACTGGCACGCAGCTAGACAACCATCGCCTGCGAATCGGCGTTTCCCTGAGGCTCGGCCTCCGGATCTGCCAGCCACACCAATGTCGCTGCGATACCACCGTGAACTCTCTCGGCCTCCACCCGCTTTCCTGTCGCCACAGTGCCGGCCGCATTCCACGCCATACTGCCCTCAACGAGGTCATTAAGCATGACTTGGACGCTGCAGGCTTCCCTTCCCAGCACGAGCCGGTGGAGCTGGATCGAGGGGACGGCAAAAGACCATCTTCCCGTTCCGCGGTGGAAAACCCCTCGTCTGGGATGCCACTTGCACTGACACTTTCTGCAGCCGCAACCTGGTGCAGTCTGTGACTGACCCAGGTTCTGCTGTATGTCGGGCTGAGGGTGACAAACTCCTCAAATACCGGTCGCTCTCCAACAGGTTTGCGGTCGTTCCCCTGGCAGTGGAAACTTCTGGTGTCCTCGGCCCCAGGGCTACCTCCATACTCACCACCATAGGCGCTGAGCTGGCCAGCCGTAGGTGTGAGCCCAGCGCGTCTCCCTTGCCGCCCTTCTCCATTCTGTCCGTCGGGGCTGTGGGTGGGCCCCATCGCGTACCAATACATTAGTTAAATACCAATCTTTCATCTGATACAACACAATAAAGTCTGTAAATTCATAAAAAAAAAAAAGAAGATATGCACTGTACTGACCTACATTCCGTGGGCTCACATACATTCTATGTGCGTGATTTGGCTCAGCTCAGCCAACCAGCGCCAGTAGAAGAGAATGTATCTCTACGCGCCCCGAGGGAAAAGTTCCCGCGTGGATTTGAAGAATCAGCCTCTCGCTTCCTCTCTGTGAAAAGGTAAACACCTAACTTTCTTTCGTCGTGAAATCACTAGCTAACATGAAACACAACAACTTAACCACGGCTTGGCAACACTTCAGCCAGTGGACCGTGTGTTCTGAAATCCTTAATTCATTGTTTCATCTCTCTTGGCATGTCAGCTATTCAGCTCTACTCAGCTCAATCTTTGTAAATAAATATGGTACATACAACCCAGTGTAATGTTATAATTGGTGACCCCGAGAAAAAAATAATAGGAACGGGTGTTGTGTGAATATGGAAAAAAGAAAGTTAGGTGTTTACCTTTTCACAGACAGGAAGCGAGAGGCTGATTCTTCAAATCCACGCGGGAACTTTTCCCTCAGGGCGCGTAGAGATACATTCTATTCTACTGGCGCTGATTGGCTGAGCTGAGCCAAATCACGCACAGAGAATGTAAGTGAGCCTGCTCCACATGGATTTTTTCTCCGAAACTGTCTACAACGAAAAATATAAGTAATCCTTTTCTCAACAGCAAACAAACAAGACAAAATTTTGTTCTTCACCTAACGTGTTTACATCGTTTAAGTGTGTTTCACTCACTGGATATATCCTTCGTTCTTCTCACAACGAACACTCAAAAAGACTTGGACTCCTATATTCTTATATTCAACATGTCAATTTTGATGAACATCACAGCTCGCTTACTCATTCAACTAAGCCTTTTTCATTACTTTCACAAAAAAATTGAACTCCCGCCATATTTGTATACAAAGGGAATATAGCCTTTCCTTCTTTTTCACCATATTGTCACGTTCACACACAAATTTTTCAAAATGGCTGCCAACGATCTGTTCCACTATCATTTTCGCGCCATTTTCTCGCGCAAAAGAAATATTTTTATTTATTCAACTTGACTTTAACCTTGTTTCGGCACGTGTGTGGGAGCACACATCTCAACTCACACGCCATAGATAATGTTTCTTGCCAAGGATTCTCCAGCCTTAAGCTATATTCTCCTATTTGCCGTTAAAAACTGCGCATTTATTCAGAATGCTTATTTCTATGGTCGTTGGCCTCTTGTCCCATCCAGGTCAACGTGTTCTCAACATCGACCATCAACTTTGGCTGTTATTTCTAGCACTTTGCGCAACTCATTTTTTCTGGGAAACTTTTTACTGTGAATTGAAACAACTTCGAATAGAATATCACTCAGCGAGACAACAACAACACAGCTTCATCTTTGCTTTATCAACAACCAAAACCGGCAGAACAAAACACAGAATTTATTTTTGCAGTACTCTTCCTGTGAGAAAATCCCACCGCCTTCGGGGGTTGGAAATTTCACGTTGTACCACAGTCCAGAAACCACCTGCATACATTCTCTTGGGGACACACTCTTTTTCCTGCTGTCATATGCTTACATACCTGTTAACTTTATTTTTGAACATTTGAACCTTTTTTAATAACTATGTTCGAGCACGTTTCTTTGCTCCTTTGACTTCTTCTTTTAAGTTGATTACATTGTATATATCACTGTATCATTTTCTTTATCATTGTATATATGACTGCACCCACACATTCTTTGCTGTATTACATGCCTGCATATGCACATATATTTCTTTGACACACACCAACATGTTGTTCTTAGTATATGATATTCAAACGTCGTAAAGTTCTGCGAGATCCCTTCCCACCTGGTGGAGGTACCAAAACATGCTAGCGACTCATAGAGCTTAATTCACCTAGATTCAAACAGGCACCGCAACACAAGAACTGCTAATTGCAGCTGGATTCAAACAGCTTCGCATCTCGTTGCACACTCATCGTCCATAACAACCTCCATCTTGTTACCTTACCCGACTCACTGGGAAAACAACAAATGGAACTGGACTTGTCAGCATTTCCACCATTTCTGTGGATTCTCCGGAATTGTGGAATTTACACTGCAACTACTACCCACCTACAGATTCAACTTGCTTTTTTCTTTTCAAAGCAACCAGCCATTTTTTCCTGGCTGCCTAGCACTTTCGGCAATACATCTGGGAGGCCGACATTTTCTCGCCTACCCATCATCTTCTTGCCAGCACTGGTAAACTACCATAATAGCTTCATCCTCAGCTACTGGTACAACACTTACCATTAACATTTAATGCAAGAACAGCAACTTCACCCATGTCAGACTTTATCCGTTTTCTGTTAGACCCTTGGTGGTCACGTATAAACTACAAAACAGCTAGTCATTTGACACAGCGGCTCAACACGGCCCTTAGCGCCTCATTTTTCTTCTTGCATGCATCCTTCTGCACAATTATTTTTTCACTGATGTGCTTTCAGCATTTTTTCCTGCTGATTCAATAATCTGTATCGTCTTACGTCTAGAGGGGCAGTATTGTAGTGACTTACATTCCGCGGGCTCACATACATTCTCTGTGCGTGATTTGGCTCAGCTCAGCCAATCAGCGCCAGTAGAAGAGAATGTATCCCTACATGCCCCGAGGGGAAAGTTCCCGCGTGGATTTGAAGAATCAGCCTCTCGCTTCCTCTCTGTGAAAAGGTAAACACCTAACTTTCTTTCGTCGTGAAATCACTAGCCAACATGTAACACAACAACTTAACCACGGCCTGGCAACACTTCAACCAGTGGACCGTGTCTTCTGAAATCCTTAATTCATTGTTTCATCTCTCTTGGCATGTCAGCTATTCATCCTCTACTCAGCTCAATCTTCGTAAATAAATATTGTACATACAACCCAGTGACACTTTTATAGCACTCTTCATCAATTGTACACTACAAAAGGAATGCTAGAGCCCCCCCCCCCCCCTCAAACATTTTGATGCAACCCAAAATACTCGTGGCATTTCTGATAGCAGGATTGTGGTGCTGGATGACTGTATTTTACCATCCAAGAACAGTTATTTCAATAATTTAATTCAGTTATGGATTCAGTAAACCTCACCCCAACCGACTTCCACCAAAGCACGTTAGATGTGATGGAGAGAAAGAGACATTAACAGTAGTATATCATATGAGGTATCAACTTATAGCCCTTGGCCAATGCAACCATGCTATGAGATTGATCAGACTTTTGAGTTTTTCATAGATTAAGTCATCAAAAGGACATGGGGATTTACAAGTAATTCCTAAAAATAAAATTTTAAAAAATTAGTGTGCCTTCATCATCATCATCATCATCAACGTTTAACGTCCGTGTTCCACGCTTGCATGGGTTTGGACGGGGGTAGTCCCACTTGAGGCAAGAGTGATTGTCTTGCTCGCATAGGACTGTCTGGCAGGTTTTCTACAGTTGGATGCCCTTCCTAACACCAACCACATTTACAGTGTGGGTCTGGGAGGTTTTTACCGTGTTGCCTACACGGCCACATTACAGCGTGGACTGTGTGTTTTTTTGTCGTGACACCTACACAATCTCATTTGTTTCAGCCTGGATGGCGCGGCACCAACATAACTTTACATAGAACGGGGTGGTGTGGATGGGGTGGGGGTGGGGTGGTGGGACGGGGTGTATTTTGTTAGAGATGCCTACTGGCAAGGCGGGTCTTCTCTGTTACTGAGTACCGCCAAAGGTCTCGGTCCAGTGACATTGTCTTGGAGAGGTGTAAGTGTGTGAGGTCGGGGTTTATCAGCTCGTCCCAGGTTTTTCTAGGTCTGCCTATTCCGTGGCTACCGTCTATCTTTATTGCCCTGCACTTTGTTATACAGCTATCGACTTTCATGCGCATCACGTGTCCATACCAACGTAGCCTTCTCTCGAGTAAACAACATCTGATCCCTCTTATTTCTAATTTTTTCCTTAGTTCGTTTATGCTTTGCCGTTCACGTATATTACTGTTACACATCCAGCGGAGCATGCAAGCTTCGTTCCTCTCTAGTCTGCGTATATCCTCTGCACACAATGCCCAGGTCTCACTGCCATGCAACATTGCTGTTCGTATGCAGGCATCGTACAACCTGCCTTTCATTTTTAGGGAGAACCCTTTAGCAGCTAATAGTGGTATAAGCTCTCTGAACTTTTTCCAACCAGTTCTGACTCTAGCTACTGTACTTTCAGAGCACCCTCCCCCACTGCTGATTTTATCACCCAGGTAACGGAAGCTGTCCACTATTTCTATAAAACCCTCTGCGCAATTGAAAGAGCTAGTATTTTGTGGGCACTTGCTGCTACTTATTGCACCAGAACACCGGCCACATGTAAAATCTATGTTCTTAGTTAGCTTACCTGTGATCCCACTACATCTTTTATGCACCCATACTTTGCATTTAGGACATAAAATGGAGTTTCTACCTACGCCTTTCCTACACACCGAGCACGACCATTTCCCAGAAGGGACCGCCGCCTTGCCTTAATACTTTAAAATAATTGCTTCGAGTTTCAAGGTCAGAAATTGGAAGTCCAAAGAAGCATGAGGTTGATAGGGAAGGACCATGATGAAAAGGAAGAAATCAGGTAATAGGCCTACTATAGACTGGGGTTGCAGAAATGGTTGATTGAGAATTCAAAGTTTAAATTTGGAACCATAAACTTGAAGGCCCCCTATGATCATGCTCCTCAATTATCAACTTTGTTGTAGCAATGACTCTATTTGGGGGTCCCCACAAACAAGCATCATCAAGATACCAGACATGCAGATCCATGTCAGACCCCCCACCTTAGCAATATTATTGGTAGTATTGGTAGAGTGTCAGACACCTCATCCTTATGAGGGTTGATAAAATAAAGAACCAGTAATGCACGGGTCAATTCAATCGATTTCCCCTCCCCCTACAGTAGAAACCATTATTGACACTCAGTGCAAATAGAATAGGACATTAGGGATCATCCTGTTGAACTCCCAGGGTAGAACGAATGCTCTGATCACCAAAGAGATGAAAAAGCTCTCAAAAATCATTGCAAAATAAAGTGGTTGAGCTGGAGGGCTTGCTTTTTCACTGACTTGAGGATGACATCACATCTAATTGAATTGAAAATATTAAGTTTGAAAGCAATCTTGAGACCTCAAAAGGTGTGATAATAAATGTTCTTGTGGCATGAGTAGCTGCTTCACAACTTATATTAGTGCAGATGGCCAACACACTTTTCCTGTGAGGTGACTCAAAGACTCAACTATGAGGCAAAGATCTTCATTTGGCTTAACCTCTTCAGTGCCGTAGATAAGATAACTCTTCCTAACATGTATGCATTCCAGTGCCATGGATGAGATAACTCTTCCTAACATGTATGCATTCCAGTGCCATGGATGAGATAACTCGTCCTAACATGTTTGAACACTTTTTCAACTGTTCAAAACTTCAAAGTTAGATGGGGTTACTAGTTTATTGATGTGACGTTTGTCACTCATTCAGATGTGTGTTGTTAATAAATGTTTGTTTTAAAAAATAGTAATTTTACTGAAAAAAAAAAAGAAAAAATCGCACAGCAACTGTAACTGTGTAAAATATATATGGCAGTCAACAGGTTAAAGAAACCAAATAGGTTTGTACCAAAGAACAAAGATGTATGTAGGGGAGGACACTTTCAAAAGAAAATATGTTAATAAACTGAGAGAGACATTCCAAAAGCTCTGAGCAAATGAGGGATGCCATCTTTAAGATAATGAGAGGCAGAAGCCATCAATTCCATGAGCAGAATATGCAAGAAAGATTGCTTTTTTGACATTATCTGTATTAAAAACTTGTCTTAAACAATCTGGTAGTTTGAACAATCATCTATAAGAGGAAATAAATGTTTCCCCTTCAGTTGATTAAGGGACTGTGCATTACATTAGGTAAAGATGGTCAGAACAGAAAATATATGGACTACTCCTTTGAGATCATGTTTGCAGAATTTGGTATTAGTGGCTTTTTCAGGTTTGGGCACCAAATGATATTTGAAACCACAGCTTTTGAACTCAGAGTACAAAGATCTAGAACAAATACTGCAAGCCATTTATTTGTACAATGCTCAAACAATTCTGCCAATAGACGATCTTACAAGCATATCAGACTACCTCAAAAAGAAATATGACAGGTAGGTTTCAAAATGCCAACATAATACAAATGCCGTTTTACTACAGTAATTTATTTCAACCCATTTCCTACAGAATTGAAAAAGGAAAGATGCTGATCATCAGATCAGATCTAGTACAGAGTCAGTTCAGATAGCACAAAGCATTCTCTCCAACCTTTTAACAACTCTGCCAATCCACAACTTCCAGACTTGTACTATTTAGTGTTAGAAATTTGAAAGTTTGAAAACAATGAGAAAATAACGACTTTTTTCCATCTTTAAGAGAAATTTCTCTTTTTTTTTATCAACTACCTATAGTGATCAACAACAACATCAAATGGCCCGAGAAAATCAGAAACGAAGATCTGTGGGAGCAAGCATGACAAGAACCAGTGGCAAAGCAGATTCTACAGAGTTGTGGAGCTGGATATGTCATACCCTCAGGAAATCAGCATCCAACACCACATGCCAAGCCCAGACCTGGAACCCACAGGGTAATAGGAAAAGAGGCTGGTTCTGTGTCAGCTGGAGGCATGACGCTGAGGCTGAATTAAGAAAGCTGGAAGCCAACTGGAGTGGAGTGGAGTGGTGAGAACAGCTCAGGATCCTGTATGATGACGGGGAGTGATCAATGGCCTATGCTCCACAGAGAGCAATGAAGCTGAATGCTAATGATTGATTGTTATTACAGTTAATTTCTGTGTTTGAAACTCTTACAAGTGGAACCAATCCTAACATTGGTAGGAAGACACCAGCTTGGTAGTGTCTGAGCATAATAAGATTCCGACTCTTACAGAATGTTGGAATATAATATTGTTAATGATATGTAATAAACTGGGCTGTGTACGAGACTGCTCATATTAAATTATGATAAAGCTGTTTGTTATATAATAACTTGCATTGTATACAAAACTGCTAATGTTAAATTACCATAATGTTCTTAATGTTATGTAATAAATCATGTGATATACATACAAGATTGCTAACATTGATATAATTAATATAAGGCTGTTAATGTTATGATACATGTGGATAAGATGATGACATTCCCTTAGCTTTCAGTTTCTCACTGGGGACTTATAATATCTACTTCCTTCCTTGCCAGCCCCAGCCTCATGGAACTTAGCATAGCCCTACTTACTAAAAACCCAATTTCCATCACTCATTATTGGAATCCCATCAATATTAAGCTATTTCAAGTTAGCATCAGCAGCGGGCTGGCCATATGGCTATTTGGGAAATGCCTGGTGAATCATGGGCTGAGTAAAAAAAATGACAACTAAAGGCAGAGCTGCTGCAAAAAAATTAAAACAAAAAAATATATATATATATATGTAGCGAAATCTGTCCGCGCCTTGAAACTTGGGTGACACCTAAAGGTCAAATTCTTGGTCAACACCCTTTTGGTGTAGACAGGTTGATGTGTTGACTATCCTGTCAAAGGGGGGGCGGAGCGCGAGACAGGAAGCGATAGGTATATAAAGCATATATTTTCCCACCTTAAACACAGAGACATTGGAGCGCTAGGATACACAACAAATTATGTAAAGATTAACCGCTAACTTCAGACCCCAGAGGTCTACAGAAAGGCCAGAGACAACGGAGCATTACACCTATAACAAACTATGTAAAGATTCACTGCTATCAATAGACCCCAGTAGTCTACAGCCAGAGACATCAGAGCATTACACCTATAACTAACTATGTAAAGATTCACTGCTATCAATAGACCCCAGTAGTCTACAGCCAGAGACATCAGAGCATTACACCTATAACTAACTATGTAAAGATTCACTGCTATCAATAGACCCCAGTAGTCTACAGCCAGAGACATCAGAGCATTACACCTATAACTAACTATGTAAAGATTCACTGCTATCAATAGACCCCAGTAGTCTACAGCCAGAGACATCAGAGCATTACACCTATAACAAACTATGTAAAGATTCACTGCTATCAATAGACCCCAGTGGTCTACAGCCAGAGACATCAGAGCATTACGTTAGCAACCAACTATGTAAGGACTCACCACTATCAACAGACTCCATGGGATCTACAGATACACACATAGATTTGAGCCGTACTACTACAGACCATGTACAAGCCACAGTGGTCTACAACCAATTGCAGACCATTCAGAGGTATACAAACCATTTACTCTCTCTTACTCACTACAGTCTCAGAATTACTACCAAGGACTCCAAATAACAACAACATTATCTGTTTGCTCGCTGTTTTCACATCAAAAACATTGTCAACCTTAACAACTCTTGGTAACTGTTTTATATGTACTTTTTAATTGAGTCACGTGAAGTAAACCATATATAACCAAATCATTTATTCTTTATATTCTCGTTATTACATTTATTCCTATTCATCATCATCATCATCTTCGGTTAACGTCCATCTTCCACGCTAGCATGGGTTAGACGGGAGTTGTCCCACTTGAGGCAAGGTTGGTCGGGTGACCGTGTCTCGCTCGTACAAGACTATCTGGCAGGTTTTCTACTGCTGGATGCCCTTCCTAACACCAACCACATTTACAGTGTGGAACTGGGAACTTTTTACCGTGTTACCTACACGGCCACATTACAGCGTGGACTGTGTTTTTTTGTTGTGACATCTACACGATCTCAATCTCATTATCTCATTTATTTGGACTGAATGTTGTGGTACCAACTTTATAGAGAGAGGGTGGTGTTAGTGGGAGTGGGGGGATGGAGTAGGGGTAGTGGATTGGGGTGTATATTTGGTTAAGAGGTGCCTACTGACTGTAGGTTTCGCTTTGTACATAGACAAGGCGGGTCTTCTGTATTACTGCGTAGCGCCAAAGATCTCGGTCTAGAGACATTGTCTTAGAGAGGTGCAAGTGTGTAAGGTCAGAATTTATCAGATCGTCTCATTATACTTGTTATTTCATCTAATAATCATGTTACCTCATCCAACATCTAACTATTTTTAACTTCCATTAAATATATATATATATATATATATGTCTGTAAAAGGTAAACAGAAATAACAACACAATCAGTACAGTATACGGAAGGGATATATTAGGTTAACGCTTGATATAGCAGGAAGAGGGTCATAACGTTTCGGATGCTAGTCCTTCATCAGAAGAAAGAATGAGAAATAAGATAGATTGAGGGGACGGGTGGGTTGGAATTTGAAAAAATGTCTTTAGATAAAAATAATAGGTCCATTCATGTTGTCATCTCTTCCAAAACTGCTGCTGCTGGCGTTTTGTGTATGATTTACTTTTTAGAAAAGTGGATGATGGAGCGTGTGTACCTGAAATGGAAAAAAAAAACGTTTTGTAAAAAGAGGTATACTTGAGCACGTGCGTAAGCATGTGTTTGTGTGTGTGTGTTATTATACGTCCGTACGAAGCTAAGCATAAATGTGTGTGTATATGTGAGTAAAAGAGTGTGTGTGCATGTAAGTACGAAGCTATGAGCAAAAGTATGTTAATATAAGGGTGTCTATGTGTGTATACAGAGCAGTGAAGGGAAAAGTGGAGTGAGCATATATAGTCAGGTTTGGTTGTGAGAGAAGCTGATAATGATCAAGAGAAAGTGATAGGAATCTGGGTGTGATAATGGATGGGGTATTAGAAAAATTGGGGAGGTGAGTTGAGTCCAAGAGGGGAATAGGACCCAAGGCGGTGAAGCCTGAGATCAATGATGTAAAATGACACCCAGGCTGAAACATGTAGGGAAGAATGACCAGGAGAACAGAAATGATGGGCGACAGGAGTATCCAAACCGAGTCGTATGTCCCTCAAATGTTCGACAAAATGGTCCTCCATACGGCGTCCCATTTGTCCGATGTATAAAGACCCGCAAAGGGAACACCGGAGGGCATAGACAACGTGGGTGGATGTGCAGGTGAAGGAATGGTGGATATGGAAAGACCTGTTAGGAACTGTGAACCAGGAACTCGCGGAGGTTGCGGGCGCACTTAAAAGCAGTAATCGGTGGGTTTGGAAAAAAGCGAGAAGTGACGGGGACAGAAGAGAGGATACAGAAGGAATAGAGAATATGTTGCCAGAGTGGAGGGTGATGGGGTGGTAGGTGAGAGGGAAAGGAACACGGGTGTTGGGAGGGTGGTGGTGAGGTGAGAGGGTTGTGGTGCGGTCTGTTTCACAGGCACAGGTGAGAGCAGCTTGGATATATATATATATGTATGTGTATATATATATAATAAAATGAAAACGAAATTTCATTTCTCACTCTTAGTACGGCACTTACTTAAATCTGATGCGTACATATATGTATGTGTACCTGTATGTATATATGTGTATATATATATATATATATATATATATATATATATATATATATATATATATATGCATGCTATTGTACGTCTTTATACATATATGTATGTATGTATACATACATACTTACATTTATATATATATATATATATATGATGGAAAACGAAGAATCAGTGATGCATCGGAACACAACTTATTACATATTACAATTGTTTCTCCGGCAAACAGCTTGAGGTGCGATCTGTTTGTGGATCGAACCTGACTCTGGATTTGCAAGTTCCTCAGATACGTCTGGTGATTTCGAAGCAAATTCTCTTTCTCCATGGTTCTGACCTTTCGAGTCTATATCACCCGCCTTCATCCTGTTTGCGCGTCCTTGGATTGGTCAGTGATTTGTGACGTCATCATAGTTCTGACCACTGAAAGCTGCCCACTGGCCATCTAGGCGTGAGCTGTCACTCACCCCAATCCCATCCGCAAAATTACTGCTCTATGTACCTACACACACTCCCACACACAGAGACACAGGCAGATAGAGCTTGCGTGCTTGCGTTCATGCATGTACCTACATAAACATATACACATATCTATATATACACCAGACGGTACACACTCTCCACATGGACATCACCGGATGGCCCCAACTAAAGCCATACGGGGAAGTGGACGTCAGTCGGGGTGGCGGCGCGGGTCCAAGGAAACCGACACCACACCTTGTTCACTATGTATGCATTGTGGGGTAGGTCGACACAATCAATGCTACCCATTAGACTCTGCACCTCATCTTAAATAACACGGTGGCTTACTTCCATGGGTATAATCAATCCCGTATCATACATCAATAAGGCACTCTAACATACAGTAACATATTCCATTATAGGCTGTATTCCATTATGTAACACCTCATATATTTTTTCATGTACAACCCAATATGTATTTTTTATATATTTTTTGTATATTCTGTATGCATTTTTTATATATGTTCTGGGTATACCCTTTACATTATTCCCATGAGCTCCCCATATGTAATTTTGTTTAAGTTTTCTATATGTGGATTAATCCACATTAGCACCATAATGCCAACTCTGCCAACATGTACATCAGAGTGTGTCTGAACGAACCTGTATACCGTCATGTGAGATGCTGCATGCATTAACCATCGTACCCCCATATGTACCTTTTTCATACCCTGCACATATTCCACCACGTAACATTTCGATGTACAGCACCATGTGCTTGCTGCATACACCCTCCACATATTTTTTATGCAGTTTATATTTTTTATATTTTTATTTTTATATTTTTTAATTTTTTATACAGTTTATTCTCATATATGTGTGTACGTGTGGGCGCGTACGTCTGTATGGATGTGAGTGCATAAATGCGTGTGTGTGTGGGTATATATGTATAGGTGGATGTATGTGTGTGTGTGGGTATAAATATATAGGTGGATGTATGCGTGTGTGTGGGTATATATGTATAGGTAGATGTATGTGTGTGCAAAAGTACATGCACATATATATGTGCGTCTGTGTGTGTGTGTGTGTGCATGCATCCACACACATATGTACACATATATATAATATGTATATGTATGTGTGTGGATATAGGTATGTATGTGTGTACGTGTGTGTGTATATATACATATATGTGTGTGTCTATATATATATATATATATCAATTCTGATTTTAACTTAAATCATTCTCTATAAAATAACTACCAGACTTAAAGAGTAAGCAACAGGGTTAGATATGTTTGACTAGAAACTTTGAAAGGAGTGCACCAGAATGGCCCTTAAAGAATAAAAGAATAATTAAAACACCAACATCGACAGTGGCAATGTCTCAGACATTTAGTTACTGAATCCATGCAAGAATCTTATATAAAACATCAAGTCTTGCATGCAATCTATACCAGCTGGAATGGTTGCCAAATTAAGTTGTCAGTCAAAGACAAGTAACCAATTTAAATCAACATGATAAATATTAGAATAATCAATTATTTTTTTGACATATTTCAGTAAAGATTCATTACAAGTCATATACTAGTTTGTAAGTTTCCTGCTGCAAAAACAAATAAAACAATACATTAAACTTTAAAGGAACACTGTCAAATCAAATAAGAAAATAAATAAAATAAAATAAATAAATTAAAATGAATGAATAAATAAAGTTTTACATTTCCTCAACTGAGATTCTAACAGAAATCAATACTATTCAGATATCAATTCACATCCAGCTTCAAACTGCTTTTATCGACATCATTGTTAACATCATGGCTGCCACTGTCATCATTTTTACTATTATCATTATCATTATTGCTATCATGAAGTTTGTAGCTAACATTGCTGTCATTATCATTATTACAGCATTAACATATCATTGTTACAAGAACAACCTGATGGCAGGTGTTATGATCGTGTTTCTAATGGTTTGGCAAGAACAATGATTCATAGTTTAACCAGATTTAATTAATTAACAGTTGTATAGTTTTAATTTTCTATAGTACTATAATGGTTTAAAAACTTTCAAGGCTTCTCTTTGACTAGGAGAGATAATTGGTTTTACGTCTTTTACTCCACAGATTGAACAAAGGCCAGAGCTTATCCCATATTTCTAATGATACACTATTTCAATTAATTAACAAAGAATTAGGAAAGATTTTCTAAAATTATTAATTATTTAATTATTAACACATTTGTTACAATATTTCTAATGAAAGACCTTGCCTAAGATTTTCAAATAGTTAAGAAAATAATCAAGAATTTTGATAGATTTGGTAATACAATTTAACAAAGGTTCTTACATAAAATTATAATGATTATAGGCATATGGCCAGCAATTTGGGGGTAGGCAAAAGTCAATTAAATCAACACCTGTAAATTATTGGTGTTTTATTTTGTTGGCCTCGTTAGGATGAAGGGCAAAGCTATAATATCAGCAGGATTTGAACTCAGAACGTAAAGGGCCGTAATTCTATGCCGTGAAGCAGTTTTTAGATAACAGTATTGTATTATAAAACCAGGGGCAGTTTAGTTCAAAAGGTGAGAATAGTATTTGTAACATATGGTTCTTGCATCAAATTATGTTGGAACATTTTGAATTAAATAGAAAAACACTTTAAAATGCACAGTTTGTTTCATAAAAACCAGCATTGGTAGAGCACTGTGAAATGAGGGGGCCTCCAATGCACAACCTTATGATCAAGAGACTAACACTCTAATCACTAGGCCACATGCTTTCAATAATGAAAAGAATTTATCCTCATCATCACCACCAGCACCACCAGAACCAGCACCACCACTATCACCACCATCATCATTATCATCATCATCATCGTTATTGAAAGTCTATTTTTCATGCTTGCATGGGTTAGACAGGTTGTCATATTACGAGACACATCAGGTCAGGTGATCACGTTTTGCTCATAAAGGTCTGTTTTAGGCTTGGTATCTATGGCTAGATGCTGTTCCTAATATAAACCATGTTTCAGTGTGGACTGGGTGTTTTTTGTTGTGGAACCAGGGTGGAATGGGTGCTTTTTTCTTCATGGTACCAGCGTGACCATCTACTAGATGTGTTTTTGTTGTCCCCAGCACAACAACCTTACAGAGTGGAGAGGGTCTGAGCACTTTTGTTGTTGTGGCACCAGCCCTATCACTATACAGCAGCACTGTAGGGGGGCTGGACAGGAGAGGGGTAATTGGGGTATGGAAGGTGGGGTAGGAGAGGAGAACAAGTATGCAAGCAAGACATGGATGAGGTGAATGAAGAGGTCTATGATAGGAAACTTAGCTGGTGAGGGTGGCATTAAGATTGAGGAGGGTATATGGGAGAAAGGAGGAAGATGGGTGCAGACTAGTGTCCTCTTTGTTTAATCCTGTGCACATAGGAAGGTGGTTTTTCTGCAGTACAGCATGATGCCAGATATCTCAATCCTGTGTCATCTCCTTTGAGAGGTTTAATTGTGCAAGGTCAGCTTTTATCACTTCATCCCAAGCTTTCCTAGGTCTTCTGCTATAGCTTCTGTTGACTGAGTGCCCTGCACCTTTTTATACAGCTGTCATCCTCCATACATATCTCATACCCATACCACCACAATCTCCTTACCTGCACACTGTATCTGATACTTTTTAAGTCTAGTTTCTCTTTCAGTTCATTGACACTTCGCAATTCATTCACATTAATATTACACATCCATGAAGGGGGGATTGGCAGTATCGGTAGAGAGTCGGACGCCATGCTTTGACGCATAGTTACGGCCCTTGCCATTCTGAGTTCAAATCCCGCCGAGGTTAACTTTGCCTTTCATCCTTACGGGGTCGATAAAATAAAGTACCAGTAATGCACTGGGTAATTACTGGCCTTGTGCCAAAAGTAGAAACAATTAATATTACACATCCATCAGAGCATGCAAGTATAATTTCTTTCCAATCTTCGTAGGTCTTCTGAACACAGCACCCAGGTCTTGCTTCCATGCTGCATTGCTGTTTGTACACAAGCATCATACAATCTGCCTTTCATTTTGAGGAAAAAAAGACTTTTATGGCTAGTAGTGGTAGTAGCTCCCTGAACTTTTTCCATCTCAGTCTCACTTTGGCTACTGTACTATCAATGGAGGAAAATGTTTCAATGAATTTCTCATATGGAACTAAAATGGATTTGAACATGGAAAGTTCAAGGTGTTTTGTGGAACACCAGCAGTTACCCATGCATGCTAGTCTGCTCTCTCCATGCCGTTAATATTTTTCAAGATAAAGGAAAAGACAAAGGCTAATACAGCTAGGCACCAGTGTTGTCACCACAACTCATTTTTACAATTTAAGTGGACAAGAAGCAATGTGAAATAAGATGTACTGCCCAAGGATACAACTTGCTGCCCAAGGATACAACTTGCTGCCTGATCCTGGAGCCATGTAACTTCGCTATATGGTAATGAATTTTGCAATAATAATAATTATAAAATAAGATTATCATTATTAACAGTGGGGAGGTGTGGAATATTATTTAGAGAGAATGTTTACACTATTTCTATTTTAGTGGATTAGTATAATCATTAGCATGTCACTTGTTCCAACTGAGTCCAAATGCCACTGAGGTCGATGAAATAAAGCACTGGTTAAAAACTGGGTTGATTTAATTGACATTTTTTCCTTTCATCCAAATTTGCTGGTCTTGTGACTAAATTATAAATTAATATTTTTATTTACTCTACATGTTAACTCTTTAGCATTTAAACCGACCGTATCCAGACAGAATTCTATCACCTTTTTCTGTTCAAACTGGCTGTAACTTGCTACTCATACTAATGTTAAGGTGTTGTTCTCAAAATAAATAATATCAAAATCTCATATTTGATATTATGTGATACCAGTTGAAACTCCAACCATCACAGGGTGTCTAATTTATAGATTTTTACAGGATATCTGGGAAGAGGCATGCCATTTTATTCATTCCCCAATTGCCAATTTCTTTATGTTTTATATTTTTGCAGAGTTTATTTACAGGGTGCACCATAATTTTTAAAATGCTTAGGGCCTCAAACAGACTTATTCAGCTTTGCAATCAAGGGAACCTTTATTTCTAAGTTAGGAATAATAATACATGTATAATGTGATCTGACACCAACACTGTAATAGCTGTGATTATATCAGTTTAAAATATCTATAACATTTCTAAATGTATGTTTATTATAAACATACACTTATATATGAATCCATATATATTTTCATTCTGAATCACAGTTGTCTCAATCAAAGCAACAGCCAGTTCATGAAATTAATATGTAAGTGATGTGTGTACTCTTAACCCTTGAGTTACCAACCCAGCCAAATCTGGCTCCCATTCTGTGAAATAAAATCATCCATTTTCAAGGTTTCCAATTTAAACTAAAATCTTCCAACATAATTTATATAAGAACCTTACACTAAGTTACTATCTTAATGTTGAAATAATTAATAATTTTAGTAAATCCCTCAAAATTCTTCATTCATTAATTAAAATAAATGGTACTTCATTAGAAATGCAGTCATGAAAAGGTTAATCTAATTAGCCAAGTTGCAAATAACCGAATGCAAATAAACTTTCAACAAGAATAATTTTCTTTCATATCTTGGTATTTCAACACAATTAACCTATTGCTGATGATGAGTAATGATTCTGAAGAATGTGTATAGCCTCCTCTTATATTGATAGCAATATAGATGCAATCTAACTGTATTAGTGTTATCACTAATTAATACTACCTGGATGGTAAGCAGAAACTGTGAGGAATTACATCACCCTGATCCTGATCATCATCATCAGCTAATGTTGCTACTCTCCCATACCCGTGCCTAACACATGCCAGCACAGAAAGAAGTGTGCCCCTACAATATCCCTAATTCATCTACCCTGCCCAACTCATATCAGCATGGAAGAAAGATGTGGCCCCTACTCACACCCCAAAACCTGATTCTCTCCCTTGTCTAACCCATGATAGCATGGAAAGTCAGGTATGTCTTACAATATACTGCTAGACACAACACACTCTCTTCAAGGCCACCCCTATGACCCAACACTTCCTAACCCATGATGATATGACCCCCACTTCTTATCAATGTCTCTCCAATAATGGTGTTATGAAAAAAAAAAGCACCCAGTTCACATTGTAAGGTGGTAGTGCTGTTGCCACTACAAAATCACCCAGTCCATCCTGTAAGGTGGTTGTGCAGGGGGTCACAATAAAATGTTTCCAGTATATGCTGTAAAGTCATTGGTGTTAGAAAGAGTATCCGGCAGTAGAAACCATGATCCCAGTACACACTGTAAAGTGGTTAGCATTAGGAAGGGCATCCCCCTGTAGAAATCATACTTCCAGTATACGTTGTAAAGAGGTTCACATGAGGAAAGACATCCAACAGCAGAAACCAAGCTCCCAGTACATTGTGTAAAGTGGTTGGTGTCAGGAAGGGTACACTGCAGTAAAAACCTAGCCAAAAATGGAACGTAGAGCAAGATATGGTCACCTGACTAGTCTAGCCTCAAAACATGACAGTTTGTCTACTCCATGCAAGCATGTTAAAGATACCTCAGTAACCATTTGAGAATACCAAACAGGGTTTATGTTGATAAAATGTATTATTATATATACTAGCAGAAAAACCACCCTTCCGGTAGTTTTCTGCTAGTGTATATTGATATTGTACGCATGTGTGTATATTGATATTATACGCAAATATATATATGCATTTAGATATGATACATCAAATAAAATTGTAATTGACAATATACACAGAAATTGAAGAGAGACTGTGTTACACCCTCTTCTGTAATCAGTAAAGTAATCCATGATACATTTAAAAAAGACGATATCATATATAAACTACATTACGGCGAAATATAAGGAAAATGAAAAAGGAGAAAATTAGCGACGGAAATGTAAACGTTATGATATAACGATGCAAATATATGAACGTTTATATAGCGTCCGTTATATCATAACCGGAAGTATTGACATTTGAACATTTTAAAAGGAGTGAATCTTAAAATAAGAAAGTAATGCACTGGGTAATTGCTGGCCTTGTGCCTAAAGTAGAAACAATTATATATAAGGGCGGTGAATTGGCAGTATCAGTAGAGGGTCGGACGTCATGCTTTCCAGCATAGTTACGTCCCTTTACGATCTGAGTTCAAATCCCGCCGAGGTTGACTTTGCCTTTCATCCTTACGGGGTCGATAAAATAAAGTACCAGTAATGCACTGGGTAATTGCTGGCCTTGTGCCTAACGTAGAAACAATTATATATAAGAATATTTATATTTAATCAACAGTTACGAAATTTAGTACATAAATTATGTAATATTCATTCATTATTTATTCAAAGTAACTTTGCCTTTCATCCTTACGGGGTCGATAAAATAAAGTACCAGTAATGTACTGGGTAATTGCTGGCCTTGTGCCAAAGGTAGAAACAATTATTTATTCAAAGTAATCCAACTTGTTTTACTAACGGGATAAAAAGATATATTCAGGACATAGTCCCGTACTCCTTCCGTTATTATATTATGATATATATATTGCTAGCATAGAAGATAGATGTTAAACGATGATGATATTATCAATAGAAAAAAGAATCAAGTTTATTCTACATATGTTTCAGTATAGGGCAGTCGACCATACCACGATATATACGAGGTATTTGTTCATTGCTCTACATATCTTCAGCTGTCCAGATCGATATTGGAATACTCCAATATCACTGTAAACACACATATAAATATATATATAAAAGTGCAGGGCAATCAAACTTGTAGGAGTAGGTAGACCCAGAAAAACCTGGAATGAGATTTTAGCAGTATTGGTTATAGAGTAGTCGCCACTTTAGCAGGGTGGTAGAATCAGTGGTCGTTACTTTAACAGGGTAGATGATTGAAGGTCGTTAGTTGCCAGTGTGGTAAGTGATAGTATCCTCGTTGGATTATCTTGTTGACATAGACGTGAGGGAAGGTCCCTCGATCTATTTACCATCTATTTACAATATTCCTTTCGTCAGGTCGCCAATTCCAGCAGCATGGATTATAGATGTTATTGAGGCACGAGTAACATAACAATGATTTCAACAGCAGTAATTAGAGATGAAATGTATGTTTATTTATATGGTTGAAGTTACAGATAAAAAGAGGTGACACAAGGGAATGTGCCATTGCACCGTTAAGCCGGCGAGGCTAGGGGTGCAATATCTCACTGTTACATTATGCATGTTGTTGGCTCGAAGTTTCTGGTACAAGAGAGAGATTCTTCAAATTTTCGCGGGGAATTTCTTCCTCAGGGCGCGTAGGGATACATCCTCTTCTACTGGCGCTGATTGGCTGAACTGAGCCAAATCGCGCACAGAGAATGTATGTGAGCCCGCGGAATGTAGGTCACTACAAGATGATAAAAACTGACCTTGCACACTTACAACTCTCTAAGACAATGTCATTGGATTGAGATCTTTGGTGCTATGCAGTAATACAGAAGACCCACCTTCCCTTACATACGAACTTAAACCTAGTCAGTAGGCACCTCTTAGCCCAATATACGACCAACCCCACACTCCACACCACCCTTTTTTCTTAGTAAAGTAATGTTGGTACCACACTACACGCAGCCCACACTAAAGTGGTCATGTAGATGTCACGACAAAAAGCACCCAGTTCACGCTGTAAATGTGGCTGACGCTATGAAGGACATCCAGCCGTAGAAAATCAGCCAGAAACAGTTCTATATGAGCGAGACACGGTCACCCAAACCAACTTGCCTCAAGTAGGACAAACCCATCTAACCCATGCTAGCATGGAAGATAGACCTTAAACGATGATGATGCTATATATATATATATATATATATATATATATATATATATATCATCACCGTTTATTTTTCCACACTTGCATGAGTTAACAGGTTGTCACATTATTATGTGACAAGTCAAGTTAGGTGACCAAGTCTTGTTCATATGGATCTGTATTTTGGCTTGGTTTCTATGGTTGGATGCTTTTCATATCGTCACTAGCAGAATGGCCCGGTGTTGCTCGGGCTTCTAAACATAGAATGGCATGTGTATATGTGTATCCCTCCTTTCTGAAACAGTACAGAGAAGTACGGAATAACTCGGCCCCGGGGGGGGGGGTATCTACATTTTGTGCTTATAAAAAAAATTCGTCGTAGATTACCAGGGGTTTAACTTAGTTAGGTGCCTGAGAGTAAAATGTTCAACCCACGAAAGCCAAGACGATAGGGTTAAGTAAAAAGGCATTCAACAAACCGAACATGTATTTGTTGTGGTATGGTACAATGAAAGTTGCAGAGCAGTAAGCATGTGGGACTGCAGTGGTGGAGAGCATGAAGGAATTTAGTTGGATAATTTTAAGTTTACAAAAATCTACACAATCTGATATAGACCGAACTGTTATATGGATGCCGAACGCTTCGGAGTTACTGTTGGGGTCACCATCAACAATTTCAAGGGATAATATAGTCTATAAAGAGAGGTATCTCTTTCAAAATACTAAAGAGTTATCTCTCTAGAACATTGTAGATAAAATTAACGAACTGACAATAAGGGCTTAAAGTTTTAATGAAAAAAAAAAACGCCTTTAACAACAGAAAATTGAAAAATAAAAGCTGCAGTTAATATCTTTAGACCGCAAGGAATATATACATGCAAGTTTAAAATCAATCGGAGTAGAAATGTGGATTTGTATAGACTTTCCAAAATTAGGACACACACACACAGACAACTTCAGTTTTATATATATGTATAGATAGATTATCATCATCATCATATATATATATATATATATATATTTGGTCATTACACATGAGATGTCATATTTCATATATATTGAATAATAACACTAAAAATAATATCATTTTATTTATTTCCAGATTCAAAGTAAATTGAGCAATTCAATATCAATAAATGATGCTTTAATAACCATAGTTGTAAGATTGGCCAGACATGAACCAGTATGGCCCCATGGCAATGCTGGACCATATACCTCACAGATGACGCTGTCTAATAGAACTAGGATATGAAGTTTTGCAGCATCCTCCATATTTTTCCCAATATTTCACCAACAGGTTATCATAGCCTCCCACTCTTTCACCTACACTATCTGGTATACTTCACTGTCACTCACCTTCTCTCAGATTCTCTCTATCAAACTGTATTCAAAACTAGGGATGGCTTGGGATCTATCAGACTTCCACGACCCTCGGATGCTCACACTTCCCACACCAATTGTTCATTGCTTCTTTCATAAAAAGGGATACTTTTAATCTTATATCATCATCATTTTACGTCTGCTTTTCTCTGCTTGGACGGGTCCTATTCAGCACAGCATCTCTCCACTTGTCACGGTCCTTCGTCATCTCCTCCATGAGTTTCAGCGATCTGAGGTCTGCTCTCACCACCTCCGCCCATGTTTTACGTGGTCTACCTCTACTGCGTTTTCCTTCTACTGGGATTTCTTGGCACTTCTTTACCCAGCGGTCATCCTTCATGCACATCACATGTCCATACCATCTCAGCTTTCTCTCCTGCACACCACAACTTATCCCTCTTATACCCAGTTTCTTTCTCAACTCGTCTATGCTTGGTCGTTCACGCACATTGACATTGCACATCCAATGGAGCATACTTGCTTCATTTCTCTCCAGCTGTCGCATATCCTCTGCAGTTGCCGCCCATGTCTCACTACCATGCAACATCGCGCATCTCACACAGGCTTCATGTAACCGCCCTTTCGTATGCAGGGAGAAACCCTTCTTTGTCAACAAATGAAGCAGTTCCCTATATACATACATCTATATCATCATCATCATCACCACTTAATGTTTATTTTCCATGCTTGCATGGATTAGACCGGTTGTTAATTTAGGCCAGACAAGTTAGATTACTGCATCTTGCTCATACAGTTTGTTTTTGGCTTAACCCTTCCTAATGCCAAACATCTTAGAGACTGGGTGCTTTTGTTGTGGCATTAACATGACCGCCTTACTGAGTGGACTGGGTTCTATTTGTTGAGGCACCATCATGGAACTAGCACTACCATCCTACGGGGTAGTTAGGTCTAAATTAGCTCTCAAACAGTCAATAATGGTTTAATACGGGCCAACAAGGTTCCATAACAATACTACAATTTTATTAATCTGTATACCCCATCCCTCTCCACCTTCACCACCACCTTGTCTGAGCAGCCAACCATGCAATTTCTAACAACGTTCGCCACCAAACATTTGTGTCTGCTCTTATCAACAAATATCTAGCTACTACTGTTTTCTTTATAGTGCCTTTCCAGCCAAAATCTCACACCTAGTGCACACTGAAAATGGTATTGTTAGCGCCATGATTAAATGCACTCTGTACACTGTAAATTGTCAGTTCTGGTGTCACAATAAGTACCCACTTCATTCCATATTAGTAACGCTGGCGCCACGATAAAATGCATCCAGCATACTTTGCTGGTGGTAGTGTTGGTACCACGATAAAATGTACCCAATACATTGTCAAGTGCCAGAACTAGTGCTACAACAAATTTACACTGAGTAAACACTATAAAGTGGTTGGTGTTAGGAAGGCCACCCAGTCGTAGATACCATGCAAACACAGAATACACATGTTGTTCTAGCATTTTATCGGTGTGTAATTTTATTCACAATTGTATAAATAACATTACAAATTATTCATAATTCTTACAGAATAAAAATAGTCACAAATAATATATACAATACTTAACAAATATATAAGCTTAAACAAAACTACCATCAATTCACCACAAAATGTGGAAGCAAGCCAACACGCTCGTGATGGCGAGGCTGAGGCGCTGAAATAACCAGGCAACCCAACGGACATCACCTGACACCTCAGTAAGGCAGCGATGACAAGAAGTTCGCTGTCAGCGGCCCAACTCTACCAAACGTCACAATGGAACGTATGGACATCTGTCACGTCCAGTCACAGAATGTGACAAACCGCCCAATCCATGCCAATGGAAAATAGTGATGATGGTGTTGATAAATACAGACAGACACGAACTGACGAAGGAATCCTAAACCTGATGAATCGGACGAGAAAATTTTGATCTCTGTCTCTTCATATTATTATTATAGAATTTTATATGAAACATTTTTATCGATTTCTCAATAGAAAATAACAAAAATAAATTGATGCAATAAAAAAAAAAGAATAAAGTATGTATGAATGATTGAATGCAAAGAAAATTAAATATTTGTGAAACCAGTGAGTCTAAAACCGGCTCTGGTGTTATGAAACAAAAAATATAACCACACTAAAAGAAACAAAAACTAAAACAATATTAGTTTCCTGTTTAAATAAAAATATTACATTATAATCTTAAATAAGAAATGTATGTTAAATTATTATCTTAGAAATGAAATACAAAATAATTTAGTAAATCTTTCAGAATTCTGCATTAATAAACTGAAAAAGGATTAACAGTTAAACAAGAATATTGAAGGTTAAATAAATGTATTGCCAAAAATAAACGTGTGAGTTATCTCCCTTTATAGTAGTAAACAACAACGATATCAAAGCAATGTTTTCTGCACTGAATCTCACGAAACTTCTTACAAAAGTTCGTTACATTTATGGAATTTCCACAAGTAAATTATACCGAAACTTAAATATAAGGTTAGTGAAATATCAAATTAATTTAGCCATATAATACTATATTAATAACAAAAGTATTTTTTCTTAAATTCCATTATATAATCGGTCTGTTGATCAACTGAATATTTGCAGGAATACAAATCAGAACGTTCTTACATTAATATATTTCCAATTTTTTTTTAGTTAAAGGAACTGAAATGAATGGATGTTGTAAGGTATTCAAGCCTTTCTCGAGATTATTATCACCTTAAAGTACCAGTAATGTACTGACTTGTGCCAAAAGTAGAAACAATTATCACCTTGAGGAATAATGGAAGTGTATATATATATGGGGTTAGTTATGAATTTCAGTATAAGAATAAAATTAGTTTCTGTGGCATTTATGTTGTTAGTTTAAAAAAGGGTTTTTAGCTACGAATGAAACCGGTCACCTCTCACATTACGCAATGTCACACCAAGAACGATAACTTAGTAAACAAGCCAACGAGGAAGACCTTTACGTGGTCACTCAACTTGCTAGAAATAACAGGCAAATCGCCCACTTCAAATCATATCCTATCCGTCTTTAAAAAAGAAGGTAAAAAAAACTAAAGGACACTTTGGAAAACATTGTAGTTACACTGCGTGACCCCCCCCCCCCCCACAAAAAACGTAATTGTCTTTAAACTCCTCTGAAATTATAAATTCTACCTTGTTTTGAATATTAAAACCCTAATTTTATAAACCACATTCATATTGATTTTGGGTTTCAGTTTGGTTTTTATTATTGAGAATCTATAATAATAACCAAACTGAAACCACAAATTTCCAGTAGACTAGAACTCAACACCCAGTGGTTAACATCGACATACAGAGTAGAACAGTCCATTCCATTTCAAAAATGATACAACAATAGTTTAGATCAGAACATAGTTTAGATCACACACCATTTACTATTACTAGCGTTAAAAAAAAAACCCCCGACACTTTCAATCTCTATATAAATTTGAGCGATTTCCGTCCGTCCGTCACACACACTATGTGTTTGTGTGAATGTATGTGTGTGTAAAAGAAAAGAAGTGGATTGTGAAAAACTATAGCAAAACTGGCGTTCCATTTGTTACGTTGTGTGTGAGTGTATGTGTAAATGTATGTGTATGTTTGTGTGAATGTATGCCTGAGTGTGTATTTTTGTAAGTGTGTCTGTGTTTGCACGTTTATATTTATATACTCATACATATAAATATATGCACATACATATACATGCACTCACACACATACACATACGCGTCAGCGTGTTGAAAAAATTCTTAGTTTTCAAAAATGGCAGCTTAAGAAAGATAAAAATCATACAACTCCGAATTATTTTTTTTCTATTTATCTTTTGATGAAGGGATTTTATCCTGAAATATAAGATCCATAAAGTGCTGCAAGGTAACACCCTGGGGCTGGACTGAGGAGATGACAAAAGGCCAGACGGTATGACCATCTTCCCGTTCCATGGTGGCAAACCCCTCATCTGGGATGCCACTTGCAGCAACACTTTCTCCAGCCGCAACCTGGTGCAGTCTGCAACTAACCCAGGTTCTGCTGCTCGTTGGGCTGAGGAGGCCAAACTCTCCAAGTACCGGTCAACCTCCGACAGGTTCGTGGTCGTGCCCTTGGCAGTGGAGTCTTCTGGTGTCCTTGGCCCTAGGGTTACCTCCCTACTTACCACCATAGGTGCTGAGCTGGCCAACCACAGGTGTGAGCCTCGTGAGTTGGAATGGCTCTTCCAGCGCATCTCCCTTACCATCCTCCAGAGAAACGCCTTCTCCATTCTGTCCGCAGGGGCTGTGGGCCAGCACGTGGGACCCCATTTGCTCACAATACAGAGAGATGGGGGGGGGGGGGGGCGATAACGGTGGGAGTTCGGAGGACACATTGCACCTGTCATGTGGATCATGTGATATTTTCATTTTCCCTGAGACACACATCCAATGCATCAGCTATGTTGAGTGTGCACACAACCCATTGTTATCATATTTTTAACATTTACACATTGTAGGAGCTTTCAAACAAAGCACCGTTATATGTAGTTCTTGTCTGGTCACCCTGTGATAAATAGGTGAAACTCCAGAGTAACAACACTCACTATTTAGCCTTAACCCTTTAATGTTCAAACCGGCCCAAACCGGTCAGAATTCTCTACCTTCTTCTGTTGAAACTGGCTGTAACTGGTCGCTGAAACTGATGTTAAGGTATTGTTCTCAAAATAAACTTTCAAAATCTCATAGATTCAGTATTATGTGAGATATTATGTGAGGTAAAGCCTTTACCATGAAAATATATGCTAAAGGGTTAATAAAATGAATATTAATGCTCTACTTTGGTAGTCAGTACTCTTTTCTCTCAGCCATGAACTACACACACACACACACATACATATATATATATATATATATATATATATATATATATATATATATATATATATACATATATATATATATATATATGTATGTATACATATATATATTTCATTTTTGAATTTGTTTTGCAAGATTTCTTATCTGAAAACGTGTGTTGAAACAGATATTGTTATACTTTGGGAGGGTCATGCTACAATAAAAACACACGCACCTGTTGGTTTTCACTTCAGTTTATATATTTCTGGTTGGTTCGATAACCAGATGGTTGTTTATATATTGTCAAAGCTCTTTCGTCACATATTCTGTGACCTCCTCACTGACTAGGTTTTATTTTGTGTCTCTCCTTTGTTCTATCCTACACCATCTTGTTTTTGTGTGTTGTGTGTTGTGTGCTTAGTTTGTGCATGTGTTACATCCGGGTGTGTGTGTGTCATCATCACCGTTTTACATCAATGTCTCACGCTAGCATGGGTTAGATGGGTCGTCCTGTTGTGGGCAATGCCAGGTCAGGTGACTGTGTCTTGCTCATCCAGGACTGATTTTGGCTCGGTTTCTACAGCTGGATACCCTTCCTAACACCAGTACTCATTTACAGTGGGTATTTGGTGCTTTTTTACTGTGGTGCCTACACAACCAATTTACAGTGTGGACTGGATGCTTTTTGTCATGACACCTACACGACCACTTTATAGTGGGAGGGACTTACTGTCTATATCCTTCAGCTTTGGTTTGTACCTGTGGGAACTCAGGTCTTCTGTATTACTGCGTAACACCAGAGGTCTCGGTCCTGTATCATCGCCTTTGAGAGGTGCAATTGGGCAAGGTCAGTTTTTATCACCTCATTCCAGGTCTTCTTGGGTCTCCCCACTCCACGGCTTCCATTGACTTATAGTGCTCTGCACCTTTTTACGCAGCTGTCATCCTTCATGCACATCATATGTCCATACCAACGCAATCTCCTCTCTTAATTCATTTATATTACTATTATACATCCATCAGAGCATGGAAGCTTCATTTCTTTCTAATCTAAGCAACTCTTTTGCACACAATGCCTAAGTCTCACTACCATGTAACATTGCTGTTCGTATGCACGCATCATACAGTCTGCCTTTCATTTTGAGGGAAACACCTTTTGTTACTAACAGTGATAGTAGCTCCCTGAACTTCTTCCATCCCGTTCTTACCCTGGTCACTGTACTTTCAGAACAGCTCCCTCTGCTGTTGATTCGGTCACCTAGATAGCAAAAGCTGTCTACTGTTTCTACAGAGTCCTCCCAGAATTTGGTAGTTTTTGTTTCCTGTGGCTGTTTGCTGCTTACTGTCCTGGTGCAACTGCTACATGTAAAGCCTACATTCTTAGCTAGATTTCCTGAGATCCTACCACATCTCTTGTGCCTTCATAGTTTGCATTTGGGGCAGAGGATGGAATTTCTACCTACACCTTTCCTGCATACCGAGCAAGGCCATTTCCCTGAGGGGATCTGGGTTTTGTTTTCCCATCTACTTACGAGCACCTTAGTCTTTGTCAGGTTGACTCTGAGGCCTCTTCTTTCTAGTCCCTGCTTCCATGTTTGGAATCTCTTCTCTAGTTCCATCATAGATTCAACTATAAGTGTAAGATCATCCATATACGGAAGTTCCTATGGGCATCCGGTCTTAAACTCCTTTGTTGTAGCCTGCAGTACTATAATAAACAGGAAAGGGCTAAGAACAGACCTCTGATGGGCACCAATCTGTATGCTAAATTCCTTGCTATAGTCATTGTTAACCCTAACTTTGCTGACTGCTCCCCTATACATGGCTTGTACAGCTTTCACAAGCCATTCATCTACTCCTAGTTTTCCAAGAGCCCACCAGATTATAGCACAGGGCACTCTGTCGAAAGCTTTTTCCAGATCAACAAATGTCAGGTAGAGCGGTTTACTTTTAACTAGGTACTTTTCCTGTAACTGCCTCCCAAGGAAGAGAGCATCAGTGGTGCTTTTGCCTGGCACAAACCCGAAGTGCATATCATCTAGATTTACCCGGTCCCTAATCAGCTGTGCTATAACTCTTTCCGTTACTTTCATGACCTAGTCCATCAGCTTTATACCTCTATAGTTTCCGCTAGTGAATCTCCTTTACCCTTGTAGTAGTTGACAATGCTACTGCTGCACCAATCCTTCGGTATGATGTCCTCTAGTATTACCTGGTTAACAATATGTGCGGTTATAGTGTAATCTACCGACCCAGATGCTTTCAGCATCTCAGCAGCTATACCCAATGGACCAGATGATAAAGTGCTGAGAAGAAAGCTGCATGGAAGAGCCATTATGAAAGATTACTGAATGAGGAGAATGCATGGGAGAAAGAGACCCTACCCCAAGTAGACCCTATAGAGGGGCCAACAATACAAGTCAGCAGCAGTGTAGTAAGTAAGGCAATCAAAGATATGAAGACAGGGAAGGCAACTGGTCCATTGGGTATAGCTGCTGAGATAAGCATCTCAGCAGCTATACCCAATGGACCAGTTGCCTTCCCTGGACCAGTTGCCTTTCCTGTCTTCATATCTTTGATTGCCTTACTTACTACACTGCTGCTGACTTGTATTGTTGGCCCCTCTATAGGGTCTACTTGGGGTAGGGTCTCTTTCTCCCATGCATTCTCCTCATTCAGTAATCTTTCATAATGGCTCTTCCATGCAGCTTTCTTCTCAGCACTTTATCATTCCTGACACACTTCTCTCCAATGACATCACAATTTTCTCTAACACATTGCCTCGCAATCTTGAACACCTCCTGTTTCTGGTCCTCATGTTGCAAGACATGCTTGAATTTTCTATCCTCTGCTTCCCTCCTAGCTAAGTATACTTGTTGCCTAGCTTCCTTCCTGGTCTCTTGTAATGTATCCTGTTTCCCCCGTTCTTCTGTGTTTATTTACTTGTCATTAGTTGGTTGTTTGTTCTATCTGTGTCTGTCTGATTTGTTTTGTTAGTTTGGTTTTTGTGAGTTTGTGTGTCTTCATTTTGTCTTTAATTTCTAGTTGTGGTGTTCCTATTCCACTCATGTCTTCTGTTTAATTTTGGTTGGAGTTCGTTTATGTTTGTCACCTCTGTGATTTGTCTGAGCATTGCATCTTTTCTGTGTGTGGATATAATTTTTATCTCTATGTTCTCTAATGTGCTCCAATGTTCTATTTTGGCATGTTGTTGGAGTAATGATGAGTTTTTCCCATCCTAGAATTCTCGCTAGTGTTCACTTATCCTTTCTCCGATGCTACAGGCTGTTTCACCTATGTATGTTATAGTCTTGTTCCTACGCTGTCTCTCAGTGCATCTTAAGCTATATACTATGTTCCTAGTTTTGCAGTTAGTTTGTGGGTTTAGCTTGCAGTCTCTGCATTTCCTGTCAGCACAGGGGGATCTTTGAAATGGGTATGTTTTACTAATTAGGGTTTTTATGGGAATTCCTGGTCTTTCAACTATCTTAATATTTAATTTGAGCTTGTCTAGGGTCCTTCTAAATCTGTAAGCTAGTTCACCTCTAGGGGTTGTATTGACAAACATTACACTTTAGTATTTATTATCATACCATGAGTTAATTTCATTTGCCTTATTCCTAATCCTTTTTATTCTGTTCCAAAATGTGTTCCTATACATGGAGCAAGTCCTATTCACATCATTTTCTACAATTTTTGCCCATTTGGTTCTGGCTCCTTTATATACCCTGATCTTATCTCTCTGATTGTAGCCAGAGAACTGCATGTGGTGGATGAACTATTGTATGTGTCTCTCTAATTCTTTAGGATTGCACATGTGGGACACGTTCCTCACCACTCTTAATAAGTCTGCAATCAGTATGTTGATTTTTATGTGATCCAAAACAGCTGAGTTTCAGTGGATTTGGAGGTCATGGGTTTGGCTTAATGCGAATGGAGGATTTGTGTTCTATTACGAATAGTTTCCAACCAGAGTTCTGTGTCTAATATGGGTAATCTATGGTTGAGGTGTTTAGTTGGGTAGTCTATAGTAACTTAAATACTCTGGTGGATGGAGTTAGCTATTTGCTGGATGCTTTCCATGGTGTTCTTCTCTAATTTCTGACTGTTTCTCCTGTGGGGGTGTTTTAACTCCTTCTCAGTATGTTCTTTAGAGTTGTGTGTCAGGGGAACCAGCCTGTGTAATTTGGCTCAGATTCACTTCCTCAGTAGACTCCTTGGAATGGAAAGGTCTGTTTAGCTAGCTAGTATGATGCAGTGACTGTCATCACCAAGTGTAGTAGTAGTAAACCTAGAATTTTAGTGCCATGTGACTTCATCATCAACATCATCATTTTTACAACAGTTTTTCCACTCTTGCATGGGTTGGAGAGGTCCTTTTCATCTTATACATCAAATATATTTAATCTGTACACTAATGTCAAAGATTCCTCTGATTTTTATCATTTTGAGTATGCACATGGAATTGTCAGTTGCATAGATGTGAAGCTGTAAGGCAAAAGAAGAGTTTTACATAATTATTAAAATTACATATAATTTATATAATGTTTATGATTTACAAAATTAAAAAGAGTCAGATAGAAGAAAAAAAAAATAGCAAGAAAACTTACCCACTCAATTACTCCCTACAACAGATAATGCTAATGTGGCTCTTTAAAAGGTTTTGAGGTAAACCAGGACACTCCCTGCATAGCTGGCTGTGATTACAAGCCTGGGGCACTAGAATAAACAAGCAGCTTTATGAGTATCACCTGTTAATGTGAGTGGAGGGGGGGGGGGGACTCAGAGTCTTCAAACATTTCTTTCAGCGGCTCCTGCGAGAATCAACAGTCTCCAACTGATCCAGCTGGATCCCCAAGTGTGACCAGCCAAGCTCATGAATCTTATCCAACTATCTTGCTTGGCAGTCTACCCTTGGGTTGCTTGCTGGCTGGTTTTGCCCTTAAAATCTGTCCAGCGATTCTTTCCTGAGAGATTCTAACCACATGTTTATAGTATCAGAGCTATGATCTCTCAATTTGGAGAAGTAGTGGCTCTACCTGGAGTAACTCTCTGATCTCTGTGTTACACTTGAGTAACGTTATGCCAAAAGTTGAAAAATGTAATTTATTGGTGGTGGATAGGGCCCCTGAGTGGATAGGGCTGCTGGTGGCACGAATAAAAGCACCCAGTTTATGCTGTAAAGTGGTGCTGGTGTTAGGAAGAGCATCCAACCAGTATATATACTACTGCCAAAAACTATGAGCAGAACAAATGTGATTTGCAACAACTGCGTAAACAGCAATAACACTAACCATGTTAGGGCTGCGCACGGTAGTGGGGTGGCTAGTGAGGCCATGTGTGAGAAACCCTCGACTGTCATCAAGCAATCGCACAACAGGAAAAAGAACAAGATGTCGCATCTGGTGAGATAGTGGAGATGCTAGAGAGAAGGTATGTGGATGTGTGCTGCGTGTTAGAGGTGAGATGGAGAGGTGCCTCTGCAAGACTAATCGCAGGCAAACATCATAGTTATAAGCTTTTCTGGGTGGGTAATGATGATGGGTTAGGTGGGGTAGGCATATTACTGGTTGAGAGGTGGATCAATAAGACAATAGAGGTAGTTAGAGTTAGTGATAGAATAATTAAGCTTAGATTAGTTGTAGGCAAGAGACTACTGACAATCATCTCTGCCTATGCTCCCCAGGTTGGCCTAGGTAAAGAAGAGAAAGACTGCTTTTACGAGCAACTTTTACAAACAACCGCAATGACAGAGGACAGAGACATCGTTATACTAGCAGGGGACTTCCATGGTCATGTTGGACAGCTCCAGGATGTATACAATAGGGTACATGGTGGGCACGGTTATGGCTCAAGAAATGAAGAAAGTGTGAGGTTTCTTGAATTTTGTGATGCAAGTGCACTAAACCATTTGCAACACTAACTTCCAGAAGCCTACCAACCACCTAATAACCTACAAATCAGGCGAGCGCATAAGCCAGATTGACTTCCTGCTAGTTAGACAGCGAGACAGACAGATGGTGTCAAATACTAAGGCATACCCTGGGTAAGAATGTACCCCACAGCATAGGTTAGTCGTTAGTGACATCTCAGTAAGCAAGAGAAAGAATGAGACATACAGGAAGGTGTGGTAAAGAAAGGTCTGGAAGCTAAAAGACCTTTCACTAAAATATAAATCCCTTCAAGACATGTATGACGAAAAAGAAGACGATTTAGAGTTGTGACATAGATGATAACTGGAATTTCTTGCGTGACAACTTACTGCAGGCTTCAGAAGAAACTTGTGGCTGGGGCAGAGCTTCAACCAGTCAGAGAGTGACCTGGTGGTGGAACAGCATGGTAGATAGGGCCTTTAGAGACAAAAGACTGGCATGGAAGGCTTGGAAAAATGGTGGGAGTAGAGAAGGATACACAGCCGCTAAGAGAGAAGCTAGACGTCAGGTGTACTTAGCATGCAGGGAGGCTGAGAGTAGGAGGTTTGCCAATGTTCTGTGACGGGAAGATCAGAGACGTGCGGTGTTCCACATTGCAAGGCAGTGTGTCAATGCAAATCAGGATGTTGTTGGAGATAAGTGTGTCCGGAATGATGCTGGCATACTTAGTGTCACGAATGATAAAAAAAAAGGAAGCCTGGAAATGTCATTATGAGAGACTGATGAATGTGGAGAACGAATGGGAGAGAGAGAAATTACCTTCAGTAGACCCAACAGAGGGACCAGCTATTGAGATTGACCAATATAGGGTATAAAAGGCAATTAAGGAAATGAAGAATGGTAAGGCTGCTGGACCGCCGGGGATAGTTGCTTAGTTGCTGAAGGCATCAGGAGACATAGGCACTAAACTGGTTGCACGCATCATCAATCAAGCTATATATGGTGGTGTCATACCCAAAGACTGGTGCAGCAGTATTCTTATAAATTGCTACAAAGGTAAAGAGGAGCAATTATAGGGGCATAAAGCTGATGGATCAAGTTATGAAAGTGGCAGAGAGAATATTAACGCAACTGATTAGAGAAAGGGTCAAATTAGATGAGATGCAGTTTGGTTTTGAACCTCGGAAAAGTACAACAGATGCCCTCTTCTTGGTGAGACAATTGCAAGAGAGGTTCTTAGAGAAGAATAAGCCACTATACTTAGCTTGTGTTGACCTAGAGAAGGCCTTTGATAGGGTACACCGATCTGTCATCTGGTGGTCCCTAAGGCAACTAGGTGTAGAGGAATGGCTTGTGAGGACAGTGCAAGCTATGTACAGAGGTGCTGTCAGTAAAGTGAGAGTAGGAATGGCGTTTAGTGAGGAATTCCAGATACAAGTAGGTGTACATCAGGGTTCGGTCCTCAGCCAGCTCTTGTTCATTATAGTCCTCCAAGCCATAAAAGAGGAGTTTAAGACTGGCTGTCCATGGGAGCTTCTCTTTGCTGATGATCTGGTTCTTATAGCAGAATCAGTAGAGGAGCTAGAGAATAAATTCTGGCTATGGAAACAGCAGTAGGAATCAAGAGCACCGAGAGTGAACATAGCTAAGACAAAAGTGTTGATAAGTAGAAGAGAGGACAATACTCCGATTCCATCAGGGAAATGGCCATGTTCGATATGTAGAAAAGGAACTGGCATAAATTCCATAAAATGTACACAATGCAGATCTTGGGTACACAAGAGATGTAGTGTGATAGGCAAACTAACAGGTAGGGAAAACTACCTATGCAGTAGATGTACAGGGAAAGTTGGCAGGAGTAATTGCAGTGATAGACACATTTTTCCAATGCAGGTGGGTTCTATAGAAGTGGTTGATAGCTTCCGGTACCTAGGTGATCAGATTAGCATGGGAGGGGAAGGGGCGTGTTCTGAGGCCATAGTATCTAGAATAAGGACGGATTGGAAGAAGTTTAGGGAACTGCTTCCTCTTTTGACAAAGAAGGGTTTCTCCCTGTGTACGAAAGGACGGTTATATGATGCCTGTGTGAGATGCGCTATGCTGCATGGTAGTGAGACATGGGCAGCAACTATAGAAGATATGTGACAGCTGGAGAGAAATGAAGCAAGTATGCTCCGTTGGATGTGTAATGTCAATGTGCTTGAATGACCAAGCATAGACGAGTTGAGAAAGAAACTGGGTATAAGAGGGATAAGTTGTGGTGTGCAGAAGAGAAGGCTGAGATGTTATGGACATGTGATGTGCATGGAGGATGACCACTGAGTAAAGATGTGCCAAGAAATCCCAGTAGAAGGAAGACGCAGTAGAGGTAGACCACGAAAAACATGGGCGGAGGTGGTGAGAGCAGACCTCAGATCGCTGAAACTCATGGAGGAGATGACGAAGGACCGTGACAAGTGGAGAGATGCTGTGCTGAATAGGACCCATCCCACCCTTGCAAGCAGGGAAAAGCGGACGTAAAATGATGATGATGATGATGGTCACTATATTTTAGTAGCTTGTTGTGTTTGACTATATATCCAGTGGCTTTCACCTTTGTCACTGCATCTAGCATGTGAAAGGGAGTGAAAGAGTCACTACGGTCCATTTTATGCTTTGGCTCAAATGACGTTAAAGCTGTTATATTTAAAAAAATAAATTTCATTGCTATTTTTCCACTTGTAGGCTAGAAAGTATTACATGGTGGATTGGCAGTATCGGTTGAGGGTCGGACACAATACTTTGTAGCATAGAGTTATTATGACCCTTTATGGTCTGAGTTCAAATCCTGCCGAGGTTAACTTTGCCTTTCATCATTATGGGGTCAATAAAATAATGCACTGGGATAATTGCTGGCCTTGTACCAAAAGTAGAAACATTTATTTCTTATTCTTCAATTCCTTAATTTACTAAAACTCATGGGAAAATTATCTGTATTACACTATATATACTCATGCACAAGCCACATCTCCATTTTATGTGTAACATTTACAGTGTAGCATATGAGGGGGTACTGAAAAGCTCCTGTCTTGATCATTGCTACAGAGGCCTGGTTGGAAGCCCAAGCTTCTAAGTTCTTTTTACAGGGCTTAAAAAAACTGAAGGACTGTTGCATGGAACCCCCTATCTTACTCAGAACATTGACTGCGTGGAAACTGTTCAGGGACATGCAACCAAGTAAATACCCTCCATCTACCATACTCTGAACACCTTACTACCCTGGGCATGGATACATTGAAGCTCTGACATTTGGCAACTGACTTGGTAAACACCCACAAAATTATTAACTATCTTGCCAACAACAACCCTGAGCACCTTTTTGAATTCCATGTGTCTAACAAAGTCAGAAAACAGCGCAGCTCCCATGACTTTCAGAAACATTTTTTCATGCTCAGAATTGCTGAAGCATGGAACAAACTCCCTGCACCAGTTGTTAGCTGTCGAGACACTGCATCCTTTAAAACTTCCATGCTTCCTGAAATTCGCCAACACTACACCTGATATCCCCTCTCCATACACACATGTATATCATGACTCATACACTGTTCACTTTCCTGACATTTGTACATTATTCTATGTACTATACATGCACCTTAGACAATAATTTCATTATTATTATCATTATTATTTTAATAAGTGTGTGAATTTGAGAGGGAATATGATGTATAAAATCATAGTTAACTGATCCTCATCTATTTTCTTTTACCCAAAGCCAGGAACTTTATAGCACCCCCTCGTATATTTGGAATTGAGCTTTTGAAGGTTTTGTAAATAAGTCACACACTGATTTTTTATATGACAATTTTGTGGTAAAAGTTCTGACCTATACACAAGTATACACATATGTTACTTGATACAGGTGGAGAGTTTACTCATTCACTTAACTTAATAAAAAGGGGAGTTAAGGTGAGGTTTGAAAGAAGATTCAATTTATTGATGATTCATGTTATTACGCAGCATATCAAACTGATCCAAACATTATTTAACCTCGAGTAATAACCCCAACCCTAAATGATAGCTTTAAACTCTAACCCTAACCCCAACCCTAAATCCTACTCTTAGATCCTGACCTTAAACTCTAACATTAAACCCAAATCCTAATCCTGGGTCTAAACATTAACCCTAGACCTAAACCCCAACATTAACACTAACTCTAAACCCTAAATCTTACTCTAAACCCTAAATCTAACTCTAAACCCTAAATCTTACTCTAAACCCTAAATCTTACTCTAAACCCTAAATCTTACTCTAAACCCTAAATCTTACTCTAAACCCTAAATCTTACTCTAAACCCTAAATCCTAACTCTAAACATTAATCTTAACCTTAAACCCTAACTCTTATCCTAAACCCTAATTCTAACACTAACACTAAACCTCAACCCTAACCCTAACTCAAAACCCTAATTTGAACACAACACTCTAACCCTAACTCTACACCCTGACCCTAAACCCTAACCCAAACTATAACTCTAAACCCTAACTCTAACACTACACCCTAAGCCTAAGCCTAAACCCTAAGCCTAATCCCAACCCTAACCTTAACATTAACCTTAACTCCGAAGCCTAACCCTACTTCTAACCCTTAAACTTAATCCTAACTATAACTCTAAACCTTAACTGTAACCCTTAAACTTAACCCTAACTATAACTCTAAACCTTAACTCTAACCCTAAACCCTAAGTATAACACTAACTCTAATTTATATAATGTTTGGTCTGTTTCAATTTGAAATGTTGGTTAATAAGAGAGAAGTGTTAATATATTGTTTATTTCCTTTTATAAAAATGTGATTTTCATCATAAATTTTTGGGTGTACAATTCTGCTTCAATGTATAAAAATGTAAATGGTAAATGCATGTATTAATGTAAGTGTGTATGCATGAATCTTTGTTTGAAGTTGCCATCGATAATAGTATGAACCAGTCAAAGAATAGTTTAATGTCACTGTGTGGTACCAGTGAACAGAGTTGAGAAAGCATTACCTCAATTGATAGTGAGGGAGATGCACTGAAAGAGCCATTTAGCCATACCAACTTGCGGGGATCGTTCCTGTGGGTGCCAAATTCCATCTCAATAGTGGCCAGTAAGGAGGTGGTTTGGAGATCCAGCATGCCAGAGTCCCAGGTCAGCTCTGACTTAGCAGACCTATGATCAAAGGTGTTGTATCATCCATAACTATCCCATCTCTTAAGCATTGTGTATCTAAGACTACATTATCCAATGAGTTTTTCCCTTTTCCAAATGGTAGCGCATGACTTTGCTGCTAACCATAACCATCTTGACTCTTTACAAACATAGTGTATCTAGAACTATAATATCCAATGTGTTGTTTCTTTCTTTAAAATGGTAATTTGAGGGAGATTTGACTCTTGTATTTCACAGGTAGATTGACCATGTAGAGACATCCTTGATGGCTAATAAGATAAGTGATTGTATTTGGTTACTATTTCTGATAGATCTAATTACCATATAGCGTCACCTTCGTTGTTTTATAATATGATAAATGGTTTATTTAGCTGCTATTTCTAGTAAGTTGACAGACCATGTAGTAGCTCCCTCATTACCTCATACTATGGTATATGGTGTATGTGTATGTGACTGCTATTCCTAGCAGGTTGATCCACCATATAACAGCTCCTTCATTGTCTTGTAACTTGATAATGGCATAGGCATTTGCCTGCTATTTCTAACAAATCTATTTCAACAGTGACCACATAGTGACCCCCAGATTGTCATGCAGTTCGGTAAACAATATTTGGCAACTATTTCTGACAGGTTGCATGTCCATGCAATGGCTCCCTTGTTCAATTATATTTGAGTAGGTGTTCTGGAAGATGAAACAGAAACTAATAATTACAGCGTAAGTCTTTATTATTTTTACTATGGTTAAGCAAATTTATTGTAAAAATTTCAATGTCTTTTGTGGTTATGAAAACGGAAGAGGAAAGGAAAAGCAAGGGCTGTAGGGTCACAGATGGATGGGAGGAGGAAGGGGAGAGTGATGGGCTCTAGGCCTAGAGTGTGGTAGTATTGGCGCTGTACCCCATGGACAAGACCGCCAAAGCATTTCCAGGGACAATGACCAGTGACACCCACTGCAACAGCCACCACCCCACCTCACGGGGCTCCTTCTTCAGATGGACTGCTGACATTCTGATCTTGTGGAGAGCCTTGGAAGTACGGGGTCCAAGGTTGCCTGAAGTCTCGAGGGTGGCTGGTGCAAAGAGGAAACAGCCGAACAACCCCGGCATTTGGTTATCTTCCTTTCATTGTGGGTTGCAGTACCGGGGTTTGTGGCCAAAGCAACTAGGTTGGAGGTGGAGAACATGTCACAACATGTGTTGTCCTAGATGAGGGATCTACCAACTTCAACTGGGAAGAGGGTAATTCCATCAGGGTTTTTGCTGTCTCTGCAGTCGAAGCCTGCCGGCTCCAGTTGTGATTAAGTATATCCATGTATTTCATTATCATCATCATCATCATTTTATAGTCACTCTTCTATATAATACATAGGTTGCCATTTCTTATTTGGAGTTACTCCCTAGACAAATCAGAGATCATGTCTCACTTGAATATTCCACTTGAATATTCATTATGATTTCTAGATGCCCTTCCTAATGTCAACCATTTTACAGAGAGTACTGTGTGCATTTTATCATTGCACCAACACTAGAGAGGTGGCTTTGTCTCTGAGAAAACAAAAAAAGCTCTCAATACCATAGGTTGCTTTCATTTCTCTGCCAATAACACTTTATATTTGTTCATCCTACCCTAATGTTGACACCTATTGTTGATCCTACTCCAATGTTGACACCTATAGTTGATCCTACCCTAATGTTGACACCTATTGTTGATCCTACCCTAATGTTGACACCTATTGTTGATCCTAACCCAATCTTAACACCTATTGTTGATCCTACTCTGATGTTGACACCTATTGTTGATCCTACCCTGATGTTGACACATATTGTAGATCCTACCCTAATGTTGACACATATTGTTGATCCTATCCTAATGTTGAGACCTATTGTTGATCCTACCCTAATGTTGACACATATTGTTGATCCTAGCCTAATGTTGATACCTATTGTTGATCCTACCCTAATGTTGACACCTATTGTTGATCCTACCCCAATGTTGACACCTATTGTTGATCCTACCCTAATGCTGACACCTATTGGTGATCCTACCCCAATATTGACACCTATTGTTGATCCTACCCTAATGTTGACACCTATTGTTGATCCTACCCTAATGTTGACACCTATTGTTGATCCTACCCTAATGTTGACACCTATTGTTGATCCTACCCTAATGTTGACACCTATTGTTGATCCTACCCTAATGTTGACACCTATTGTTGATCCTACCCCAAGGTTGACACCTATTGTTGATCCTACCCTAATGTTGACACCTATTGTTGATTCTACCCTGATGTTGACACCTATTGTTGATCCTACCCTATTGTTGACACCTATTGTTGATCCTACCCTAATGTTGACACCTATTGTTGATCCTACCCTAATGTTCACACATATTGTTGATCCTACCCTGATGTTGACACCTATTGTTGGTCCTACCCTAATGTTGAGACCTATTGTTGATCCTACCCTAATGTTGACACATATTGTTGATCCTACCCTAATGTTGACACCTATTGTTGATCCTACCCTAATGTTCACACATATTGTTGATCCTACCCTGATGTTGACACCTATTGTTGGTCCTACCCTAATGTTGAGACCTATTGTTGATCCTACCCTAATGTTGACACATATTGTTGATCCTACCCTAATGTTGACACCTATTGTTGATCCTACCCTAATTTTGATAAATATTGTTGATCCTACCCTGATGTTGACACCTATTGTTGATCCTACCCTAATGTTGACACATATTGTTGATCCTACCCTAATGTTGACACCTATTGTTGATCCTACCCTGATGTTGACACCTATTGTTGATCCTACCCTGATGTTGACACCTATTGTTGATCCTACCCTAATGTTGACACCTATTGTTGATCCTACCTTAATGTTGACACCTATTGTTGATCCTACCCCAAGGTTGACACCTATTGTTGATCCTACCCTAATGTGACACCTATTGTTGATCCTACCCTAATGTTGACACCTATTGTTGATCCTACCCTAATGTTGACACCTATTGTTGATCCTACCCTGATGTTGACACCTATTGTTAATCCTACCCTAATGTTGACACCTATTGTTGATACTACTCTGATGTTGACACCTATTGTTGATCCTACAATGATGTTGACACCTATTGTTGATCCTCCCCTAATGTTGACACCTATTGGTGATCCTACCCCAATGTTGACACCTATTGTTGATCCTACCCTAATGTTGACACCTATTGTTGATTCTACCCTGATGTTGACACCTATTGTTGATCCTACCCTATTGTTGACACCTATTGTTGATCCTACCCTAATGTTGAGACCTATTGTTGATCCTACCCTAATGTTCACACATATATTGTTGATCCGACCCTGATGTTGACACCTATTGTTGATCCTACCCTGATGTTGACACCTATTGTTGATCCTACCCTAATGTTGACACCTATTGTTGGTCCTACCCTAATGTTGAGACCTATTGTTGATCCTACCCTAATGTTGACACATATTGTTGATCCTACCCTAATGTTGACACATATTGTTGATGCTACCCTAATTTTGATAAATATTGTTGATCCTACCCTGATGTTGACATCTATTGTTGATCCTATCCTAATGTTGACACATATTGTGGATCCTACCCTAATGTTGATACATATTGTTGATCCTACCCTGATGTTGACACCTATTGTTGATCCTACCCTAATGTTGGCACCTATTGGTGATCCTACCCCAATGTTGACACCTATTGTTGATCCTACCCTAATGTTGACACCTATTGTTGATCCTACCCTAATGTTGACACCTATTGTTGATACTACCCTAATGTTGACACATATTGTTGATCCTACCCTAATGTTGACACCTATTGTTGATCCTACCCTAATGTTGACACATATTGTTGATCCTACCCTAATGTTGACACCTATTGTTGATCCTACCCTAATTTTGATAAATATTGTTGATCCTACCCTGATGTTGACACCTATTGTTGATCCTACCCTAATGTTGACACATATTGTTGATCCTACCCTAATGTTGACACCTATTGTTGATCCTACCCTGATGTTGACACCTATTGTTGATCCTACCCTGATGTTGACACCTATTGTTGATCCTACCCTAATGTTGACACCTATTGTTGATCCTACCTTAATGTTGACACCTATTGTTGATCCTACCCCAAGGTTGACACCTATTGTTGATCCTACCCTAATGTGACACCTATTGTTGATCCTACCCTAATGTTGACACCTATTGTTGATCCTACCCTAATGTTGACACCTATTGTTGATCCTACCCTGATGTTGACACCTATTGTTAATCCTACCCTAATGTTGACACCTATTGTTGATACTACTCTGATGTTGACACCTATTGTTGATCCTACAATGATGTTGACACCTATTGTTGATCCTCCCCTAATGTTGACACCTATTGGTGATCCTACCCCAATGTTGACACCTATTGTTGATCCTACCCTAATGTTGACACCTATTGTTGATTCTACCCTGATGTTGACACCTATTGTTGATCCTACCCTATTGTTGACACCTATTGTTGATCCTACCCTAATGTTGAGACCTATTGTTGATCCTACCCTAATGTTCACACATATATTGTTGATCCGACCCTGATGTTGACACCTATTGTTGATCCTACCCTGATGTTGACACCTATTGTTGATCCTACCCTAATGTTGACACCTATTGTTGGTCCTACCCTAATGTTGAGACCTATTGTTGATCCTACCCTAATGTTGACACATATTGTTGATCCTACCCTAATGTTGACACATATTGTTGATGCTACCCTAATTTTGATAAATATTGTTGATCCTACCCTGATGTTGACATCTATTGTTGATCCTATCCTAATGTTGACACATATTGTGGATCCTACCCTAATGTTGATACATATTGTTGATCCTACCCTGATGTTGACACCTATTGTTGATCCTACCCTAATGTTGGCACCTATTGGTGATCCTACCCCAATGTTGACACCTATTGTTGATCCTACCCTAATGTTGACACCTATTGTTGATCCTACCCTAATGTTGACACCTATTGTTGATACTACCCTAATGTTGACACCTATTGTTGATCCTACCACAAGGTTGACACCTATTGTTAATCCTATCCTAATGTTGACACCTATTGTTGATCCTACCCTAATGTTGACACCTATTGTTGATCCTAACCTGATGTTGACACATATTGTTGATCCTACCCTAATGTTGACACCTATTGTTGATCCTACCCTGATGTTGACATCTATTGTTGATCCTATCCTAATGTTGACACATATTGTTGATCCTACCCTAATGTTGACACATATTGTTGATCCTACACTGATGTTGACATCTATTGTTGATCCTACCCTAATGTTGACACCTATTGTTGATCCTACCCTGATGTTTACATCTATTGTTGACCCTATCCTAAAGTTGACACCTATTGTTGATCCTATCCTGATGTTGACACATATTGTTGATCCTACCCTAATGTTGACACATATTGTTGATCCTACACATATGTTGACATCTATTGTTGATCCTACCCTAATGTTGGCACATATTGTGGATCCTACCCTAATGTTGACACCTATTGTTGATCCTACCCTAATGTTGATACATATTGTTGATCCTACCCTAATGTTGACACATATTGTTGATCCTACTCTAATGTTGATACATATTGTTGATCCTACCCTAATGTTGACACCTATTGTTGATCCTACCCTGATGTTGACATCTATTGTTGATCCTACCCTAATGTTGACACCTATTGTTGATCCTACCCTGATGTTGACATCTATTGTTGATCCTATCCTAAAGTTGACACCTATTGTTGATCCTATCCTGATGTTGACACATATTGTTGATCCTACCCTAATGTTGACACATATTGTTGATCCTACTCTAATGTTGATACATATTGTTGATCCTACCCTAATGTTGACACCTATTGTTGATCCTACCCTGATGTTGACATCTATTGTTGATCCTACCCCAAGGTTGACACCTATTGTTGATCCTACCCTAATGTGACACCTATTGTTGATCCTACCCTAATGTTGACACCTATTGTTGATCCTACCCTGATGTTGACGCCTATTGTTGATCCTACCCTAATGTTGACACCTATTGTTGATACTACTCTGATGTTGACACCTATTGTTGATCCTACCCTAATGTTGACACCTATTGTTGATTCTACCCTGATGTTGACACCTATTGTTGATCCTACCCTATTGTTGACATCTATTGTTGATCCTACCCCAAGGTTGACACCTATTGTTGATCCTACCCTAATGTGACACCTATTGTTGATCCTACCCCAAGGTTGACACCTATTGTTGATCCTACCATAATGTGACACCTATTGTTGATCCTACCCTAATGTTGACACCTATTGTTGATCCTACCCTGATGTTGACGCCTATTGTTGATCCTACCCTAATGTTGACACCTATTGTTGATCCTACCATGATGTTGACACCTATTGTTGATCCTACCCTAATGTTGACACCTATTGTTGATTCTACCCTGATGTTGACACCTATTGTTGATCCTACCCTATTGTTGACACCTATTGTTGATCCTACCCTAATGTTGACACCTATTGTTGATCCTACCCTAATGTTCACACATATTGTTGATCCTACCCTGATGTTGACACCTATTGTTGATCCTACCCTGATGTTGACACCTATTGTTGATCCTACCCTAATGTTGACACCTATTGTTGGTCCTACCCTAATGTTGAGACCTATTGTTGATCCTACCCTAATGTTGACACATATTGTTGATCCTACTCTAATGTTGACACATATTGTTGATCCTACCCTAATTTTGATAAATATTGTTGATCCTACCCTGATGTTGACATCTATTGTTGATCCTATCCTAATGTTGACACATATTGTGGATCCTACCCTAATGTTGATACATATTGTTGATCCTACCCTGATGTTGACACCTATTGTTGATCCTACCCTAATGTTGGCACATATTGTTGATCCTACTCTAATGTTGACACATATTGTTGATCCTACCCTAATGTTGACACCTATTGGTGATCCTACCCCAATGTTGACACCTATTGTTGATCCTACCCTAATGTTGACACCTATTGTTGATCCTACCCTAATGTTGACACCTATTGTTGATCCTACCCAAATGTTGACACCTATTGTTGATCCTACCCTGATGTTGACATCTATTGTTGATCCTATCCTAAAGTTGACACCTATTGTTGATCCTATCCTGATGTTGACACATATTGTTGATCCTACCCTAATGTTGACACATATTGTTGATCCTACTCTAATGTTGATACATATTGTTGATCCTACCCTAATGTTGACACCTATTGTTGATCCTACCCTGATGTTGACATCTATTGTTGATCCTACCCCAAGGTTGACACCTATTGTTGATCCTACCCTAATGTGACACCTATTGTTGATCCTACCCTAATGTTGACACCTATTGTTGATCCTACCCTGATGTTGACGCCTATTGTTGATCCTACCCTAATGTTGACACCTATTGTTGATACTACTCTGATGTTGACACCTATTGTTGATCCTATCCTGATGTTGACACATATTGTTGATCCTACCCTAATGTTGACACCTATTGTTGATCCTACCCTGATGTTGACATCTATTGTTGATCCTATCCTAATGTTGACACATATTGTTGATCCTACCCTAATGTTGACACATATTGTTGATCCTACACTGATGTTGACATCTATTGTTGATCCTACCCTAATGTTGACACCTATTGTTGATCCTACCCTGATGTTGACATCTATTGTTGATCCTATCCTAAAGTTGACACCTATTGTTGATCCTATCCTGATGTTGACACATATTGTTGATCCTACCCTAATGTTGACACATATTGTTGATCCTACACATATGTTGACATCTATTGTTGATCCTACCCTAATGTTGGCACATATTGTGGATCCTACCCTAATGTTGACACCTATTGTTGATCCTACCCTAATGTTGATACATATTGTTGATCCTACCCTAATGTTGACACATATTGTTGATCCTACTCTAATGTTGATACATATTGTTGATCCTACCCTAATGTTGACACCTATTGTTGATCCTACCCTGATGTTGACATCTATTGTTGATCCTACCCTAATGTTGACACCTATTGTTGATCCTACCCTGATGTTGACATCTATTGTTGATCCTATCCTAAAGTTGACACCTATTGTTGATCCTATCCTGATGTTGACACATATTGTTGATCCTACCCTAATGTTGACACATATTGTTGATCCTACTCTAATGTTGATACATATTGTTGATCCTACCCTAATGTTGACACCTATTGTTGATCCTACCCTGATGTTGACATCTATTGTTGATCCTACCCCAAGGTTGACACCTATTGTTGATCCTACCCTAATGTGACACCTATTGTTGATCCTACCCTAATGTTGACACCTATTGTTGATCCTACCCTGATGTTGACGCCTATTGTTGATCCTACCCTAATGTTGACACCTATTGTTGATACTACTCTGATGTTGACACCTATTGTTGATCCTACCATGATGTTGACACCTATTGTTGATCCTACCCTAATGTTGACACCTATTGTTGATTCTACCCTGATGTTGACACCTATTGTTGATCCTACCCTATTGTTGACACCTATTGTTGATCCTACCCTAATGTTGACACCTATTGTTGATCCTACCCTAATGTTCACACATATTGTTGATCCTACCCTGATGTTGACACCTATTGTTGATCCTACCCTGATGTTGACACCTATTGTTGATCCTACCCTAATGTTGACACCTATTGTTGGTCCTACCCTAATGTTGAGACCTATTGTTGATCCTACCCTAATGTTGACACATATTGTTGATCCTACTCTAATGTTGACACATATTGTTGATCCTACCCTAATTTTGATAAATATTGTTGATCCTACCCTGATGTTGACATCTATTGTTGATCCTATCCTAATGTTGACACATATTGTGGATCCTACCCTAATGTTGATACATATTGTTGATCCTACCCTGATGTTGACACCTATTGTTGATCCTACCCTAATGTTGGCACATATTGTTGATCCTACTCTAATGTTGACACATATTGTTGATCCTACCCTAATGTTGACACCTATTGGTGATCCTACCCCAATGTTGACACCTATTGTTGATCCTACCCTAATGTTGACACCTATTGTTGATCCTACCCTAATGTTGACACCTATTGTTGATACTACCCTAATGTTGACACCTATTGTTGATCCTACCACAAGGTTGACACCTATTGTTAATCCTACCCTAATGTTGACACCTATTGTTGATCCTACCCTAATGTTGACACCTATTGTTGATCCTAACCTGATGTTGACACATATTGTTGATCCTACCCTAATGTTGACACCTATTGTTGATCCTATCCTGATGTTGACACATATTGTTGATCCTACCCTGATGTTGACAACTATTGTTGATCCTATCCTAATGTTGACACATATTGTTGATCCTACCCTAATGTTGACACATATTGTTGATCCTACACTGATGTTGACATCTATTGTTGATCATACCCTAATGTTGACACCTATTGTTGATCCTACCCTGATGTTGACACCTATTGTTGATCCTATCCTGATGTTGACATCTATTGTTGATCCTACCACAATGTTGACACTTATTGTTGATCCCCACCTGATGTTGACACCTATTGTTGATCCTACCCTAATGTTGACGCCTATTGTTGATCCTACCCTAATGTTGACATCTATTGTTGATCCTATCCTAATGTTGACACCTATTGTTGATCCTATCCTGATGTTGACACATATTGTTGATCCTACCCTAATGTTGACACATATTGTTGATCCTACACTGATGTTGACATCTATTGTTGATCCTACCCTAATGTTGGCACATATTGTGGATCCTACCCTAATGTTGATACATATTGTTGATCCTACCCTAATGTTGACACCTATTGTTGATCCTACCCTGATGTTGACATTTATTGTTGATCCTACTACAATGTTGACACTTATTGTTGATCCTACCCTGATGTTGACATCTATTGTTGATCCTACCCTAATGTTGACACCTATTGTTGATTCTATCCTGATGTTGACACATATTGTTGATCCTACCCTGATGTTGACATATATTGTTGATCCTACCTTAATGTTGACACACATTGTGGATCCTACCCTAATGTTGATACATATTGTTGATCCTACCCTGATGTTGACACCTATTGTTGATCCTACTCTAATGTTGACACATATTGTTGATCCTACTCTAATGTTGACACCTATTGGTGATCCTACCCCAATGTTGACACCTATTGTTGATCCTACCCTAATGTTGACACCTATTGTTGATTCTACCCTGATGTTGACACCTATTGTTGATCCTACCCTATTGTTGACCCTACCCTAATGTTGACACCTATTGTTGATCCTACCCTAATGTTCACACATATTGTTGATGCTACCCTGATGTTGACAGCTATTGTTGATCCTACCCTGATGTTGACACCTATTGTTCATCCTACCCTAATGTTGACACCTATTGTTGGTCCTACCCTAATGTTGAGACCTATTGTTGATCCTACCCTAATGTTGACACATATTGTTGATCCTACCCTTATGTTGATACATATTGTTGATCCTACCCCAATATAGACACATATTGTTGATCCTATCCTGATGTTGACACCTATTGTTGATCCTCCCCTAATGTTGACACCTATTGTTGATCCTACCCTAATGTTGACACATATTGTTGATCCTATCCTGATGTTGAGACCTATCGTTGATACTACCCTGATGTTGACACCTATTGTTGATCCTACCCTAATGTTGACACCTATTGTTGATCCTACCCTGATGTTGACATGTATTGTTGATCCTACCCTAATGTTGACACATATTGTGGATCCTACCCCAATATTGACACCTATTCTTGATCCTACCCTAATTTTGACACCTATTGTTGATCCTACCCGGATGTTGACATCTATTGTTGATCCTACCCTAATTTTGACACCTATTGTTGATCCTACCCGGATGTTGACACCTATTGTTGATCCTACCCTAATGTTGACACCTATTGTTGATACTACCCTAATGTTGACACCTATTGTTGATCCTACCCCAAGGATGACACCTATTGTTGATCCTACCCTGATGATGACATCTATTGTTGATCCTACCCCAAGGTTGACACCTATTGTTGACCCTACCCTAATGTGACACCTATTGTTGATCCTACCCTAATGTTGACACCTATTGTTGATCCTACCCTGATGTTGACACCTATTGTTGATCCTACCCTAATGTTGACACCTATTGTTGATACTACTCTGATGTTGACACCTATTGTTGATCCTACCATGATGTTGACACCTATTGTTGATCCTACCCTAATGTTGACACCTATTGTTGATTCTACCCTGATGTTGACACCTATTGTTGATCCTACCCTATTGTTGACACCTATTGTTGATCCTACCCTAATGTTGACACCTATTGTTGATCCTACCCTAATGTTCACACATATTGTTGATCCTACCCTGATGTTGACACCTATTGTTGATCCTACCCTGATGTTGACACCTATTGTTGATCCTATCCTAATGTTGACACCTATTGTTGATCCTATCCTGATGTTGACACATATTGTTGATCCTACCCTAATGTTGACACATATTGTTGATCCTACACTGATGTTGACATCTATTGTTGATCCTACCCTAATGTTGGCACATATTGTTGATCCTACCCTAATGTTGACACCTATTGTTGATCCTACCCTAATGTTGATACATATTGTTGATCCTACCCTAATGCTGATACATATTGTTGATCCTACCCTAATGTTGACACCTATTGTTGATCCTACCCTGATGTTGACATCTATTGTTGATCCTACCACAATGTTGACACTTATTGTTGATCCTACCCTGATGTTGACATCTATTGTTGATCCTATCCTAATGTTGACACCTATTGTTGATTCTATTCTGATGTTGACACATATTGTTGATCCTACCCTGATGTTGACATATATTGTTGATCCTAACCTAATGTTGACACACATAGTGGATCCTACCCTAATGTTGATACATATTGTTGATCCTACCCTGATGTTGACACCTATTGCTGATCCTACCCTAATGTTGACACATATTGTTGATCCTACTCTAATGTTGACACCTATTGGTGATCCTACCCCAATGTTGACACCTATTGTTGATCCTACCCTAATGTTGACACCTATTGTTGATTCTACCCTGATGTTGACACCTATTGTTGATCCTACCCTATTGTTGACACCTATTGTTGATCCTACCCTAATGTTGACACCTATTGTTGATCCTACCCTAATGTTCACACATATTGTTGATCCTACCCTGATGTTGACACCTATTGTTGGTCCTACCCTAATGTTGAGACCTATTGTTGATCCTACCCTAATTTTGATAAATATTGTTGATCCTACCCTGATGTTGACACCTATTGTTGATCCTACCCTAATGTTGACACCTATTGTTGATCCTACCCTGATGTTGACATCTATTGTTGACCCTATCCTAAAGTTGACACCTATTGTTGATCCTATCCTGATGTTGACACATATTGTTGATCCTACCCTAATGTTGACACATATTGTGGATCCTACACTTATGTTGACATCTATTGTTGATCCTACCCTAATGTTGGCACATATTGTGGATCCTACCCTAATGTTGACACCTATTGTTGATCCTACCCTAATGTTGATACATATTGTTGATCCTACCATGATGTTGACACCTATTGTTGATCCTCCCCTAATGTTGACACCTATTGGTGATCCTACCCCAATGTTGACACCTATTGTTGATCCTACCCCAATGTTGACACCTATTGTTGATCCTACCCTAATGTTGACACCTATTGTTGATCCTACCCTAATGTTGACACCTATTGTTGATACTACCCTAATGTTGACACCTATTGTTGATCCTACCACAAGGTTGACACCTATTGTTAATCCTACCCTAATGTTGACACCTATTGTTGATCCTACCCTAATGTTGACACCTATTGTTGATCCTAACCTGATGTTGACACATATTGTTGATCCTACCCTAATGTTGACACCTATTGTTGATCCTATCCTGATGTTGACACATATTGTTGATCCTACCCTGATGTTGACAACTATTGTTGATCCTATCCTAATGTTGACACATATTGTTGATCCTACCCTAATGTTGACACATATTGTTGATCCTACACTGATGTTGACATCTATTGTTGATCATACCCTAATGTTGACACCTATTGTTGATCCTACCCTGATGTTGACACCTATTGTTGATCCTATCCTGATGTTGACATCTATTGTTGATCCTACCACAATGTTGACACTTATTGTTGATCCCCACCTGATGTTGACACCTATTGTTGATCCTACCCTAATGTTGACGCCTATTGTTGATCCTACCCTAATGTTGACATCTATTGTTGATCCTATCCTAATGTTGACACCTATTGTTGATCCTATCCTGATGTTGACACATATTGTTGATCCTACCCTAATGTTGACACATATTGTTGATCCTACACTGATGTTGACATCTATTGTTGATCCTACCCTAATGTTGGCACATATTGTGGATCCTACCCTAATGTTGATACATATTGTTGATCCTACCCTAATGTTGACACCTATTGTTGATCCTACCCTGATGTTGACATTTATTGTTGATCCTACTACAATGTTGACACTTATTGTTGATCCTACCCTGATGTTGACATCTATTGTTGATCCTACCCTAATGTTGACACCTATTGTTGATTCTATCCTGATGTTGACACATATTGTTGATCCTACCCTGATGTTGACATATATTGTTGATCCTACCTTAATGTTGACACACATTGTGGATCCTACCCTAATGTTGATACATATTGTTGATCCTACCCTGATGTTGACACCTATTGTTGATCCTACTCTAATGTTGACACATATTGTTGATCCTACTCTAATGTTGACACCTATTGGTGATCCTACCCCAATGTTGACACCTATTGTTGATCCTACCCTAATGTTGACACCTATTGTTGATTCTACCCTGATGTTGACACCTATTGTTGATCCTACCCTATTGTTGACCCTACCCTAATGTTGACACCTATTGTTGATCCTACCCTAATGTTCACACATATTGTTGATGCTACCCTGATGTTGACAGCTATTGTTGATCCTACCCTGATGTTGACACCTATTGTTCATCCTACCCTAATGTTGACACCTATTGTTGGTCCTACCCTAATGTTGAGACCTATTGGTGATCCTACCCCAATGTTGACACCTATTGTTGATCCTACCCTAATGTTGACACCTTTTGTTGATTCTACCCTGATGTTGACACCTATTGTTGATCCTACCCTATTGTTGACACCTATTGTTGATCCTACCCTAATGTTGAGACCTATTGTTGATCCTACCCTAATGTTCACACATATATTGTTGATCCTACCCTGATGTTGACACCTATTGTTGATCCTACCCTGATGTTGACACCTATTGTTGATCCTACCCTAATGTTGAGACCTATTGTTGGTCCTACCCTAATGTTGAGACCTATTGTTGATCCTACCCTAATGTTGACACATATTGTTGATCCTACCCTAATGTTGACACATATTGTTGATCCTACCCTAATTTTGATAAATATTGTTGATCCTACCCTGATGTTGACATCTATTGTTGATCCTATCCTAATGTTGACACATATTGTGGATCCTACCCTAATGTTGATACATATTGTTGATCCTACCCTGATGTTGACACCTATTGTTGATCCTACCCTAATGTTGGCACCTATTGGTGATCCTACCCCAATGTTGACACCTATTGTTGATCCTACCCTAATGTTGACACCTATTGTTGATCCTACCCTAATGTTGACACCTATTGTTGATACTACCCTAATGTTGACACCTATTGTTGATCCTACCACAAGGTTGACACCTATTGTTAATCCTACCCTAATGTTGACACCTATTGTTGATCCTACCCTAATGTTGACACCTATTGTTGATCCTAACCTGATGTTGACACATATTGTTGATCCTACCCTAATGTTGACACCTATTGTTGATCCTACCCTGATGTTGACAACTATTGTTGATCCTATCCTAATGTTGACACATATTGTTGATCCTACCCTAATGTTGACACATATTGTTGATCCTACACTGATGTTGACATCTATTGTTGATCATACCCTAATGTTGACACCTATTGTTGATCCTACCCTGATGTTGACACCTATTGTTGATCCTATCCTGATGTTGACATCTATTGTTGATCCTACCACAATGTTGACACTTATTGTTGATCCCCACCTGATGTTGACACCTATTGTTGATCCTACCCTAATGTTGACGCCTATTGTTGATCCTACCCTAATGTTGACATCTATTGTTGATCCTATCCTAATGTTGACACCTATTGTTGATCCTATCCTGATGTTGACACATATTGTTGATCCTACCCTAATGTTGACACATATTGTTGATCCTACACTGATGTTGACATCTATTGTTGATCCTACCCTAATGTTGGCACATATTGTGGATCCTACCCTAATGTTGATACATATTGTTGATCCTACCCTAATGTTGACACCTATTGTTGATCCTACCCTGATGTTGACATTTATTGTTGATCCTACTACAATGTTGACACTTATTGTTGATCCTACCCTGATGTTGACATCTATTGTTGATCCTACCCTAATGTTGACACCTATTGTTGATTCTATCCTGATGTTGACACATATTGTTGATCCTACCCTGATGTTGACATATATTGTTGATCCTACCTTAATGTTGACACACATTGTGGATCCTACCCTAATGTTGATACATATTGTTGATCCTACCCTGATGTTGACACCTATTGTTGATCCTACTCTAATGTTGACACATATTGTTGATCCTACTCTAATGTTGACACCTATTGGTGATCCTACCCCAATGTTGACACCTATTGTTGATCCTACCCTAATGTTGACACCTATTGTTGATTCTACCCTGATGTTGACACCTATTGTTGATCCTACCCTATTGTTGACCCTACCCTAATGTTGACACCTATTGTTGATCCTACCCTAATGTTCACACATATTGTTGATGCTACCCTGATGTTGACAGCTATTGTTGATCCTACCCTGATGTTGACACCTATTGTTCATCCTACCCTAATGTTGACACCTATTGTTGGTCCTACCCTAATGTTGAGACCTATTGTTGATCCTACCCTAATGTTGACACATATTGTTGATCCTACCCTTATGTTGATACATATTGTTGATCCTACCCCAATATAGACACATATTGTTGATCCTATCCTGATGTTGACACCTATTGTTGATCCTCCCCTAATGTTGACACCTATTGTTGATCCTACCCTAATGTTGACACATATTGTTGATCCTATCCTGATGTTGAGACCTATCGTTGATACTACCCTGATGTTGACACCTATTGTTGATCCTACCCTAATGTTGACACCTATTGTTGATCCTACCCTGATGTTGACATGTATTGTTGATCCTACCCTAATGTTGACACATATTGTGGATCCTACCCCAATATTGACACCTATTCTTGATCCTACCCTAATTTTGACACCTATTGTTGATCCTACCCGGATGTTGACATCTATTGTTGATCCTACCCTAATTTTGACACCTATTGTTGATCCTACCCGGATGTTGACACCTATTGTTGATCCTACCCTAATGTTGACACCTATTGTTGATACTACCCTAATGTTGACACCTATTGTTGATCCTACCCCAAGGATGACACCTATTGTTGATCCTACCCTGATGATGACATCTATTGTTGATCCTACCCCAAGGTTGACACCTATTGTTGACCCTACCCTAATGTGACACCTATTGTTGATCCTACCCTAATGTTGACACCTATTGTTGATCCTACCATGATGTTGACACCTATTGTTGATCCTACCCTAATGTTGACACCTATTGTTGATTCTACCCTGATGTTGACACCTATTGTTGATCCTACCCTATTGTTGACACCTATTGTTGATCCTACCCTAATGTTGACACCTATTGTTGATCCTACCCTAATGTTCACACATATTGTTGATCCTACCCTGATGTTGACACCTATTGTTGATCCTACCCTGATGTTGACACCTATTGTTGATCCTATCCTAATGTTGACACCTATTGTTGATCCTATCCTGATGTTGACACATATTGTTGATCCTACCCTAATGTTGACACATATTGTTGATCCTACACTGATGTTGACATCTATTGTTGATCCTACCCTAATGTTGGCACATATTGTTGATCCTACCCTAATGTTGACACCTATTGTTGATCCTACCCTAATGTTGATACATATTGTTGATCCTACCCTAATGTTGATACATATTGTTGATCCTACCCTAATGTTGACACCTATTGTTGATCCTACCCTGATGTTGACATCTATTGTTGATCCTACCACAATGTTGACACTTATTGTTGATCCTACCCTGATGTTGACATCTATTGTTGATCCTATCCTAATGTTGACACCTATTGTTGATTCTATCCTGATGTTGACACATATTGTTGATCCTACCCTGATGTTGACATATATTGTTGATCCTAACCTAATGTTGACACACATAGTGGATCCTACCCTAATGTTGATACATATTGTTGATCCTACCCTGATGTTGACACCTATTGCTGATCCTACCCTAATGTTGACACATATTGTTGATCCTACTCTAATGTTGACACCTATTGGTGATCCTACCCCAATGTTGACACCTATTGTTGATCCTACCCTAATGTTGACACCTATTGTTGATTCTACCCTGATGTTGACACCTATTGTTGATCCTACCCTATTGTTGACACCTATTGTTGATCCTACCCTAATGTTGACACCTATTGTTGATCCTACCCTAATGTTCACACATATTGTTGATCCTACCCTGATGTTGACACCTATTGTTGGTCCTACCCTAATGTTGAGACCTATTGTTGATCCTACCCTAATTTTGATAAATATTGTTGATCCTACCCTGATGTTGACACCTATTGTTGATCCTACCCTAATGTTGACACCTATTGTTGATCCTACCCTGATGTTGACATCTATTGTTGACCCTATCCTAAAGTTGACACCTATTGTTGATCCTATCCTGATGTTGACACATATTGTTGATCCTACCCTAATGTTGACACATATTGTGGATCCTACACTTATGTTGACATCTATTGTTGATCCTACCCTAATGTTGGCACATATTGTGGATCCTACCCTAATGTTGACACCTATTGTTGATCCTACCCTAATGTTGATACATATTGTTGATCCTACCATGATGTTGACACCTATTGTTGATCCTCCCCTAATGTTGACACCTATTGGTGATCCTACCCCAATGTTGACACCTATTGTTGATCCTACCCCAATGTTGACACCTATTGTTGATCCTACCCTAATGTTGACACCTATTGTTGATCCTACCCTAATGTTGACACCTATTGTTGATACTACCCTAATGTTGACACCTATTGTTGATCCTACCACAAGGTTGACACCTATTGTTAATCCTACCCTAATGTTGACACCTATTGTTGATCCTACCCTAATGTTGACACCTATTGTTGATCCTAACCTGATGTTGACACATATTGTTGATCCTACCCTAATGTTGACACCTATTGTTGATCCTATCCTGATGTTGACACATATTGTTGATCCTACCCTGATGTTGACAACTATTGTTGATCCTATCCTAATGTTGACACATATTGTTGATCCTACTCTAATGTTGACACATATTGTTGATCCTACACTGATGTTGACATCTATTGTTGATCATACCCTAATGTTGACACCTATTGTTGATCCTACCCTGATGTTGACACCTATTGTTGATCCTATCCTGATGTTGACATCTATTGTTGATCCTACCACAATGTTGACACTTATTGTTGATCCCCACCTGATGTTGACACCTATTGTTGATCCTACCCTAATGTTGACGCCTATTGTTGATCCTACCCTAATGTTGACATCTATTGTTGATCCTATCCTAATGTTGACACCTATTGTTGATCCTATCCTGATGTTGACACATATTGTTGATCCTACCCTAATGTTGACACATATTGTTGATCCTACACTGATGTTGACATCTATTGTTGATCCTACCCTAATGTTGGCACATATTGTGGATCCTACCCTAATGTTGATACATATTGTTGATCCTACCCTAATGTTGACACCTATTGTTGATCCTACCCTGATGTTGACATTTATTGTTGATCCTACTACAATGTTGACACTTATTGTTGATCCTACCCTGATGTTGACATCTATTGTTGATCCTACCCTAATGTTGACACCTATTGTTGATTCTATCCTGATGTTGACACATATTGTTGATCCTACCCTGATGTTGACATATATTGTTGATCCTACCTTAATGTTGACACACATTGTGGATCCTACCCTAATGTTGATACATATTGTTGATCCTACCCTGATGTTGACACCTATTGTTGATCCTACTCTAATGTTGACACATATTGTTGATCCTACTCTAATGTTGACACCTATTGGTGATCCTACCCCAATGTTGACACCTATTGTTGATCCTACCCTAATGTTGACACCTATTGTTGATTCTACCCTGATGTTGACACCTATTGTTGATCCTACCCTATTGTTGACCCTACCCTAATGTTGACACCTATTGTTGATCCTACCCTAATGTTCACACATATTGTTGATGCTACCCTGATGTTGACAGCTATTGTTGATCCTACCCTGATGTTGACACCTATTGTTCATCCTACCCTAATGTTGACACCTATTGTTGGTCCTACCCTAATGTTGAGACCTATTGTTGATCCTACCCTAATGTTGACACATATTGTTGATCCTACCCTTATGTTGATACATATTGTTGATCCTACCCCAATATAGACACATATTGTTGATCCTATCCTGATGTTGACACCTATTGTTGATCCTCCCCTAATGTTGACACCTATTGTTGATCCTACCCTAATGTTGACACATATTGTTGATCCTATCCTGATGTTGAGACCTATCGTTGATACTACCCTGATGTTGACACCTATTGTTGATCCTACCCTAATGTTGACACCTATTGTTGATCCTACCCTGATGTTGACATGTATTGTTGATCCTACCCTAATGTTGACACATATTGTGGATCCTACCCCAATATTGACACCTATTCTTGATCCTACCCTAATTTTGACACCTATTGTTGATCCTACCCGGATGTTGACATCTATTGTTGATCCTACCCTAATTTTGACACCTATTGTTGATCCTACCCGGATGTTGACACCTATTGTTGATCCTACCCTAATGTTGACACCTATTGTTGATACTACCCTAATGTTGACACCTATTGTTGATCCTACCCCAAGGATGACACCTATTGTTGATCCTACCCTGATGATGACATCTATTGTTGATCCTACCCCAAGGTTGACACCTATTGTTGACCCTACCCTAATGTGACACCTATTGTTGATCCTACCCTAATGTTGACACCTATTGTTGATCCTACCCTGATGTTGACACCTATTGTTGATCCTACCCTAATGTTGACACCTATTGTTGATACTACTCTGATGTTGACACCTATTGTTGATCCTACCATGATGTTGACACCTATTGTTGATCCTACCCTAATGTTGACACCTATTGTTGATTCTACCCTGATGTTGACACCTATTGTTGATCCTACCCTATTGTTGACACCTATTGTTGATCCTACCCTAATGTTGACACCTATTGTTGATCCTACCCTAATGTTCACACATATTGTTGATCCTACCCTGATGTTGACACCTATTGTTGATCCTACCCTGATGTTGACACCTATTGTTGATCCTATCCTAATGTTGACACCTATTGTTGATCCTATCCTGATGTTGACACATATTGTTGATCCTACCCTAATGTTGACACATATTGTTGATCCTACACTGATGTTGACATCTATTGTTGATCCTACCCTAATGTTGGCACATATTGTTGATCCTACCCTAATGTTGACACCTATTGTTGATCCTACCCTAATGTTGATACATATTGTTGATCCTACCCTAATGTTGATACATATTGTTGATCCTACCCTAATGTTGACACCTATTGTTGATCCTACCCTGATGTTGACATCTATTGTTGATCCTACCACAATGTTGACACTTATTGTTGATCCTACCCTGATGTTGACATCTATTGTTGATCCTATCCTAATGTTGACACCTATTGTTGATTCTATCCTGATGTTGACACATATTGTTGATCCTACCCTGATGTTGACATATATTGTTGATCCTAACCTAATGTTGACACACATAGTGGATCCTACCCTAATGTTGATACATATTGTTGATCCTACCCTGATGTTGACACCTATTGCTGATCCTACCCTAATGTTGACACATATTGTTGATCCTACTCTAATGTTGACACCTATTGGTGATCCTACCCCAATGTTGACACCTATTGTTGATCCTACCCTAATGTTGACACCTATTGTTGATTCTACCCTGATGTTGACACCTATTGTTGATCCTACCCTATTGTTGACGCCTATTGTTGATCCTACCCTAATGTTGACACCTATTGTTGATCCTACCCTAATGTTCACACATATTGTTGATCCTACCCTGATGTTGACACCTATTGTTGGTCCTACCCTAATGTTGAGACCTATTGTTGATCCTACCCTAATTTTGATAAATATTGTTGATCCTACCCTGATGTTGACACCTATTGTTGATCCTACCCTAATGTTGACACCTATTGTTGATCCTACCCTGATGTTGACATCTATTGTTGACCCTATCCTAAAGTTGACACCTATTGTTGATCCTATCCTGATGTTGACACATATTGTTGATCCTACCCTAATGTTGACACATATTGTGGATCCTACACTTATGTTGACATCTATTGTTGATCCTACCCTAATGTTGGCACATATTGTGGATCCTACCCTAATGTTGACACCTATTGTTGATCCTACCCTAATGTTGATACATATTGTTGATCCTACCATGATGTTGACACCTATTGTTGATCCTCCCCTAATGTTGACACCTATTGGTGATCCTACCCCAATGTTGACACCTATTGTTGATCCTACCCTAATGTTGACACCTTTTGTTGATTCTACCCTGATGTTGACACCTATTGTTGATCCTACCCTATTGTTGACACCTATTGTTGATCCTACCCTAATGTTGAGACCTATTGTTGATCCTACCCTAATGTTCACACATATATTGTTGATCCTACCCTGATGTTGACACCTATTGTTGATCCTACCCTGATGTTGACACCTATTGTTGATCCTACCCTAATGTTGAGACCTATTGTTGGTCCTACCCTAATGTTGAGACCTATTGTTGATCCTACCCTAATGTTGACACATATTGTTGATCCTACCCTAATGTTGACACATATTGTTGATCCTACCCTAATTTTGATAAATATTGTTGATCCTACCCTGATGTTGACATCTATTGTTGATCCTATCCTAATGTTGACACATATTGTGGATCCTACCCTAATGTTGATACATATTGTTGATCCTACCCTGATGTTGACACCTATTGTTGATCCTACCCTAATGTTGGCACCTATTGGTGATCCTACCCCAATGTTGACACCTATTGTTGATCCTACCCTAATGTTGACACCTATTGTTGATCCTACCCTAATGTTGACACCTATTGTTGATACTACCCTAATGTTGACACCTATTGTTGATCCTACCACAAGGTTGACACCTATTGTTAATCCTACCCTAATGTTGACACCTATTGTTGATCCTACCCTAATGTTGACACCTATTGTTGATCCTAACCTGATGTTGACACATATTGTTGATCCTACCCTAATGTTGACACCTATTGTTGATCCTACCCTGATGTTGATATCTATTGTTGATCCTATCCTAATGTTGACACATATTGTTGATCCTACCCTAATGTTGACACATATTGTTGATCCTACACTGATGTTGACATCTATTGTTGATCCTACCCTAATGTTGACACCTATTGTTGATCCTACCCTGATGTTGACATCTATTGTTGACCCTATCCTAAAGTTGACACCTATTGTTGATCCTATCCTGATGTTGACACATATTGTTGATCCTACCCTAATGTTGACACATATTGTGGATCCTACACTTATGTTGACATCTATTGTTGATCCTACCCTAATGTTGGCACATATTGTGGATCCTACCCTAATGTTGACACCTATTGTTGATCCTACCCTAATGTTGATACATATTGTTGATCCTACCCTAATGTTGACACATATTGTTGATCCTACTCTAATGTTGATACATATTGTTGATCCTACCCTAATGTTGACACCTATTGTTGATCCTACCCTGATGTTGACATCTATTGTTGATCCTACCCTAATGTTGACACCTATTGTTGATCCTACCCTGATGTTGACATCTATTGTTGATCCTATCCTAAAGTTGACACCTATTGTTGATCCTATCCTGATGTTGACACATATTGTTGATCCTACCCTAATGTTGACACCTATTGTTGATACTACTCTGATGTTGACACCTATTGTTGATCCTACCATGATGTTGACACATATTGTTGATCCTACTCTAATGTTGACACCTATTGTTGATCCTACCCTGATGTTGACATCTATTGTTGATCCTATCCTAATGTTGACACATATTGTTGATCCTACCCTAATGTTGACACATATTGTTGATCCTACACTGATGTTGACATCTATTGTTGATCCTACCCTAATGTTGACACCTATTGTTGATCCTACCCTGATGTTGACATCTATTGTTGATCCTATCCTTGAGTTGACACCTATTGTTGATCCTATCCTGATGTTGACACATATTGTTGATCCTACCCTAATGTTGACACATATTGTTGATCCTACACTTATGTTGACATCTATTGTTGATCCTACCCTAATGTTGGCACATATTGTGGATCCTACCCTAATGTTGACACCTATTGTTGATCCTACCCTAATGTTGATACATATTGTTGATCCTACCCTAATGTTGACACATATTGTTGATCCTACTCTAATATTGATACATATTGTTGATCCTACCCTAATGTTGACACCTATTGTTGATCCTACCCTGATGTTGACATCTATTGTTGATCCTACCCTAATGTTGACACCTATTGTTGATCCTACCCTGATGTTGACATCTATTGTTGATCCTATCCTAAAGTTGACACCTATTGTTGATCCTATCCTGATGTTGACACATATTGTTGATCCTACCCTAATGTTGATACATATTGTTGATCCTACTCTAATGTTGATACATATTGTTGATCCTACCCTAATGTTGACACCTATTGTTGATCCTACCCTGATGTTGACATCTATTGTTGATCCTACCCCAAGGTTGACACCTATTGTTGATCCTACCCTAATGTGACACCTATTGTTGATCCTATCCTAAAGTTGACACCTATTGTTGATCCTACCCTGATGTTGACATCTATTGTTGATCCTATCCTAATGTTGACACCTATTGTTGATCCTATCCTGATGTTGACACATATTGTTGATCCTACCCTAATGTTGACACATATTGTTGATCCTACACTGATGTTGACATCTATTGTTGATCCTACCCTAATGTTGGCACATATTGTGGATCCTACCCTAATGTTGATACATATTGTTGATCCTACCCTAATGTTGACACCTATTGTTGATCCTACCCTGATGTTGACATTTATTGTTGATCCTACTACAATGTTGACACTTATTGTTGATCCTACCCTGATGTTGACATCTATTGTTGATCCTACCCTAATGTTGACACCTATTGTTGATTCTATCCTGATGTTGACACATATTGTTGATCCTACCCTGATGTTGACATATATTGTTGATCCTACCTTAATGTTGACACACATTGTGGATCCTACCCTAATGTTGATACATATTGTTGATCCTACCCTGATGTTGACACCTATTGTTGATCCTACTCTAATGTTGACACATATTGTTGATCCTACTCTAATGTTGACACCTATTGGTGATCCTACCCCAATGTTGACACCTATTGTTGATCCTACCCTAATGTTGACACCTATTGTTGATTCTACCCTGATGTTGACACCTATTGTTGATCCTACCCTATTGTTGACACCTATTGTTGATCCTACCCTAATGTTGACACCTATTGTTGATCCTACCCTAATGTTCACACATATTGTTGATGCTACCCTGATGTTGACAGCTATTGTTGATCCTACCCTGATGCTGACACCTATTGTTCATCCTACCCTAATGTTGACACCTATTGTTGGTCCTACCCTAATGTTGAGACCTATTGTTGATCCTACCCTAATGTTGACACATATTGTTGATCCTACCCTTATGTTGATACATATTGTTGATCCTACCCCAATATAGACACATATTGTTGATCCTATCCTGATGTTGACACCTATTGTTGATCCTCCCCTAATGTTGACACCTATTGTTGATCCTACCCTTATGTTGACATGTATTGTTGATCCTACCCTAATGTTGACACATATTGTGGATCCTACCCCAATATTGACACCTATTCTTGATCCTACCCTAATTTTGACACCTATTGTTGATCCTACCCGGATGTTGACATCTATTGTTGATCCTACCCTAATTTTGACACCTATTGTTGATCCTACCCGGATGTTGACACCTATTGTTGATCCTACCCTAATGTTGACACCTATTGTTGATACTACCCTAATGTTGACACCTATTGTTGATCCTACCCCAAGGATGACACCTATTGTTGATCCTACCCTGATGATGACATCTATTGTTGATCCTACCCCAAGGTTGACACCTATTGTTGACCCTACCCTAATGTGACACCTATTGTTGATCCTACCCTAATGTTGACACCTATTGTTGATCCTACCCTGATGTTGACACCTATTGTTGATCCTACCCTAATGTTGACACCTATTGTTGATACTACTCTGATGTTGACACCTATTGTTGATCCTACCATGATGTTGACACCTATTGTTGATCCTACCCTAATGTTGACACCTATTGTTGATTCTACCCTGATGTTGACACCTATTGTTGATCCTACCCTATTGTTGACACCTATTGTTGATCCTACCCTAATGTTGACACCTATTGTTGATCCTACCCTAATGTTCACACATATTGTTGATCCTACCCTGATGTTGACACCTATTGTTGATCCTACCCTGATGTTGACACCTATTGTTGATCCTATCCTAATGTTGACACCTATTGTTGATCCTATCCTGATGTTGACACATATTGTTGATCCTACCCTAATGTTGACACATATTGTTGATCCTACACTGATGTTGACATCTATTGTTGATCCTACCCTAATGTTGGCACATATTGTTGATCCTACCCTAATGTTGACACCTATTGTTGATCCTACCCTAATGTTGATACATATTGTTGATCCTACCCTAATGTTGATACATATTGTTGATCCTACCCTAATGTTGACACCTATTGTTGATCCTACCCAGATGTTGACACCTATTGTTGATCCTACCCTAATGTTGAGACCTATTGTTGGTCCTACCCTAATGTTGAGACCTATTGTTGATCCTACCCTAATGTTGACACATATTGTTGATCCTACCCTAATGTTGACACATATTGTTGATCCTACCCTAATTTTGATAAATATTGTTGATCCTACCCTGATGTTGACATCTATTGTTGATCCTATCCTAATGTTGACACATATTGTGGATCCTACCCTGATGTTGACACCTATTGTTGATCCTACCCTAATGTTGGCACCTATTGGTGATCCTACCCCAATGTTGACACCTATTGTTGATCCTACCCTAATGTTGACACCTATTGTTGATCCTACCCTAATGTTGACACCTATTGTTGATACTACCCTAATGTTGACACCTATTGTTGATCCTACCACAAGGTTGACACCTATTGTTAATCCTACCCTAATGTTGACACCTATTGTTGATCCTACCCTAATGTTGACACCTATTGTTGATCCTAACCTGATGTTGACACATATTGTTGATCCTACCCTAATGTTGACACCTATTGTTGATCCTACCCTGATGTTGACATCTATTGTTGATCCTATCCTAATGTTGACACATATTGTTGATCCTACCCTAATGTTGACACATATTGTTGATCCTACACTGATGTTGACATCTATTGTTGATCCTACCCTAATGTTGACACCTATTGTTGATCCTACCCTGATGTTGACATCTATTGTTGACCCTATCCTAAAGTTGACACCTATTGTTGATCCTATCCTGATGTTGACACATATTGTTGATCCTACCCTAATGTTGACACATATTGTGGATCCTACACTTATGTTGACATCTATTGTTGATCCTACCCTAATGTTGGCACATATTGTGGATCCTACCCTAATGTTGACACCTATTGTTGATCCTACCCTAATGTTGATACATATTGTTGATCCTACCCTAATGTTGACACATATTGTTGATCCTACTCTAATGTTGATACATATTGTTGATCCTACCCTAATGTTGACACCTATTGTTGATCCTACCCTGATGTTGACATCTATTGTTGATCCTACCCTAATGTTGACACCTATTGTTGATCCTACCCTGATGTTGACATCTATTGTTGATCCTATCCTAAAGTTGACACCTATTGTTGATCCTATCCTGATGTTGACACATATTGTTGATCCTACCCTAATGTTGACACCTATTGTTGATACTACTCTGATGTTGACACCTATTGTTGATCCTACCATGATGTTGACACATATTGTTGATCCTACTCTAATGTTGACACCTATTGTTGATCCTACCCTGATGTTGACATCTATTGTTGATCCTATCCTAATGTTGACACATATTGTTGATCCTACCCTAATGTTGACACATATTGTTGATCCTACACTGATGTTGACATCTATTGTTGATCCTACCCTAATGTTGACACCTATTGTTGATCCTACCCTGATGTTGACATCTATTGTTGATCCTATCCTTGAGTTGACACCTATTGTTGATCCTATCCTGATGTTGACACATATTGTTGATCCTACCCTAATGTTGACACATATTGTTGATCCTACACTTATGTTGACATCTATTGTTGATCCTACCCTAATGTTGGCACATATTGTGGATCCTACCCTAATGTTGACACCTATTGTTGATCCTACCCTAATGTTGATACATATTGTTGATCCTACCCTAATGTTGACACATATTGTTGATCCTACTCTAATATTGATACATATTGTTGATCCTACCCTAATGTTGACACCTATTGTTGATCCTACCCTGATGTTGACATCTATTGTTGATCCTACCCTAATGTTGACACCTATTGTTGATCCTACCCTGATGTTGACATCTATTGTTGATCCTATCCTAAAGTTGACACCTATTGTTGATCCTATCCTGATGTTGACACATATTGTTGATCCTACCCTAATGTTGATACATATTGTTGATCCTACTCTAATGTTGATACATATTGTTGATCCTACCCTAATGTTGACACCTATTGTTGATCCTACCCTGATGTTGACATCTATTGTTGATCCTACCCCAAGGTTGACACCTATTGTTGATCCTACCCTAATGTGACACCTATTGTTGATCCTATCCTAAAGTTGACACCTATTGTTGATCCTACCCTGATGTTGACATCTATTGTTGATCCTATCCTAATGTTGACACCTATTGTTGATCCTATCCTGATGTTGACACATATTGTTGATCCTACCCTAATGTTGACACATATTGTTGATCCTACACTGATGTTGACATCTATTGTTGATCCTACCCTAATGTTGGCACATATTGTGGATCCTACCCTAATGTTGATACATATTGTTGATCCTACCCTAATGTTGACACCTATTGTTGATCCTACCCTGATGTTGACATTTATTGTTGATCCTACTACAATGTTGACACTTATTGTTGATCCTACCCTGATGTTGACATCTATTGTTGATCCTACCCTAATGTTGACACCTATTGTTGATTCTATCCTGATGTTGACACATATTGTTGATCCTACCCTGATGTTGACATATATTGTTGATCCTACCTTAATGTTGACACACATTGTGGATCCTACCCTAATGTTGATACATATTGTTGATCCTACCCTGATGTTGACACCTATTGTTGATCCTACTCTAATGTTGACACATATTGTTGATCCTACTCTAATGTTGACACCTATTGGTGATCCTACCCCAATGTTGACACCTATTGTTGATCCTACCCTAATGTTGACACCTATTGTTGATTCTACCCTGATGTTGACACCTATTGTTGATCCTACCCTATTGTTGACACCTATTGTTGATCCTACCCTAATGTTGACACCTATTGTTGATCCTACCCTAATGTTCACACATATTGTTGATGCTACCCTGATGTTGACAGCTATTGTTGATCCTACCCTGATGTTGACACCTATTGTTCATCCTACCCTAATGTTGACACCTATTGTTGGTCCTACCCTAATGTTGAGACCTATTGTTGATCCTACCCTAATGTTGACACATATTGTTGATCCTACCCTTATGTTGATACATATTGTTGATCCTACCCCAATATAGACACATATTGTTGATCCTATCCTGATGTTGACACCTATTGTTGATCCTCCCCTAATGTTGACACCTATTGTTGATCCTACCCTTATGTTGACATGTATTGTTGATCCTACCCTAATGTTGACACATATTGTGGATCCTACCCCAATATTGACACCTATTCTTGATCCTACCCTAATTTTGACACCTATTGTTGATCCTACCCGGATGTTGACATCTATTGTTGATCCTACCCTAATTTTGACACCTATTGTTGATCCTACCCGGATGTTGACACCTATTGTTGATCCTACCCTAATGTTGACACCTATTGTTGATACTACCCTAATGTTGACACCTATTGTTGATCCTACCCCAAGGATGACACCTATTGTTGATCCTACCCTGATGATGACATCTATTGTTGATCCTACCCCAAGGTTGACACCTATTGTTGACCCTACCCTAATGTGACACCTATTGTTGATCCTACCCTAATGTTGACACCTATTGTTGATCCTACCCTGATGTTGACACCTATTGTTGATCCTACCCTAATGTTGACACCTATTGTTGATACTACTCTGATGTTGACACCTATTGTTGATCCTACCATGATGTTGACACCTATTGTTGATCCTACCCTAATGTTGACACCTATTGTTGATTCTACCCTGATGTTGACACCTATTGTTGATCCTACCCTATTGTTGACACCTATTGTTGATCCTACCCTAATGTTGACACCTATTGTTGATCCTACCCTAATGTTCACACATATTGTTGATCCTACCCTGATGTTGACACCTATTGTTGATCCTACCCTGATGTTGACACCTATTGTTGATCCTATCCTAATGTTGACACCTATTGTTGATCCTATCCTGATGTTGACACATATTGTTGATCCTACCCTAATGTTGACACATATTGTTGATCCTACACTGATGTTGACATCTATTGTTGATCCTACCCTAATGTTGGCACATATTGTTGATCCTACCCTAATGTTGACACCTATTGTTGATCCTACCCTAATGTTGATACATATTGTTGATCCTACCCTAATGTTGATACATATTGTTGATCCTACCCTAATGTTGACACCTATTGTTGATCCTACCCTGATGTTGACATCTATTGTTGATCCTACCACAATGTTGACACTTATTGTTGATCCTACCCTGATGTTGACATCTATTGTTGATCCTATCCTAATGTTGACACCTATTGTTGATTCTATCCTGATGTTGACACATATTGTTGATCCTACCCTGATGTTGACATATATTGTTGATCCTAACCTAATGTTGACACACATAGTGGATCCTACCCTAATGTTGATACATATTGTTGATCCTACCCTGATGTTGACACCTATTGCTGATCCTACCCTAATGTTGACACATATTGTTGATCCTACTCTAATGTTGACACCTATTGGTGATCCTACCCCAATGTTGACACCTATTGTTGATGCTACCCTAATGTTGACACCTATTGTTGATTCTACCCTGATGTTGACACCTATTGTTGATCCTACCCTATTGTTGACACCTATTGTTGATCCTACCCTAATGTTGACACCTATTGTTGATCCTACCCTAATGTTCACACATATTGTTGATCCTACCCTGATGTTGACACCTATTGTTGGTCCTACCCTAATGTTGAGACCTATTGTTGATCCTACCCTAATTTTGATAAATATTGTTGATCCTACCCTGATGTTGACACCTATTGTTGATCCTACCCTAATGTTGACACCTATTGTTGATCCTACCTTAATGTTGACACCTATTGTTGATCCTACCCCAAGGTTGACACCTATTGTTGATCCTACCCTAATGTGACACCTATTGTTGATCCTACCCTAATGTTGACACCTATTGTTGATCCTACCCTAATGTTGACACCTATTGTTGATCCTACCCTGATGTTGACACCTATTGTTAATCCTACCCTAATGTTGACACCTATTGTTGATACTACTCTGATGTTGACACCTATTGTTGATCCTACCATGATGTTGACACCTATTGTTGATCCTCCCCTAATGTTGACACCTATTGGTGATCCTACCCCAATGTTGACACCTATTGTTGATCCTACCCTAATGTTGACACCTTTTGTTGATTCTACCCTGATGTTGACACCTATTGTTGATCCTACCCTATTGTTGACACCTATTGTTGATCCTACCCTAATGTTGAGACCTATTGTTGATCCTACCCTAATGTTCACACATATATTGTTGATCCTACCCTGATGTTGACACCTATTGTTGATCCTACCCTGATGTTGACACCTATTGTTGATCCTACCCTAATGTTGACACCTATTGTTGGTCCTACCCTAATGTTGAGACCTATTGTTGATCCTACCCTAATGTTGACACATATTGTTGATCCTACCCTAATTTTGATAAATATTGTTGATCCTACCCTGATGTTGACATCTATTGTTGATCCTACCCTAATGTTGGCACATATTGTTGATCCTACCCTAATGTTGACACCTATTGTTGATCCTACCCTAATGTTGATACATATTGTTGATCCTACCCTAATGTTGATACATATTGTTGATCCTACCCTAATGTTGACACCTATTGTTGATCCTACCCTGATGTTGACATCTATTGTTGATCCTACCACAATGTTGACACTTATTGTTGATCCTACCCTGATGTTGACATCTATTGTTGATCCTATCCTAATGTTGACACCTATTGTTGATTCTATCCTGATGTTGACACATATTGTTGATCCTACCCTGATGTTGACATATATTGTTGATCCTAACCTAATGTTGACACACATAGTGGATCCTACCCTAATGTTGACACATATTGTTGATCCTACCCTAATTTTGATAAATATTGTTGATCCTACCCTGATGTTGACATCTATTGTTGATCCTACCCTAATGTTGGCACATATTGTTGATCCTACCCTAATGTTGACACCTATTGTTGATCCTACCCTAATGTTGATACATATTGTTGATCCTACCCTAATGTTGATACATATTGTTGATCCTACCCTAATGTTGACACCTATTGTTGATCCTACCCTGATGTTGACATCTATTGTTGATCCTACCACAATGTTGACACTTATTGTTGATCCTACCCTGATGTTGACATCTATTGTTGATCCTATCCTAATGTTGACACCTATTGTTGATTCTATCCTGATGTTGACACATATTGTTGATCCTACCCTGATGTTGACATATATTGTTGATCCTAACCTAATGTTGACACACATAGTGGATCCTACCCTAATGTTGATACATATTGTTGATCCTACCCTGATGTTGACACCTATTGCTGATCCTACCCTAATGTTGACACATATTGTTGATCCTACTCTAATGTTGACACCTATTGGTGATCCTACCCCAATGTTGACACCTATTGTTGATGCTACCCTAATGTTGACACCTATTGTTGATTCTACCCTGATGTTGACACCTATTGTTGATCCTACCCTATTGTTGACACCTATTGTTGATCCTACCCTAATGTTGACACCTATTGTTGATCCTACCCTAATGTTCACACATATTGTTGATCCTACCCTGATGTTGACACCTATTGTTGGTCCTACCCTAATGTTGAGACCTATTGTTGATCCTACCCTAATTTTGATAAATATTGTTGATCCTACCCTGATGTTGACACCTATTGTTGATCCTACCCTAATGTTGACACCTATTGTTGATCCTACCTTAATGTTGACACCTATTGTTGATCCTACCCCAAGGTTGACACCTATTGTTGATCCTACCCTAATGTGACACCTATTGTTGATCCTACCCTAATGTTGACAACTATTGTTGATCCTACCCTAATGTTGACACCTATTGTTGATCCTACCCTGATGTTGACACCTATTGTTAATCCTACCCTAATGTTGACACCTATTGTTGATACTACTCTGATGTTGACACCTATTGTTGATCCTACCATGATGTTGACACCTATTGTTGATCCTCCCCTAATGTTGACACCTATTGGTGATCCTACCCCAATGTTGACACCTATTGTTGATCCTACCCTAATGTTGACACCTTTTGTTGATTCTACCCTGATGTTGACACCTATTGTTGATCCTACCCTATTGTTGACACCTATTGTTGATCCTACCCTAATGTTGAGACCTATTGTTGATCCTACCCTAATGTTCACACATATATTGTTGATCCTACCCTGATGTTGACACCTATTGTTGATCCTACCCTGATGTTGACACCTATTGTTGATCCTACCCTAATGTTGACACCTATTGTTGGTCCTACCCTAATGTTGAGACCTATTGTTGATCCTACCCTAATGTTGACACATATTGTTGATCCTACCCTAATTTTGATAAATATTGTTGATCCTACCCTGATGTTGACATCTATTGTTGATCCTATCCTAATGTTGACACATATTGTGGATCCTACCCTAATGTTGATACATATTGTTGATCCTACCCTGATGTTGACACCTATTGTTGATCCTACCCTAATGTTGGCACCTATTGGTGATCCTACCCCAATGTTGACACCTATTGTTGATCCTACCCTAATGTTGACACCTATTGTTGATCCTACCCTAATGTTGACACCTATTGTTGATACTACCCTAATGTTGACACCTATTGTTGATCCTACCACAAGGTTGACACCTATTGTTAATCCTACCCTAATGTTGACACCTATTGTTGATCCTACCCTAATGTTGACACCTATTGTTGATCCTAACCTGATGTTGACACATATTGTTGATCCTACCCTAATGTTGACACCTATTGTTGATCCTACCCTGATGTTGACATCTATTGTTGATCCTATCCTAATGTTGACACATATTGTTGATCCTACCCTAATGTTGACACATATTGTTGATCCTACACTGATGTTGACATCTATTGTTGATCCTACCCTAATGTTGACACCTATTGTTGATCCTACCCTGATGTTGACATCTATTGTTGACCCTATCCTAAAGTTGACACCTATTGTTGATCCTATCCTGATGTTGACACATATTGTTGATCCTACCCTAACGTTGACACATATTGTTGATCCTACACTTATGTTGACATCTATTGTTGATCCTACCCTAATGTTGGCACATATTGTGGATCCTACCCTAATGTTGACACCTATTGTTGATCCTACCCTAATGTTGATACATATTGTTGATCCTACCCTAATGTTGACACATATTGTTGATCCTACTCTAATGTTGATACATATTGTTGATCCTACCTAATGTTGACACCTATTGTTGATCCTACCCTGATGTTGACATCTATTGTTGATCCTACCACAATGTTGACACTTATTGTTGATCCTACCCTGATGTTGACCTCTATTGTTGATCCTATCCTAATGTTGACACCTATTGTTGATTCTATCCTGATGTTGACACATATTGTTGATCCTACCCTGATGTTGACATATATTGTTGATCCTAACCTGATGTTGACACCTATTGTTGATCCAACCCTAATGTTGACACCTATTGTTGATCCTACCCTGATGTTGGCATCTATTGTTGATCCTATCCTAATGTTGACACCTATTGTTGATCCTATCCTGATGTTGACACATATTGTTGATGCTACCCTAATGTTGACACGTATTGTTGATCCTACGCTGATGTTGACATCTATTGTTGATCCTACCCTAATGTTGACACATATTGTTGATCCTACCCCAATGTTGACACATATTGTTGATCCTACCCTAATGTTGACACATATTGTTGATCCTACACTGATGTTGACATCTATTGTTGATCCTACCCTAATGTTGACACCTATTGTTGATCCTACTCTGATGTTGACATCTATTGTTGATCCTATCCTAAAGTTGACACCTATTGTTGATCCTATCCTGATGTTGACACATATTGTTGATCCTACCCTAATGTTGACACATATTGTTGATCCTACACTCATGTTGACATCTATTGTTGATCCTACCCTAATGTTGGCACATATTGTGGATCCTACCCTAATGTTGACACCTATTGTTGATCCTACCTCAATGTTGATACATATTGTTGATCCTACCCTAATGTTGACACATATTGTTGATCCTACTCTAATGTTGATACATATTGTTGATCCTACCTAATGTTGACACCTATTGTTGATCCTACCCTGATGTTGACATCTATTGTTGATCCTACCACAATGTTGACACTTATTGTTGATCCTACCCTGATGTTGACCTCTATTGTTGATCCTATCCTAATGTTGACACCTATTGTTGATTCTATCCTGATGTTGACACATATTGTTGATCCTACCCTGATGTTGACATATATTGTTGATCCTAACCTGATGTTGACACCTATTGTTGATCCAACCCTAATGTTGACACCTATTGTTGATCCTACCCTGATGTTGGCATCTATTGTTGATCCTATCCTAATGTTGACACCTATTGTTGATCCTATCCTGATGTTGACACATATTGTTGATGCTACCCTAATGTTGACACGTATTGTTGATCCTACGCTGATGTTGACATCTATTGTTGATCCTACCCTAATGTTGACACATATTGTTGATCCTACCCCAATGTTGACACATATTGTTGATCCTACCCTAATGTTGACACATATTGTTGATCCTACACTGATGTTGACATCTATTGTTGATCCTACCCTAATGTTGACACCTATTGTTGATCCTACTCTGATGTTGACATCTATTGTTGATCCTATCCTAAAGTTGACACCTATTGTTGATCCTATCCTGATGTTGACACATATTGTTGATCCTACCCTAATGTTGACACATATTGTTGATCCTACACTCATGTTGACATCTATTGTTGATCCTACCCTAATGTTGGCACATATTGTGGATCCTACCCTAATGTTGACACCTATTGTTGATCCTACCCTAATGTTGATACATATTGTTGATCCTACCCTAATGTTGACACATATTGTTGATCCTACTCTAATGTTGATACATATTGTTGATCCTACCCTAATGTTGACACCTATTGGTGATACTACCCTGATGTTGACATCTATTGTTGATCCTACCACAATGTTGACACCTATTGTTGATCCTACCCTGATGTTGACATCTATTGTTGATCCTATCCTAATGTTGACACCTATTGTTGATTCTATCCTGATGTTGACACATATTGTTGATCCTACCCTGATGTTGACATATATTGTTGATCCTAACCTGATGTTGACACCTATTGTTGATCCTACCCTAATGTTGACACCTATTGTTGATCCTACCCTGATGTTGACATCTATTGTTGATCCTAACCTAATGTTGACACATATTGTTGATCCTACCCTAATGTTGACACATATTGTTGATCCTACACTGATGTTGACATCTATTGTTGATCCTACCCTAATGTTGGCACAAATTGTGGATCCTACCCTAATGTTGATACATATTGTTGATCCTACTCTAATGTTGATACATATTGTTGATCCTACCCTAATGTTGACACCTATTGTTGATCCTACCCTGATGTTGACATCTATTGTTGATCCTACCACAATGTTGACACTTATTGTTGATCCCCACCTGGTGTTGACACCTATTGTTGATCCTACCCTGATGTTGACATCTATTGTTGATCCTACCCTAATGTTGACACCTATTGTTGATCCTACCCTTATGTTGACATCTATGGTTGATCCTATTTTAATGCTGACACCTATTGTTGATCCTATCCTGATGTTGACACATATTGTTGATCCTACCCTGATGTTGACACATATTGTTGATCTTACCCTAATGTTGACACCTATTGTTGATCCTACCCTGATGTTGACATCTATTGTTGATCCTACCACAATGTTGACACTTATTGTTGATCCTACCCTGATGTTGACATCTATTGTTGATCCTATGTTAATGTTGACACCTATTGTTGATTCTATCCTGATGTTGACACATATTGTTGATCCTACCCTGATGTTGACATATATTGTTGATCCTACCCTAATGTTGACACATATTGTGGATCCTACCCTAATGTTGATACATATTGTTGATCCTACCCTGATGTTGACACCTATTGTTGATCCTACCCTAATGTTGGCACATATTGTTGATCCTACTCTAATGTTGACACATATTGTTGATCCTACCCTAATGTTGACACCTATTGGTGATCCTACCCCAATGTTGACACCTATTGTTGATCCTCCCCAAATGTTGACACCTATTGTTGATCCTACCCTAATGTTGACACCTATTGTTGATCCTACTCTAATGTTGACACCTATTGTTGATACTACCCTAATGTTGACACCTATTGTTGATCCTACCACAAGGTTGACACCTATTGTTAATCCTACCCTAATGTTGACACCTATTGTTGATCCTACCCTGATGTTGACATCTATTGTTGATCCTATCCTAATGTTGACACATATTGTTGATGCTACCCTAATGTTGCCACATATTGTTGATCCTACCCTAATGTTGACACCTATTGTTGATCCTACCCTAATGTTGACACCTATTGTTGATCCTACACTGATGTTGACACCTATTGTTGATGCTACCCTAATGTTGCCACATATTGTTGATCCTACCCTAATGTTGACACCTATTGTTGATCCTACCCTGATGTTGACACCTATTGTTGGTCCTACCCTGATGTTGACACCTATTGTTGATCCTACCCTGATATTGACACCTATTGTTGATCCTACCCTGATGTTGACATCTATCGTTGATCCTAACCTAATGTTGACACCTATCGTTGATCCTACCCTAATGTTGACACCTATTGTTGATCCTACCTAATGTTGACACCTATTGTTGATCCTATTCTGATGTTGATACATATTGTTGATACTACCCTAATGTTGACACATATTGTGGGTCCTTGCCTAATGTTGACACATATTGTTGATACCTATTGTTGATCCTACCCTAATGTTGACACCTATTGTTGATCCTACCCTAATGATGACACATATTGTTGATCCTACTCTAATGTTTACACATATTGTTGATCCTACCCCAATGTTGACACCTATTGTTTATCCTACCCCAATGTTGACACCTATTGTTAATCCTAACCTAATGTTGACACCTATTGTTGATCCTATCCTAATGTTGACACATATTGTGGATTTTACCCTAATGTTGACACATATTGTTGATCCTACCCTAATGTTGACACATATTGTTGATCCTACCCTAATGTTCACACATATTATTGATCCCACTCTAATGTTGACACATATTGGTGATCCTACCCTAATGTTGACACATATTGTTGATCCTACCCTAATGTTGACACCTATTGTTGATCCTATCCTGATGTTGATACATATTGTTGATCCTACCCTAATGTTGACACCTATTGTTGATCCTACCCTAATGTTGACACATATTGTTGATTCTACACTGATGTTGACAGCTATTGTTGATGCTACCCTAATGTTGCCACATATTGTTGATCCTACCCTGATATTGACACCTATTGTTGATCCTATCCTGATGTTGATACATATTGTTGATCCTACCCTAATGTTGACACCTATTGTTGATCCTACCCTAATGTTGACACATATTGTTGATCCTACACTGATGTTGACACCTATTGTTGATGCTACCCTAATGTTGCCACATATTGTTGATCCTACCCTAATGTTGACACCTATTGTTGATCCTACCCTAATGTTGACACCTATTGTTGGTCCTACTCTGCTGTTGACACCTATTGTTGATCCTACCCTGATATTGACACCTATTGTTGATCCTACCCTGATGTTGACATCTATCGTTGATCCTAACCTAATGTTGACACCTATTGTTGATCCTACCCTAATGTTGACACCTATTGTTGATCCTACCCTAATGATGACACCTATTGTTGATCCTATCCTGATATTGATACATATTGTTGATCCTACCCTAATGTTGACACATATTGTGGGTCCTGCCCTAATGTTGACACATATTGTTGATCCTACCCTAATGTTGACACCTATTGTTGATCCTACCCTAATGATGACACATATTGTTGATCCTACTCTAATGTTGACACATATTGTTGATCCTACACTGATGTTAACACCTATTGTTGGTCCTACCCTGATGTTGATACCTATTGTTGATCCTACCCTAATGTTGACACCTATTTTTGATCCTACCCTAATGATGACACATATTGTTGATCCTACTCTAATGTTGACACCTATTGTTGATCCTACCCCAATGTTGACACATATTGTGGATTCTACCCTAATGTTGACACATATTGTTGATCCTACCCTAATGTTGACACATATTGTTGATCCTACCCTAATGTTCACACATATAATTGATCCAACTCTAATGTTGACACATATTGGTGATCCTACCCTAATGTTGACACATATTGTTGATCCTACCCTAATGTTGACACCTATTGTTGATCCTATCCTGATGTTGATACATATTGTTGATCCTACCCTAATGTTGACACCTATTGTTGATCCTACCCTAATGTTGACACATATTGTTGATCCTACACTGATGTTGACACCTATTGTTGATGCTACCCTAATGTTGCCACATATTGTTGATCCTACCCTGATATTGACACCTATTGTTGATGCTACCCTAATGTTGACACCTATTGTTGATCCTACCCTAATGTTGACACCTATTGTTGATCCTATCCTGATGTTGATACATATTGTTGATCCTACCCTAATGTTGACACCTATTGTTGATCCTACCCTAATGTTGACACATATTGTTGATCCTACACTGATGTTGACACCTATTGTTGATGCTACCCTAATGTTGCCACATATTGTTGATCCTACCCTAATGTTGACACCTATTGTTGATCCTACCCTAATGTTGACACCTATTGTTGGTCCTACCCTGATGTTGACACCTATTGTTGATCCTACCCTGATATTGACACCTATTGTTGATCCTACCCTGATGTTGACATCTATCGTTGATCCTAACCTAATGTTGACACCTATCGTTGATCCTACCCTAATGTTGACACCTATTGTTGATCCTACCTAATGTTGACACCTATTGTTGATCCTATTCTGATGTTGATACATATTGTTGATACTACCCTAATGTTGACACATATTGTGGGTCCTGCCCTAATGTTGACACATATTGTTGATCCTACCCTGATGTTGATACCTATTGTTGATCCTACCCTAATGTTGACACCTATTGTTGATCCTACCCTAATGATGACACATATTGTTGATCCTACTCTAATGTTGACACATATTGTTGATCCTACACTGATGTTAACACCTATTGTTGATCCTACCCTAATGTTGACACATATTGTTCATCCTCTCTAATGTTTACACATATTGTTGATCCTACCCCAATGTTGACACCTATTGTTTATCCTACCCCAATGTTGACACCTATTGTTGATCCTAACCTAATGTTGACACCTATTGTTGATCCTATCCTAATGTTGACACATATTGTGGATTCTACCCTAATGTTGACACATATTGTTGATCCTACCCTAATGTTGACACATATTGTTGATCCTACTCTAATGTTCACACATATTATTGATCCCACTCTAATGTTGACACATATTGGTGATCCTACCCTAATGTTGACACCTATTGTTGATCCTACCCTAATGTTGACACATATTGTTGATCCTACACTGATGTTGACACCTATTGTTGATGCTACCCTAATGTTGCCACATATTGTTGATCCTACCCTGATATTGACACCTATTGTTGATGCTACCCTAATGTTGACACCTATTGTTGATCCTATCCTAATGTTGACACATATTGTGGATTTTACCCTAATGTTGACACATATTGTTGATCCTACCCTAATGTTGACACATATTGTTGATCCTACCCTAATGTTCACACATATTATTGATCCCACTCTAATGTTGACACATATTGTTGATCCTACCCTAATGTTGACACATATTGTTGATCCTACCCTAATGTTGACACCTATTGTTGATCCTATCCTGATGTTGATACATATTGTTGATCCTACCCTAATGTTGACACCTATTGTTGATCCTACCCTAATGTTGACACATATTGTTGATCCTACACTGATGTTGACACCTATTGTTGATGCTACCCTAATGTTGCCACATATTGTTGATCCTACCCTGATATTGACACCTATTGTTGATGCTACCCTAATGTTGACACCTATTGTTGATCCTACCCTAATGTTGACACCTATTGTTGATCCTATCCTGATGTTGATACATATTGTTGATCCTACCCTAATGTTGACACCTATTGTTGATCCTACCCTAATGTTGCCACATATTGTTGATCCTACCCTAATGTTGACACCTATTGTTGATCCTACCCTAATGTTGACACCTATTGTTGGTCCTACTCTGCTGTTGACACCTATTGTTGATCCTACCCTGATATTGACACCTATTGTTGATCCTACCCTGATGTTGACATCTATCGTTGATCCTAACCTAATGTTGACACCTATTGTTGATCCTACCCTAATGTTGACACCTATTGTTGATCCTACCCTAATGATGACACCTATTGTTGATCCTACCCTGATGTTGATACCTATTGTTGATCCTACCCTAATGTTGACACCTATTGTTGATCCTACCCTAATGATGACACATATTGTTGATCCTACTCTAATGTTGACACATATTGTTGATCCTACACTGATGTTAACACCTATTGTTGATCCTACCCTAATGTTGACACATATTGTTGATCCTACCTTAATGTTGACACATATTGTTGATCCTACCCTAATCTTGACACATATTGTTGATCCTACCCTAATGTTGACACCTATTGTTGGTCCTACCCTGATGTTGATACCTATTGTTGGTCCTACCCTGATGTTGATACCTATTGTTGATCCTACCCTAATGTTGACACCTATTTTTGATCCTACCCTAATGATGACACATATTGTTGATCCTACTCTAATGTTGACACCTATTGTTGATCCTACCCCAATGTTGACACATATTGTGGATTCTACCCTAATGTTGACACATATTGTTGATCCTACCCTAATGTTGACACATATTGTTGATCCTACTCTAATGTTCACACATATTATTGATCCAACTCTAATGTTGACACATATTGGTGATCCTACCCTAATGTTGACACATATTGTTGATCCTACCCTAATGTTGACACCTATTGTTGATCCTATCCTGATGTTGATACATATTGTTGATCCTACCCTAATGTTGACACCTATTGTTGATCCTACCCTAATGTTGACACATATTGTTGATCCTACACTGATGTTGACACCTATTGTTGATGCTACCCTAATGTTGCCACATATTGTTGATCCTACCCTGATATTGACACCTATTGTTGATGCTACCCTAATGTTGACACCTATTGTTGATCCTACCCTAATGTTGACACCTATTGTTGATCCTATCCTGATGTTGATACATATTGTTGATCCTACCCTAATGTTGACACCTATTGTTGATCCTACCCTAATGTTGACACATATTGTTGATCCTACACTGATGTTGACACCTATTGTTGATGCTACCCTAATGTTGCCACATATTGTTGATCCTACCCTAATGTTGACACATATTGTTGATCCTACTCTAATGTTCACACATATTATTGATCCCACTCTAATGTTGACACATATTGGTGATCCTACCCTAATGTTGACACCTATTGTTGATCCTACCCTAATGTTGACACATATTGTTGATCCTACACTGATGTTGACACCTATTGTTGATGCTACCCTAATGTTGCCACATATTGTTGATCCTACCCTGATATTGACACCTATTGTTGATGCTACCCTAATGTTGACACCTATTGTTGATCCTATCCTAATGTTGACACATATTGTGGATTTTACCCTAATGTTGACACATATTGTTGATCCTACCCTAATGTTGACACCTATTGTTGATCCTACCCTAATGTTGACACCTATTGTTGATCCTACACTGATGTTGACACCTATTGTTGATGCTACCCTAATGTTGCCACATATTGTTGATCCTACCCTAATGTTGACACCTATTGTTGATCCTACCCTGATGTTGACACCTATTGTTGGTCCTACCCTGATGTTGACACCTATTGTTGATCCTACCCTGATATTGACACCTATTGTTGATCCTACCCTGATGTTGACATCTATCGTTGATCCTAACCTAATGTTGACACCTATCGTTGATCCTACCCTAATGTTGACACCTATTGTTGATCCTACCTAATGTTGACACCTATTGTTGATCCTATTCTGATGTTGATACATATTGTTGATACTACCCTAATGTTGACACATATTGTGGGTCCTTGCCTAATGTTGACACATATTGTTGATCCTACCCTGATGTTGATACCTATTGTTGATCCTACCCTAATGTTGACACCTATTGTTGATCCTACCCTAATGATGACACATATTGTTGATCCTACTCTAATGTTTACACATATTGTTGATCCTACCCCAATGTTGACACCTATTGTTTATCCTACCCCAATGTTGACACCTATTGTTAATCCTAACCTAATGTTGACACCTATTGTTGATCCTATCCTAATGTTGACACATATTGTGGATTTTACCCTAATGTTGACACATATTGTTGATCCTACCCTAATGTTGACACATATTGTTGATCCTACCCTAATGTTCACACATATTATTGATCCCACTCTAATGTTGACACATATTGGTGATCCTACCCTAATGTTGACACATATTGTTGATCCTACCCTAATGTTGACACCTATTGTTGATCCTATCCTGATGTTGATACATATTGTTGATCCTACCCTAATGTTGACACCTATTGTTGATCCTACCCTAATGTTGACACATATTGTTGATTCTACACTGATGTTGACAGCTATTGTTGATGCTACCCTAATGTTGCCACATATTGTTGATCCTACCCTGATATTGACACCTATTGTTGATCCTATCCTGATGTTGATACATATTGTTGATCCTACCCTAATGTTGACACCTATTGTTGATCCTACCCTAATGTTGACACATATTGTTGATCCTACACTGATGTTGACACCTATTGTTGATGCTACCCTAATGTTGCCACATATTGTTGATCCTACCCTAATGTTGACACCTATTGTTGATCCTACCCTAATGTTGACACCTATTGTTGGTCCTACTCTGCTGTTGACACCTATTGTTGATCCTACCCTGATATTGACACCTATTGTTGATCCTACCCTGATGTTGACATCTATCGTTGATCCTAACCTAATGTTGACACCTATTGTTGATCCTACCCTAATGTTGACACCTATTGTTGATCCTACCCTAATGATGACACCTATTGTTGATCCTATCCTGATATTGATACATATTGTTGATCCTACCCTAATGTTGACACATATTGTGGGTCCTGCCCTAATGTTGACACATATTGTTGATCCTACCCTAATGTTGACACCTATTGTTGATCCTACCCTAATGATGACACATATTGTTGATCCTACTCTAATGTTGACACATATTGTTGATCCTACACTGATGTTAACACCTATTGTTGATCCTACCCTAATGTTGACACATATTGTTGATCCTACCTTAATGTTGACACATATTGTTGATCCTACCCTAATCTTGACACATATTGTTGATCCTACCCTAATGTTGACACCTATTGTTGGTCCTACCCTGATGTTGATACCTATTGTTGATCCTACCCTAATGTTGACACCTATTTTTGATCCTACCCTAATGATGACACATATTGTTGATCCTACTCTAATGTTGACACCTATTGTTGATCCTACCCCAATGTTGACACATATTGTGGATTCTACCCTAATGTTGACACATATTGTTGATCCTACCCTAATGTTGACACATATTGTTGATCCTACCCTAATGTTCACACATATAATTGATCCAACTCTAATGTTGACACATATTGGTGATCCTACCCTAATGTTGACACATATTGTTGATCCTACCCTAATGTTGACACCTATTGTTGATCCTATCCTGATGTTGATACATATTGTTGATCCTACCCTAATGTTGACACCTATTGTTGATCCTACCCTAATGTTGACACATATTGTTGATCCTACACTGATGTTGACACCTATTGTTGATGCTACCCTAATGTTGCCACATATTGTTGATCCTACCCTGATATTGACACCTATTGTTGATGCTACCCTAATGTTGACACCTATTGTTGATCCTACCCTAATGTTGACACCTATTGTTGATCCTATCCTGATGTTGATACATATTGTTGATCCTACCCTAATGTTGACACCTATTGTTGATCCTACCCTAATGTTGACACATATTGTTGATCCTACACTGATGTTGACACCTATTGTTGATGCTACCCTAATGTTGCCACATATTGTTGATCCTACCCTAATGTTGACACCTATTGTTGATCCTACCCTAATGTTGACACCTATTGTTGGTCCTACCCTGATGTTGACACCTATTGTTGATCCTACCCTGATATTGACACCTATTGTTGATCCTACCCTGATGTTGACATCTATCGTTGATCCTAACCTAATGTTGACACCTATCGTTGATCCTACCCTAATGTTGACACCTATTGTTGATCCTACCTAATGTTGACACCTATTGTTGATCCTATTCTGATGTTGATACATATTGTTGATACTACCCTAATGTTGACACATATTGTGGGTCCTGCCCTAATGTTGACACATATTGTTGATCCTACCCTGATGTTGATACCTATTGTTGATCCTACCCTAATGTTGACACCTATTGTTGATCCTACCCTAATGATGACACATATTGTTGATCCTACTCTAATGTTGACACATATTGTTGATCCTACACTGATGTTAACACCTATTGTTGATCCTACCCTAATGTTGACACATATTGTTCATCCTCTCTAATGTTTACACATATTGTTGATCCTACCCCAATGTTGACACCTATTGTTTATCCTACCCCAATGTTGACACCTATTGTTGATCCTAACCTAATGTTGACACCTATTGTTGATCCTATCCTAATGTTGACACATATTGTGGATTCTACCCTAATGTTGACACATATTGTTGATCCTACCCTAATGTTGACACATATTGTTGATCCTACTCTAATGTTCACACATATTATTGATCCCACTCTAATGTTGACACATATTGGTGATCCTACCCTAATGTTGACACCTATTGTTGATCCTACCCTAATGTTGACACATATTGTTGATCCTACACTGATGTTGACACCTATTGTTGATGCTACCCTAATGTTGCCACATATTGTTGATCCTACCCTGATATTGACACCTATTGTTGATGCTACCCTAATGTTGACACCTATTGTTGATCCTATCCTAATGTTGACACATATTGTGGATTTTACCCTAATGTTGACACATATTGTTGATCCTACCCTAATGTTGACACATATTGTTGATCCTACCCTAATGTTCACACATATTATTGATCCCACTCTAATGTTGACACATATTGTTGATCCTACCCTAATGTTGACACATATTGTTGATCCTACCCTAATGTTGACACCTATTGTTGATCCTATCCTGATGTTGATACATATTGTTGATCCTACCCTAATGTTGACACCTATTGTTGATCCTACCCTAATGTTGACACATATTGTTGATCCTACACTGATGTTGACACCTATTGTTGATGCTACCCTAATGTTGCCACATATTGTTGATCCTACCCTAATGTTGACACCTATTGTTGATCCTACCCTAATGTTGCCACATATTGTTGATCCTACCCTAATGTTGACACCTATTGTTGATCCTACCCTAATGTTGACACCTATTGTTGGTCCTACTCTGCTGTTGACACCTATTGTTGATCCTACCCTGATATTGACACCTATTGTTGATCCTACCCTGATGTTGACATCTATCGTTGATCCTAACCTAATGTTGACACCTATTGTTGATCCTACCCTAATGTTGACACCTATTGTTGATCCTACCCTAATGATGACACCTATTGTTGATCCTACCCTGATGTTGATACCTATTGTTGATCCTACCCTAATGTTGACACCTATTGTTGATCCTACCCTAATGATGACACATATTGTTGATCCTACTCTAATGTTGACACATATTGTTGATCCTACACTGATGTTAACACCTATTGTTGATCCTACCCTAATGTTGACACATATTGTTGATCCTACCTTAATGTTGACACATATTGTTGATCCTACCCTAATCTTGACACATATTGTTGATCCTACCCTAATGTTGACACCTATTGTTGGTCCTACCCTGATGTTGATACCTATTGTTGATCCTACCCTAATGTTGACACCTATTTTTGATCCTACCCTAATGATGACACATATTGTTGATCCTACTCTAATGTTGACACCTATTGTTGATCCTACCCCAATGTTGACACATATTGTGGATTCTACCCTAATGTTGACACATATTGTTGATCCTACCCTAATGTTGACACATATTGTTGATCCTACTCTAATGTTCACACATATTATTGATCCAACTCTAATGTTGACACATATTGGTGATCCTACCCTAATGTTGACACATATTGTTGATCCTACCCTAATGTTGACACCTATTGTTGATCCTATCCTGATGTTGATACATATTGTTGATCCTACCCTAATGTTGACACCTATTGTTGATCCTACCCTAATGTTGACACATATTGTTGATCCTACACTGATGTTGACACCTATTGTTGATGCTACCCTAATGTTGCCACATATTGTTGATCCTACCCTGATATTGACACCTATTGTTGATGCTACCCTAATGTTGACACCTATTGTTGATCCTACCCTAATGTTGACACCTATTGTTGATCCTATCCTGATGTTGATACATATTGTTGATCCTACCCTAATGTTGACACCTATTGTTGATCCTACCCTAATGTTGACACATATTGTTGATCCTACACTGATGTTGACACCTATTGTTGATGCTACCCTAATGTTGCCACATATTGTTGATCCTACCCTAATGTTGACACATATTGTTGATCCTACCCTAATGTTGACACCTATTGTTGATCCTATCCTGATGTTGATACATATTGTTGATCCTACCCTAATGTTGACACCTATTGTTGATCCTACCCTAATGTTGACACATATTGTTGATCCTACACTGATGTTGACACCTATTGTTGATGCTACCCTAATGTTGCCACATATTGTTGATCCTAACCTGATATTGACACCTATTGTTGATGCTACCCTAATGTTGACACCTATTGTTGATCCTACCCTAATGTTGACACCTATTGTTGATCCTATCCTGATGTTGATACATATTGTTGATCCTACCCTAATGTTGACACCTATTGTTGATCCTACCCTAATGTTGCCACATATTGTTGATCCTACCCTAATGTTGACACCTATTGTTGATCCTACCCTAATGTTGACACCTATTGTTGGTCCTACTCTGCTGTTGACACCTATTGTTGATCCTACCCTGATATTGACACCTATTGTTGATCCTACCCTGATGTTGACATCTATCGTTGATCCTAACCTAATGTTGACACCTATTGTTGATCCTACCCTAATGTTGACACCTATTGTTGATCCTACCCTAATGATGACACCTATTGTTGATCCTATCCTGATATTGATACATATTGTTGATCCTACCCTAATGTTGACACATATTGTGGGTCCTGCCCTAATGTTGACACATATTGTTGATCCTACCCTAATGTTGACACATATTGTTGATCCTACCCTGATGTTGATACCTATTGTTGATCCTACCCTAATGTTGACACCTATTGTTGATCCTACCCTAATGATGACACATATTGTTGATCCTACTCTAATGTTGACACATATTGTTGATCCTACACTGATGTTAACACCTATTGTTGATCCTACCCTAATGTTGACACATATTGTTGATCCTACCTTAATGTTGACACATATTGTTGATCCTACCCTAATCTTGACACATATTGTTGATCCTACCCTAATGTTGACACCTATTGTTGGTCCTACCCTGATGTTGATACCTATTGTTGATCCTACCCTAATGTTGACACCTATTTTTGATCCTACCCTAATGATGACACATATTGTTGATCCTACTCTAATGTTGACACCTATTGTTGATCCTACCCCAATGTTGACACATATTGTGGATTCTACCCTAATGTTGACACATATTGTTGATCCTACCCTAATGTTGACACATATTGTTGATCCTACCCTAATGTTCACACATATTATTGATCCAACTCTAATGTTGACACATATTGGTGATCCTACCCTAATGTTGACACATATTGTTGATCCTACCCTAATGTTGACACCTATTGTTGATCCTATCCTGATGTTGATACATATTGTTGATCCTACCCTAATGTTGACACCTATTGTTGATCCTACCCTAATGTTGACACATATTGTTGATCCTACACTGATGTTGACACCTATTGTTGATGCTACCCTAATGTTGCCACATATTGTTGATCCTACCCTGATATTGACACCTATTGTTGATGCTACCCTAATGTTGACACCTATTGTTGATCCTACCCTAATGTTGACACCTATTGTTGATCCTATCCTGATGTTGATACATATTGTTGATCCTACCCTAATGTTGACACCTATTGTTGATCCTACCCTAATGTTGACACATATTGTTGATCCTACACTGATGTTGACACCTATTGTTGATGCTACCCTAATGTTGCCACATATTGTTGATCCTACCCTAATGTTGACACCTATTGTTGATCCTACCCTAATGTTGACACCTATTGTTGGTCCTACCCTGATGTTGATACCTATTGTTGATCCTACCCTAATGTTGACACCTATTTTTGATCCTACCCTAATGATGACACATATTGTTGATCCTACTCTAATGTTGACACCTATTGTTGATCCTACCCCAATGTTGACACATATTGTGGATTCTACCCTAATGTTGACACATATTGTTGATCCTACCCTAATGTTGACACATATTGTTGATCCTACTCTAATGTTCACACATATTATTGATCCAACTCTAATGTTGACACATATTGGTGATCCTACCCTAATGTTGACACATATTGTTGATCCTACCCTAATGTTGACACCTATTGTTGATCCTACCCTAATGTTGACACATATTGTTGATCCTACACTGATGTTGACACCTATTGTTGATGCTACCCTAATGTTGCCACATATTGTTGATCCTACCCTGATATTGACACCTATTGTTGATGCTACCCTAATGTTGACACCTATTGTTGATCCTACCCTAATGTTGACACCTATTGTTGATCCTATCCTGATGTTGATACATATTGTTGATCCTACCCTAATGTTGACACCTATTGTTGATCCTACCCTAATGTTGACACATATTGTTGATCCTACACTGATGTTGACACCTATTGTTGATGCTACCCTAATGTTGCCACATATTGTTGATCCTACCCTAATGTTGACACATATTGTTGATCCTACTCTAATGTTCACACATATTATTGATCCCACTCTAATGTTGACACATATTGGTGATCCTACCCTAATGTTGACACCTATTGTTGATCCTACCCTAATGTTGACACATATTGTTGATCCTACACTGATGTTGACACCTATTGTTGATGCTACCCTAATGTTGCCACATATTGTTGATCCTACCCTGATATTGACACCTATTGTTGATGCTACCCTAATGTTGACACCTATTGTTGATCCTATCCTAATGTTGACACATATTGTGGATTTTACCCTAATGTTGACACATATTGTTGATCCTACCCTAATGTTGACACATATTGTTGATCCTACCCTAATGTTCACACATATTATTGATCCCACTCTAATGTTGACACATATTGGTGATCCTACCCTAATGTTGACACATATTGTTGATCCTACCCTAATGTTGACACCTATTGTTGATCCTATCCTGATGTTGATACATATTGTTGATCCTACCCTAATTTTGACACCTATTGTTGATCCTACCCTAATGTTGACACATATTGTTGATCCTACACTGATGTTGACACCTATTGTTGATGCTACCCTAATGTTGCCACATATTGTTGATCCTACCCTGATATTGACACCTATTGTTGATGCTACCCTAATGTTGACACCTATTGTTGATCCTACCCTAATGTTGACACCTATTGTTGATCCTATCCTGATGTTGATACATATTGTTGATCCTACCCTAATGTTGACACCTATTGTTGATCCTACCCTAATGTTGCCACATATTGTTGATCCTACCCTAATGTTGACACCTATTGTTGATCCTACCCTAATGTTGACACCTATTGTTGGTCCTACTCTGCTGTTGACACCTATTGTTGATCCTACCCTGATATTGACACCTATTGTTGATCCTACCCTGATGTTGACATCTATCGTTGATCCTAACCTAATGTTGACACCTATTGTTGATCCTACCCTAATGTTGACACCTATTGTTGATCCTACCCTAATGATGACACCTATTGTTGATCCTATCCTGATATTGATACATATTGTTGATCCTACCCTAATGTTGACACATATTGTGGGTCCTGCCCTAATGTTGACACATATTGTTGATCCTACCCTAATGTTGACACATATTGTTGATCCTACCCTGATGTTGATACCTATTGTTGATCCTACCCTAATGTTGACACCTATTGTTGATCCTACCCTAATGATGACACATATTGTTGATCCTACTCTAATGTTGACACATATTGTTGATCCTACACTGATGTTAACACCTATTGTTGATCCTACCCTAATGTTGACACATATTGTTGATCCTACCTTAATGTTGACACATATTGTTGATCCTACCCTAATCTTGACACATATTGTTGATCCTACCCTAATGTTGACACCTATTGTTGGTCCTACCCTGATGTTGATACCTATTGTTGATCCTACCCTAATGTTGACACCTATTTTTGATCCTACCCTAATGATGACACATATTGTTGATCCTACTCTAATGTTGACACCTATTGTTGATCCTACCCCAATGTTGACACATATTGTGGATTCTACCCTAATGTTGACACATATTGTTGATCCTACCCTAATGTTGACACATATTGTTGATCCTACCCTAATGTTCACACATATTATTGATCCAACTCTAATGTTGACACATATTGGTGATCCTACCCTAATGTTGACACATATTGTTGATCCTACCCTAATGTTGACACCTATTGTTGATCCTATCCTGATGTTGATACATATTGTTGATCCTACCCTAATGTTGACACCTATTGTTGATCCTACCCTAATGTTGACACATATTGTTGATCCTACACTGATGTTGACACCTATTGTTGATGCTACCCTAATGTTGCCACATATTGTTGATCCTACCCTGATATTGACACCTATTGTTGATGCTACCCTAATGTTGACACCTATTGTTGATCCTACCCTAATGTTGACACCTATTGTTGATCCTATCCTGATGTTGATACATATTGTTGATCCTACCCTAATGTTGACACCTATTGTTGATCCTACCCTAATGTTGACACATATTGTTGATCCTACACTGATGTTGACACCTATTGTTGATCCTACCCTAATGTTGCCACATATTGTTGATCCTACCCTAATGTTGACACCTATTGTTGATCCTACCCTAATGTTGACACCTATTGTTGGTCCTACCCTGATGTTGACACCTATTGTTGATCCTACCCTGATATTGACACCTATTGTTGATCCTACCCTGATGTTGACATCTATCGTTGATCCTAACCTAATGTTGACACCTATCGTTGATCCTACCCTAATGTTGACACCTATTGTTGATCCTACCTAATGTTGACACCTATTGTGGATCCTATTCTGATGTTGATACATATTGTTGATACTACCCTAATGTTGACACATATTGTGGGTCCTGCCCTAATGTTGACACATATTGTTGATCCTACCCTGATGTTGATACCTATTGTTGATCCTACCCTAATGTTGACACCTATTGTTGATCCTACCCTAATGATGACACATATTGTTGATCCTACTCTAATGTTGACACATATTGTTGATCCTACACTAATGTTAACACCTATTGTTGATCCTACCCTAATGTTGACACATATTGTTCATCCTCTCTAATGTTTACACATATTGTTGATCCTACCCCAATGTTGACACCTATTGTTTATCCTACCCCAATGTTGACACCTATTGTTGATCCTAACCTAATGTTGACACCTATTGTTGATCCTATCCTAATGTTGACACATATTGTGGATTCTACCCTAATGTTGACACATATTGTTGATCCTACCCTAATGTTGACACATATTGTTGATCCTACTCTAATGTTCACACATATTATTGATCCCACTCTAATGTTGACACATATTGGTGATCCTACCCTAATGTTGACACCTATTGTTGATCCTACCCTAATGTTGACACATATTGTTGATCCTACACTGATGTTGACACCTATTGTTGATGCTACCCTAATGTTGCCACATATTGTTGATCCTACCCTGATATTGACACCTATTGTTGATGCTACTCTAATGTTGACACCTATTGTTGATCCTACCCTAATGTTGACACCTATTGTTGATCCTATCCTGATGTTGATACATATTGTTGATCCTACCCTAATGTTGACACCTATTGTTGATCCTACCCTAATGTTGACACATATTGTTGATCCTACACTGATGTTGACACCTATTGTTGATGCTACCCTAATGTTGCCACATATTGTAGATCCTACCCTAATGTTGACACCTATTGTTGATCCTACCATAATGTTGACACCTATTGTTGGTCCTACCCTGATGTTGACACCTATTGTTGATCCTACCCTGATATTGACACCTATTGTTGATCCTACCCTGATGTTGACATCTATCGTTGATCCTAACCTAATGTTGACACCTATTGTTGATCCTACTCTAATGTTGACACCTATTGTTGATCCTACCCTAATGTTGACACCTATTGTTGATCCTATCCTGATGTTGATACATATTGTTGATCCTACCCTAATGTTGACACATATTGTGGGTCCTGCCCTAATGTTGACACATATTGTTGATCCTACACTGATGTTAACACCTATTGTTGATCCTACCCTAATGTTGACACATATTGTTCATCCTCTCTAATGTTTACACATATTGTTGATCCTACCCCAATGTTGACACCTATTGTTGATCCTATCCTGATGTTGATACATATTGTTGATCCTACCCTAATGTTGACACATATTGTGGGTCCTGCCCTAATGTTGACACATATTGTTGATCCTACCCTAATGTTGACACATATTGTTGATCCTACCCTGATGTTGATACCTATTGTTGATCCTACCCTAATGTTGACACCTATTGTTGATCCTACCCTAATGATGACACATATTGTTGATCCTACTCTAATGTTGACACATATTGTTGATCCTACACTGATGTTAACACCTATTGTTGATCCTACCCTAATGTTGACACATATTGTTGATCCTACCCTAATGTTGACACATATTGTTGATCCTACCCTAATCTTGACACATATTGTTGATCCTACCCTAATGTTGACACCTATTGTTGATCCTACCCTAATGTTGACACATATTGTTGATCCTACACTGATGTTGACACCTATTGTTGATGCTACCCTAATGTTGCCACATATTGTTGATCCTACCCTAATGTTGACACCTATTGTTGATCCTACCCTGATATTGACACCTATTGTTGATCCTACCCTGATGTTGACATCTATCGTTGATCCTAATGTAATGTTGACACCTATCGTTGATCCTACCCTAATGTTGACACCTATTGTTGATCCTACCTAATGTTGACACCTATTGTTGATCCTATTCTGATGTTGATACATATTGTTGATACTACCCTAATGTTGACACATATTGTGGGTCCTGCCCTAATGTTGACACATATTGTTGATCCTACCCTGATGTTGATACCTATTGTTGATCCTACCCTAATGTTGACACCTATTGTTGATCCTACCCTAATGATGACACATATTGTTGATCCTACTCTAATGTTGACACATATTGTTGATCCTACACTGATGTTAACACCTATTGTTGATCCTACCCTAATGTTGACACATATTGTTAATCCTCTCTAATGTTTACACATATTGTTGATCCTACCCCAATGTTGACACCTATTGTTTATCCTACCCCAATGTTGACACCTATTGTTGATCCTAACCTAATGTTGACACCTATTGTTGATCCTATCCTAATGTTGACACATATTGTGGATTCTACCCTAATGTTGACACATATTGTTGATCCTACCCTAATGTTGACACATATTGTTGATCCTACCCTAATGTTCACACATATTATTGATCCAACTCTAATGTTGACACATATTGGTGATCCTACCCTAATGTTGACACATATTGTTGATCCTACCCTAATGTTGACACCTATTGTTGATCCTATCCTGATGTTGATACATATTGTTGATCCTACCCTAATGTTGACACCTATTGTTGATCCTACCCTAATGTTGACACATATTGTTGATCCTACACTGATGTTGACACCTATTGTTGATGCTACCCTAATGTTGCCACATATTGTTGATCCTACCCTGATATTGACACCTATTGTTGATGCTACCCTAATGTTGACACCTATTGTTGATCCTATCCTAATGTTGACACCTATTGTTGATCCTATCCTGATGTTGATACATATTGTTGATCCTACCCTAATGTTGACACCTATTGTTGATCCTACCCTAATGTTGACACATATTGTTGATCCTACACTGATGTTGACACCTATTGTTGATGCTACCCTAATGTTGCCACATATTGTTGATCCTACCCTAATGTTGACACCTATTGTTGATCCTACCCTAATGTTGACACCTATTGTTGGTCCTACCCTGATGTTGACACCTATTGTTGATCCTACCCTGATATTGACACCTATTGTTGATCCTACCCTGATGTTGACATCTATCGTTGATCCTAACCTAATGTTGACACCTATTGTTGATCCTACCCTAATGTTGACACCTATTGTTGATCCTACCCTAATGTTGACACCTATTGTTGATTCTATTCTTATGTTGATACATATTGTTGATCCTACCCTAATGTTGACACATATTGTGGGTCCTGCCCTAATGTTGACACATATTGTTGATCCTACCATAATGTTGACACATATTGTTGATCCTACCCTGATGTTGATACCTATTGTTGATCCTACCCTAATGTTGACACCTATTGTTGATCCTACCCTAATGATGACACATATTGTTGATCCTACTCTAATGTTGACACATATTGTTGATCCTACACTGATGTTAACACCTATTGTTGATCCTACCCTAATGTTGACACATATTGTTGATCCTACCCTAATGTTGACACATAATGTTGATCCTACCCTAATGTTGACACCTATTGTTGATCCTACCCTAATGTTGACACATATTGTTGATCCTACACTGATGTTGACACCTATTGTTGATGCTACCCTAATGTTGCCACATATTGTTGATCCTACCCTAATGTTGACACCTATTGTTGGTCCTACCCTGATGTTGACACCTATTGTTGATCCTACCCTGATATTGACACCTATTGTTGATCCTACCCTGATGTTGACATCTATCGTTGATCCTAACCTAATGTTGACACCTATCGTTGATCCTACCCTAATGTTGACACCTATTGTTGATCCTACCTAATGTTGACACCTATTGTTGATCCTATTCTGATGTTGATACATATTGTTGATACTACCCTAATGTTCACACATATTATTGATCCCACTCTAATGTTGACACATATTGGTGATCCTACCCTAATGTTGACACATATTGTTGATCCTACCCTAATGTTGACACATATTGTTGATCCTACCCTGATGTTGATACCTATTGTTGATCCTACCCTAATGTTGACACCTATTGTTGATCCTACCCTAATGATGACACATATTGTTGATCCTACTCTAATGTTGACACATATTGTTGATCCTACACTGATGTTGACACCTATTGTTTATCCTACCCCAATGTTGACACCTATTGTTGATCCTAACCTAATGTTGACACCTATTGTTGATCCTATCCTAATGTTGACACATATTGTGGATTCTACCCTAATGTTGACACATATTGTTGATCCTACCCTAATGTTGACACATATTTTGATCCTACCCTAATGTTCACACATATTATTGATCCCACTCTAATGTTGACACATATTGGTGATCCTACCCTAATGTTGACACATATTGTTGATCCTACCCTAATGTTGACACCTATTGTTGATCCTATCCTGATGTTGATACATATTGTTGATCCTACCCTAATGTTGACACCTATTGTTGATCCTACCCTAATGTTGACACATATTGTTGATCCTACACTGATGTTGACACCTATTGTTGATGCTACCCTAATGTTGCCACCTATTGTTGATCCTACCCTGATATTGACACCTATTGTTGATGCTACCCTAATGTTGACACCTATTGTTGATCCTACCCTAATGTTGACACCTATTGTTGATCCTATCCTGATGTTGATACATATTGTTGATCCTACCCTAATGTTGACACATATTGTTGATCCTACCCTAATGTTCACACATATTATTGATCCCACTCTAATGTTGACACATATTGGTGATCCTACCCTAATGTTGACACATATTGTTGATCCTACCCTAATGTTGACACCTATTGTTGATCCTATCCTGATGTTGATACATATTGTTGATCCTACCCTAATGTTGACACCTATTGTTGATCCTACCCTAATGTTGACACATATTGTTGATCCTACACTGATGTTGACACCTATTGTTGATGCTACCCTAATGTTGCCACCTATTGTTGATCCTACCCTGATATTGACGCCTATTGTTGATGCTACCCTAATGTTGACACCTATTGTTGATCCTACCCTAATGTTGACACCTATTGTTGATCCTATCCTGATGTTGATACATATTGTTGATCCTACCCTAATGTTGACACCTATTGTTGATCCTACCCTAATGTTGACACATATTGTTGATCCTACACTGATGTTGACACCTATTGTTGATGCTACCCTAATGTTGCCACATATTTTTGATCCTACCCTAATGTTGACACCTATTGTTGATCCTACCATAATGTTGACACCTATTGTTGGTTCTACCCTGATGTTGACACCTATTGTTGATCCTACCCTGATATTGACACCTATTGTTGATCCTACCCTGATGTTGACAGCTATCGTTGATCCTAACCTAATGTTGACACCTATTGTTGATCCTATCCTGATGTTGATACATATTGTTGATCCTACCCTAATGTTGACACCTATTGTTGATCCTACCCTAATGTTGACACATATTGTTGATCCTACACTGATGTTGACACCTATTGTTGATGCTACCCTAATGTTGCCACCTATTGTTGATCCTACCCTGATATTGACACCTATTGTTGATGCTACCCTAATGTTGACACCTATTGTTGATCCTACCCTAATGTTGACACCTATTGTTGATCCTATCCTGATGTTGATACATATTGTTGATCCTACCCTAATGTTGACACATATTGTTGATCCTACCCTAATGTTCACACATATTATTGATCCCACTCTAATGTTGACACATATTGGTGATCCTACCCTAATGTTGACACATATTGTTGATCCTACCCTAATGTTGACACCTATTGTTGATCCTATCCTGATGTTGATACATATTGTTGATCCTACCCTAATGTTGACACCTATTGTTGATCCTACCCTAATGTTGACACATATTGTTGATCCTACACTGATGTTGACACCTATTGTTGATGCTACCCTAATGTTGCCACCTATTGTTGATCCTACCCTGATATTGACGCCTATTGTTGATGCTACCCTAATGTTGACACCTATTGTTGATCCTACCCTAATGTTGACACCTATTGTTGATCCTATCCTGATGTTGATACATATTGTTGATCCTACCCTAATGTTGACACCTATTGTTGATCCTACCCTAATGTTGACACATATTGTTGATCCTACACTGATGTTGACACCTATTGTTGATGCTACCCTAATGTTGCCACATATTTTTGATCCTACCCTAATGTTGACACCTATTGTTGATCCTACCATAATGTTGACACCTATTGTTGGTTCTACCCTGATGTTGACACCTATTGTTGATCCTACCCTGATATTGACACCTATTGTTGATCCTACCCTGATGTTGACAGCTATCGTTGATCCTAACCTAATGTTGACACCTATTGTTGATCCTATCCTGATGTTGATACATATTGTTGATCCTACCCTAATGTTGACACCTATTGTTGATCCTACCCTAATGTTGACACATATTGTTGATCCTACACTGATGTTGACACCTATTGTTGATGCTACCCTAATGTTGCCACCTATTGTTGATCCTACCCTGATATTGACACCTATTGTTGATGCTACCCTAATGTTGACACCTATTGTTGATCCTACCCTAATGTTGACACCTATTGTTGATCCTATCCTGATGTTGATACATATTGTTGATCCTACCCTAATGTTGACACATATTGTTGATCCTACCCTAATGTTCACACATATTATTGATCCCACTCTAATGTTGACACATATTGGTGATCCTACCCTAATGTTGACACATATTGTTGATCCTACCCTAATGTTGACACCTATTGTTGATCCTATCCTGATGTTGATACATATTGTTGATCCTACCCTAATGTTGACACCTATTGTTGATCCTACCCTAATGTTGACACATATTGTTGATCCTACACTGATGTTGACACCTATTGTTGATGCTACCCTAATGTTGCCACCTATTGTTGATCCTACCCTGATATTGACACCTATTGTTGATGCTACCCTAATGTTGACACCTATTGTTGATCCTACCCTAATGTTGACACCTATTGTTGATCCTATCCTGATGTTGATACATATTGTTGATCCTACCCTAATGTTGACACCTATTGTTGATCCTACCCTAATGTTGACACATATTGTTGATCCTACACTGATGTTGACACCTATTGTTGATGCTACCCTAATGTTGCCACCTATTGTTGATCCTACCCTGATATTGACACCTATTGTTGATGCTACCCTAATGTTGACACCTATTGTTGATCCTACCCTAATGTTGACACCTATTGTTGATCCTATCCTGATGTTGATACATATTGTTGATCCTACCCTAATGTTGACACATATTGTTGATCCTACCCTAATGTTCACACATATTATTGATCCCACTCTAATGTTGACACATATTGGTGATCCTACCCTAATGTTGACACATATTGTTGATCCTACCCTAATGTTGACACCTATTGTTGATCCTATCCTGATGTTGATACATATTGTTGATCCTACCCTAATGTTGACACCTATTGTTGATCCTACCCTAATGTTGACACATATTGTTGATCCTACACTGATGTTGACACCTATTGTTGATGCTACCCTAATGTTGCCACCTATTGTTGATCCTACCCTGATATTGACGCCTATTGTTGATGCTACCCTAATGTTGACACCTATTGTTGATCCTACCCTAATGTTGACACCTATTGTTGATCCTATCCTGATGTTGATACATATTGTTGATCCTACCCTAATGTTGACACCTATTGTTGATCCTACCCTAATGTTGACACATATTGTTGATCCTACACTGATGTTGACACCTATTGTTGATGCTACCCTAATGTTGCCACATATTTTTGATCCTACCCTAATGTTGACACCTATTGTTGATCCTACCATAATGTTGACACCTATTGTTGGTTCTACCCTGATGTTGACACCTATTGTTGATCCTACCCTGATATTGACACCTATTGTTGATCCTACCCTGATGTTGACAGCTATCGTTGATCCTAACCTAATGTTGACACCTATTGTTGATCCTATCCTGATGTTGATACATATTGTTGATCCTACCCTAATGTTGACACCTATTGTTGATCCTACCCTAATGTTGACACATATTGTTGATCCTACACTGATGTTGACACCTATTGTTGATGCTACCCTAATGTTGCCACCTATTGTTGATCCTACCCTGATATTGACACCTATTGTTGATGCTACCCTAATGTTGACACCTATTGTTGATCCTACCCTAATGTTGACACCTATTGTTGATCCTATCCTGATGTTGATACATATTGTTGATCCTACCCTAATGTTGACACATATTGTTGATCCTACCCTAATGTTCACACATATTATTGATCCCACTCTAATGTTGACACATATTGGTGATCCTACCCTAATGTTGACACATATTGTTGATCCTACCCTAATGTTGACACCTATTGTTGATCCTATCCTGATGTTGATACATATTGTTGATCCTACCCTAATGTTGACACCTATTGTTGATCCTACCCTAATGTTGACACATATTGTTGATCCTACACTGATGTTGACACCTATTGTTGATGCTACCCTAATGTTGCCACCTATTGTTGATCCTACCCTGATATTGACACCTATTGTTGATGCTACCCTAATGTTGACACCTATTGTTGATCCTACCCTAATGTTGACACCTATTGTTGATCCTATCCTGATGTTGATACATATTGTTGATCCTACCCTAATGTTGACACCTATTGTTGATCCTACCCTAATGTTGACACATATTGTTGATCCTACACTGATGTTGACACCTATTGTTGATGCTACCCTAATGTTGCCACATATTTTTGATCCTACCCTAATGTTGACACCTATTGTTGATCCTACCATAATGTTGACACCTATTGTTGGTTCTACCCTGATGTTGACACCTATTGTTGATCCTACCCTGATATTGACACCTATTGTTGATCCTACCCTGATGTTGACATCTATCGTTGATCCTAATGTAATGTTGACACCTATCGTTGATCCTACCCTAATGTTGACACCTATTGTTGATCCTACCTAATGTTGACACCTATTGTTGATCCTATTCTGATGTTGATACATATTGTTGATACTACCCTAATGTTGACACATATTGTGGGTCCTGCCCTAATGTTGACACATATTGTTGATCCTACCCTGATGTTGATACCTATTGTTGATCCTACCCTAATGTTGACACCTATTGTTGATCCTACCCTAATGATGACACATATTGTTGATCCTACTCTAATGTTGACACATATTGTTGATCCTACACTGATGTTAACACCTATTGTTGATCCTACCCTAATGTTGACACATATTGTTCATCCTCTCTAATGTTTACACATATTGTTGATCCTACCCCAATGTTGACACCTATTGTTTATCCTACCCCAATGTTGACACCTATTGTTGATCCTAACCTAATGTTGACACCTATTGTTGATCCTATCCTAATGTTGACACATATTGTGGATTCTACCCTAATGTTGACACATATTGTTGATCCTACCCTAATGTTGACACATATTGTTGATCCTACCCTAATGTTCACACATATTATTGATCCAACTCTAATGTTGACACATATTGGTGATCCTACCCTAATGTTGACACATATTGTTGATCCTACCCTAATGTTGACACCTATTGTTGATCCTATCCTGATGTTGATACATATTGTTGATCCTACCCTAATGTTGACACCTATTGTTGATCCTACCCTAATGTTGACACATATTGTTGATCCTACACTGATGTTGACACCTATTGTTGATGCTACCCTAATGTTGCCACATATTGTTGATCCTACCCTGATATTGACACCTATTGTTGATGCTACCCTAATGTTGACACCTATTGTTGATCCTATCCTAATGTTGACACCTATTGTTGATCCTATCCTGATGTTGATACATATTGTTGATCCTACCCTAATGTTGACACCTATTGTTGATCCTACCCTAATGTTGCCACATATTGTTGATCCTACCCTAATGTTGACACCTATTGTTGATCCTACCCTAATGTTGACACCTATTGTTGGTCCTACCCTGATGTTGACACCTATTGTTGATCCTACCCTGATATTGACACCTATTGTTGATCCTACCCTGATGTTGACATCTATCGTTGATCCTAACCTAATGTTGACACCTATTGTTGATCCTACCCTAATGTTGACACCTATTGTTGATCCTACCCTAATGTTGACACCTATTGTTGATCCTATTCTGATGTTGATACATATTGTTGATCCTACCCTAATGTTGACACATATTGTGGGTCCTGCCCTAATGTTGACACATATTGTTGATCCTACCATAATGTTGACACATATTGTTGATCCTACCCTGATGTTGATACCTATTGTTGATCCTACCCTAATGTTGACACCTATTGTTGATCCTACCCTAATGATGACACATATTGTTGATCCTACTCTAATGTTGACACATATTGTTGATCCTACACTGATGTTAACACCTATTGTTGATCCTACCCTAATGTTGACACATATTGTTGATCCTACCCTAATGTTGACACATAATGTTGATCCTACCCTAATGTTGACACCTATTGTTGATCCTACCCTAATGTTGACACATATTGTTGATCCTACACTGATGTTGACACCTATTGTTGATGCTACCCTAATGTTGCCACATATTGTTGATCCTACCCTAATGTTGACACCTATTGTTGGTCCTACCCTGATGTTGACACCTATTGTTGATCCTACCCTGATATTGACACCTATTGTTGATCCTACCCTGATGTTGACATCTATCGTTGATCCTAACCTAATGTTGACACCTATCGTTGATCCTACCCTAATGTTGACACCTATTGTTGATCCTACCTAATGTTGACACCTATTGTTGATCCTATTCTGATGTTGATACATATTGTTGATACTACTCTAATGTTGACACATATTGTGGGTCCTGCCCTAATGTTGACACATATTGTTGATCCTACCCTGATGTTGATACCTATTGTTGATCCTACCCTGATATTGACGCCTATTGTTGATGCTACCCTAATGTTGACACCTATTGTTGATCCTACCCTAATGTTGACACCTATTGTTGATCCTATCCTGATGTTGATACATATTGTTGATCCTACCCTAATGTTGACACCTATTGTTGATCCTACCCTAATGTTGACACATATTGTTGATCCTACACTGATGTTGACACCTATTGTTGATGCTACCCTAATGTTGCCACATATTTTTGATCCTACCCTAATGTTGACACCTATTGTTGATCCTACCATAATGTTGACACCTATTGTTGGTTCTACCCTGATGTTGACACCTATTGTTGATCCTACCCTGATATTGACACCTATTGTTGATCCTACCCTGATGTTGACAGCTATCGTTGATCCTAACCTAATGTTGACACCTATTGTTGATCCTATCCTGATGTTGATACATATTGTTGATCCTACCCTAATGTTGACACCTATTGTTGATCCTACCCTAATGTTGACACATATTGTTGATCCTACACTGATGTTGACACCTATTGTTGATGCTACCCTAATGTTGCCACCTATTGTTGATCCTACCCTGATATTGACACCTATTGTTGATGCTACCCTAATGTTGACACCTATTGTTGATCCTACCCTAATGTTGACACCTATTGTTGATCCTATCCTGATGTTGATACATATTGTTGATCCTACCCTAATGTTGACACATATTGTTGATCCTACCCTAATGTTCACACATATTATTGATCCCACTCTAATGTTGACACATATTGGTGATCCTACCCTAATGTTGACACATATTGTTGATCCTACCCTAATGTTGACACCTATTGTTGATCCTATCCTGATGTTGATACATATTGTTGATCCTACCCTAATGTTGACACCTATTGTTGATCCTACCCTAATGTTGACACATATTGTTGATCCTACACTGATGTTGACACCTATTGTTGATGCTACCCTAATGTTGCCACCTATTGTTGATCCTACCCTGATATTGACACCTATTGTTGATGCTACCCTAATGTTGACACCTATTGTTGATCCTACCCTAATGTTGACACCTATTGTTGATCCTATCCTGATGTTGATACATATTGTTGATCCTACCCTAATGTTGACACCTATTGTTGATCCTACCCTAATGTTGACACATATTGTTGATCCTACACTGATGTTGACACCTATTGTTGATGCTACCCTAATGTTGCCACATATTTTTGATCCTACCCTAATGTTGACACCTATTGTTGATCCTACCATAATGTTGACACCTATTGTTGGTTCTACCCTGATGTTGACACCTATTGTTGATCCTACCCTGATATTGACACCTATTGTTGATCCTACCCTGATGTTGACATCTATCGTTGATCCTAATGTAATGTTGACACCTATCGTTGATCCTACCCTAATGTTGACACCTATTGTTGATCCTACCTAATGTTGACACCTATTGTTGATCCTATTCTGATGTTGATACATATTGTTGATACTACCCTAATGTTGACACATATTGTGGGTCCTGCCCTAATGTTGACACATATTGTTGATCCTACCCTGATGTTGATACCTATTGTTGATCCTACCCTAATGTTGACACCTATTGTTGATCCTACCCTAATGATGACACATATTGTTGATCCTACTCTAATGTTGACACATATTGTTGATCCTACACTGATGTTAACACCTATTGTTGATCCTACCCTAATGTTGACACATATTGTTCATCCTCTCTAATGTTTACACATATTGTTGATCCTACCCCAATGTTGACACCTATTGTTTATCCTACCCCAATGTTGACACCTATTGTTGATCCTAACCTAATGTTGACACCTATTGTTGATCCTATCCTAATGTTGACACATATTGTGGATTCTACCCTAATGTTGACACATATTGTTGATCCTACCCTAATGTTGACACATATTGTTGATCCTACCCTAATGTTCACACATATTATTGATCCAACTCTAATGTTGACACATATTGGTGATCCTACCCTAATGTTGACACATATTGTTGATCCTACCCTAATGTTGACACCTATTGTTGATCCTATCCTGATGTTGATACATATTGTTGATCCTACCCTAATGTTGACACCTATTGTTGATCCTACCCTAATGTTGACACATATTGTTGATCCTACACTGATGTTGACACCTATTGTTGATGCTACCCTAATGTTGCCACATATTGTTGATCCTACCCTGATATTGACACCTATTGTTGATGCTACCCTAATGTTGACACCTATTGTTGATCCTATCCTAATGTTGACACCTATTGTTGATCCTATCCTGATGTTGATACATATTGTTGATCCTACCCTAATGTTGACACCTATTGTTGATCCTACCCTAATGTTGCCACATATTGTTGATCCTACCCTAATGTTGACACCTATTGTTGATCCTACCCTAATGTTGACACCTATTGTTGGTCCTACCCTGATGTTGACACCTATTGTTGATCCTACCCTGATATTGACACCTATTGTTGATCCTACCCTGATGTTGACATCTATCGTTGATCCTAACCTAATGTTGACACCTATTGTTGATCCTACCCTAATGTTGACACCTATTGTTGATCCTACCCTAATGTTGACACCTATTGTTGATCCTATTCTGATGTTGATACATATTGTTGATCCTACCCTAATGTTGACACATATTGTGGGTCCTGCCCTAATGTTGACACATATTGTTGATCCTACCATAATGTTGACACATATTGTTGATCCTACCCTGATGTTGATACCTATTGTTGATCCTACCCTAATGTTGACACCTATTGTTGATCCTACCCTAATGATGACACATATTGTTGATCCTACTCTAATGTTGACACATATTGTTGATCCTACACTGATGTTAACACCTATTGTTGATCCTACCCTAATGTTGACACATATTGTTGATCCTACCCTAATGTTGACACATAATGTTGATCCTACCCTAATGTTGACACCTATTGTTGATCCTACCCTAATGTTGACACATATTGTTGATCCTACACTGATGTTGACACCTATTGTTGATGCTACCCTAATGTTGCCACATATTGTTGATCCTACCCTAATGTTGACACCTATTGTTGGTCCTACCCTGATGTTGACACCTATTGTTGATCCTACCCTGATATTGACACCTATTGTTGATCCTACCCTGATGTTGACATCTATCGTTGATCCTAACCTAATGTTGACACCTATCGTTGATCCTACCCTAATGTTGACACCTATTGTTGATCCTACCTAATGTTGACACCTATTGTTGATCCTATTCTGATGTTGATACATATTGTTGATACTACTCTAATGTTGACACATATTGTGGGTCCTGCCCTAATGTTGACACATATTGTTGATCCTACCCTGATGTTGATACCTATTGTTGATCCTACCCTAATGTTGACACCTATTGTTGATCCTACCCTAATGATGACACATATTGTTGATCCTACTCTAATGTTGACACATATTGTTGATCCTACACTGATGTTAACACCTATTGTTGATCCTACCCTAATGTTGACACATATTGTTCATCCTCTCTAATGTTTACACATATTGTTGATCCTACCCCAATGTTGACACCTATTGTTTATCCTACCCCAATGTTGACACCTATTGTTGATCCTAACCTAATGTTGACACCTATTGTTGATCCTATCCTAATGTTGACACATATTGTGGATTCTACCCTAATGTTGACACATATTGTTGATCCTACCCTAATGTTGACACATATTGTTGATCCTACCCTAATGTTCACACATATTATTGATCCAACTCTAATGTTGACACATATTGGTGATCCTACCCTAATGTTGACACATATTGTTGATCCTACCCTAATGTTGACACCTATTGTTGATCCTATCCTGATGTTGATACATATTGTTGATCCTACCCTACTGTTGACACCTATTGTTGATCCTACCCTAATGTTGACACATATTGTTGATCCTACACTGATGTTGACACCTATTGTTGATGCTACCCTAATGTTGCCACATATTGTTGATCCTACCCTGATATTGACACCTATTGTTGATGCTACCCTAATGTTGACACCTATTGTTGATCCTACCCTAATGTTGACACCTATTGTTGATCCTATCCTGATGTTGATACATATTGTTGATCCTACCCTAATGTTGACACCTATTGTTGATCCTACCCTAATGTTGACACATATTGTTGATCCTACACTGATGTTGACACCTATTGTTGATCCTACCCTAATGTTGCCACATATTGTTGATCCTACCCTAATGTTGACACCTATTGTTGATCCTACCCTAATGTTGACACCTATTGTTGGTCCTACCCTGATGTTGACACCTATTGTTGATCCTACCCTGATATTGACACCTATTGTTGATCCTACCCTGATGTTGACATCTATCGTTGATCCTAACCTAATGTTGACACCTATCGTTGATCCTACCCTAATGTTGACACCTATTGTTGATCCTACCTAATGTTGACACCTATTGTGGATCCTATTCTGATGTTGATACATATTGTTGATACTACCCTAATGTTGACACATATTGTGGGTCCTGCCCTAATGTTGACACATATTGTTGATCCTACCCTGATGTTGATACCTATTGTTGATCCTACCCTAATGTTGACACCTATTGTTGATCCTACCCTAATGATGACACATATTGTTGATCCTACTCTAATGTTGACACATATTGTTGATCCTACACTAATGTTAACACCTATTGTTGATCCTACCCTAATGTTGACACATATTGTTCATCCTCTCTAATGTTTACACATATTGTTGATCCTACCCCAATGTTGACACCTATTGTTTATCCTACCCCAATGTTGACACCTATTGTTGATCCTAACCTAATGTTGACACCTATTGTTGATCCTATCCTAATGTTGACACATATTGTGGATTCTACCCTAATGTTGACACATATTGTTGATCCTACCCTAATGTTGACACATATTGTTGATCCTACTCTAATGTTCACACATATTATTGATCCCACTCTAATGTTGACACATATTGGTGATCCTACCCTAATGTTGACACCTATTGTTGATCCTACCCTAATGTTGACACATATTGTTGATCCTACACTGATGTTGACACCTATTGTTGATGCTACCCTAATGTTGCCACATATTGTTGATCCTACCCTGATATTGACACCTATTGTTGATGCTACTCTAATGTTGACACCTATTGTTGATCCTACCCTAATGTTGACACCTATTGTTGATCCTATCCTGATGTTGATACATATTGTTGATCCTACCCTAATGTTGACACCTATTGTTGATCCTACCCTAATGTTGACACATATTGTTGATCCTACACTGATGTTGACACCTATTGTTGATGCTACCCTAATGTTGCCACATATTGTAGATCCTACCCTAATGTTGACACCTATTGTTGATCCTACCATAATGTTGACACCTATTGTTGGTCCTACCCTGATGTTGACACCTATTGTTGATCCTACCCTGATATTGACACCTATTGTTGATCCTACCCTGATGTTGACATCTATCGTTGATCCTAACCTAATGTTGACACCTATTGTTGATCCTACTCTAATGTTGACACCTATTGTTGATCCTACCCTAATGTTGACACCTATTGTTGATCCTATCCTGATGTTGATACATATTGTTGATCCTACCCTAATGTTGACACATATTGTGGGTCCTGCCCTAATGTTGACACATATTGTTGATCCTACACTGATGTTAACACCTATTGTTGATCCTACCCTAATGTTGACACATATTGTTCATCCTCTCTAATGTTTACACATATTGTTGATCCTACCCCAATGTTGACACCTATTGTTGATCCTATCCTGATGTTGATACATATTGTTGATCCTACCCTAATGTTGACACATATTGTGGGTACTGCCCTAATGTTGACACATATTGTTGATCCTACCCTAATGTTGACACATATTGTTGATCCTACCCTGATGTTGATACCTATTGTTGATCCTACCCTAATGTTGACACCTATTGTTGATCCTACCCTAATGATGACACATATTGTTGATGCTACTCTAATGTTGACACATATTGTTGATCCTAAACTGATGTTAACACCTATTGTTGATCCTACCCTAATGTTGACACATATTGTTGATCCTACCCTAATGTTGACACATATTGTTGATCCTACCCTAATCTTGACACATATTGTTGATCCTACCCTAATGTTGACACCTATTGTTGATCCTACCCTAATGTTGACACATATTGTTGATCCTACACTGATGTTGACACCTATTGTTGATGCTACCCTAATGTTGCCACATATTGTTGATCCTACCCTAATGTTGACACCTATTGTTGATCCTACCCTGATATTGACACCTATTGTTGATCCTACCCTGATGTTGACATCTATCGTTGATCCTAATGTAATGTTGACACCTATCGTTGATCCTACCCTAATGTTGACACCTATTGTTGATCCTACCTAATGTTGACACCTATTGTTGATCCTATTCTGATGTTGATACATATTGTTGATACTACCCTAATGTTGACACATATTGTGGGTCCTGCCCTAATGTTGACACATATTGTTGATCCTACCCTGATGTTGATACCTATTGTTGATCCTACCCTAATGTTGACACCTATTGTTGATCCTACCCTAATGATGACACATATTGTTGATCCTACTCTAATGTTGACACATATTGTTGATCCTACACTGATGTTAACACCTATTGTTGATCCTACCCTAATGTTGACACATATTGTTAATCCTCTCTAATGTTTACACATATTGTTGATCCTACCCCAATGTTGACACCTATTGTTTATCCTACCCCAATGTTGACACCTATTGTTGATCCTAACCTAATGTTGACACCTATTGTTGATCCTATCCTAATGTTGACACATATTGTGGATTCTACCCTAATGTTGACACATATTGTTGATCCTACCCTAATGTTGACACATATTGTTGATCCTACCCTAATGTTCACACATATTATTGATCCAACTCTAATGTTGACACATATTGGTGATCCTACCCTAATGTTGACACATATTGTTGATCCTACCCTAATGTTGACACCTATTGTTGATCCTACCATAATGTTGACACCTATTGTTGGTCCTACCCTGATGTTGACACCTATTGTTGATCCTACCCTGATATTGACACCTATTGTTGATCCTACCCTGATGTTGACATCTATCGTTGATCCTAACCTAATGTTGACACCTATTGTTGATCCTACTCTAATGTTGACACCTATTGTTGATCCTACCCTAATGTTGACACCTATTGTTGATCCTATCCTGATGTTGATACATATTGTTGATCCTACCCTAATGTTGACACATATTGTGGGTCCTGCCCTAATGTTGACACATATTGTTGATCCTACACTGATGTTAACACCTATTGTTGATCCTACCCTAATGTTGACACATATTGTTCATCCTCTCTAATGTTTACACATATTGTTGATCCTACCCCAATGTTGACACCTATTGTTGATCCTATCCTGATGTTGATACATATTGTTGATCCTACCCTAATGTTGACACATATTGTGGGTCCTGCCCTAATGTTGACACATATTGTTGATCCTACCCTAATGTTGACACATATTGTTGATCCTACCCTGATGTTGATACCTATTGTTGATCCTACCCTAATGTTGACACCTATTGTTGATCCTACCCTAATGATGACACATATTGTTGATCCTACTCTAATGTTGACACATATTGTTGATCCTACACTGATGTTAACACCTATTGTTGATCCTACCCTAATGTTGACACATATTGTTGATCCTACCCTAATGTTGACACATATTGTTGATCCTACCCTAATCTTGACACATATTGTTGATCCTACCCTAATGTTGACACCTATTGTTGATCCTACCCTAATGTTGACACATATTGTTGATCCTACACTGATGTTGACACCTATTGTTGATGCTACCCTAATGTTGCCACATATTGTTGATCCTACCCTAATGTTGACACCTATTGTTGATCCTACCCTGATATTGACACCTATTGTTGATCCTACCCTGATGTTGACATCTATCGTTGATCCTAATGTAATGTTGACACCTATCGTTGATCCTACCCTAATGTTGACACCTATTGTTGATCCTACCTAATGTTGACACCTATTGTTGATCCTATTCTGATGTTGATACATATTGTTGATACTACCCTAATGTTGACACATATTGTGGGTCCTGCCCTAATGTTGACACATATTGTTGATCCTACCCTGATGTTGATACCTATTGTTGATCCTACCCTAATGTTGACACCTATTGTTGATCCTACCCTAATGATGACACATATTGTTGATCCTACTCTAATGTTGACACATATTGTTGATCCTACACTGATGTTAACACCTATTGTTGATCCTACCCTAATGTTGACACATATTGTTAATCCTCTCTAATGTTTACACATATTGTTGATCCTACCCCAATGTTGACACCTATTGTTTATCCTACCCCAATGTTGACACCTATTGTTGATCCTAACCTAATGTTGACACCTATTGTTGATCCTATCCTAATGTTGACACATATTGTGGATTCTACCCTAATGTTGACACATATTGTTGATCCTACCCTAATGTTGACACATATTGTTGATCCTACCCTAATGTTCACACATATTATTGATCCAACTCTAATGTTGACACATATTGGTGATCCTACCCTAATGTTGACACATATTGTTGATCCTACCCTAATGTTGACACCTATTGTTGATCCTATCCTGATGTTGATACATATTGTTGATCCTACCCTAATGTTGACACCTATTGTTGATCCTACCCTAATGTTGACACATATTGTTGATCCTACACTGATGTTGACACCTATTGTTGATGCTACCCTAATGTTGCCACATATTGTTGATCCTACCCTGATATTGACACCTATTGTTGATGCTACCCTAATGTTGACACCTATTGTTGATCCTATCCTAATGTTGACACCTATTGTTGATCCTATCCTGATGTTGATACATATTGTTGATCCTACCCTAATGTTGACACCTATTGTTGATCCTACCCTAATGTTGACACATATTGTTGATCCTACACTGATGTTGACACCTATTGTTGATGCTACCCTAATGTTGCCACATATTGTTGATCCTACCCTAATGTTGACACCTATTGTTGATCCTACCCTAATGTTGACACCTATTGTTGGTCCTACCCTGATGTTGACACCTATTGTTGATCCTACCCTGATATTGACACCTATTGTTGATCCTACCCTGATGTTGACATCTATCGTTGATCCTAACCTAATGTTGACACCTATTGTTGATCCTACCCTAATGTTGACACCTATTGTTGATCCTACCCTAATGTTGACACCTATTGTTGATTCTATTCTTATGTTGATACATATTGTTGATCCTACCCTAATGTTGACACATATTGTGGGTCCTGCCCTAATGTTGACACATATTGTTGATCCTACCATAATGTTGACACATATTGTTGATCCTACCCTGATGTTGATACCTATTGTTGATCCTACCCTAATGTTGACACCTATTGTTGATCCTACCCTAATGATGACACATATTGTTGATCCTACTCTAATGTTGACACATATTGTTGATCCTACACTGATGTTAACACCTATTGTTGATCCTACCCTAATGTTGACACATATTGTTGATCCTACCCTAATGTTGACACATAATGTTGATCCTACCCTAATGTTGACACCTATTGTTGATCCTACCCTAATGTTGACACATATTGTTGATCCTACACTGATGTTGACACCTATTGTTGATGCTACCCTAATGTTGCCACATATTGTTGATCCTACCCTAATGTTGACACCTATTGTTGGTCCTACCCTGATGTTGACACCTATTGTTGATCCTACCCTGATATTGACACCTATTGTTGATCCTACCCTGATGTTGACATCTATCGTTGATCCTAACCTAATGTTGACACCTATCGTTGATCCTACCCTAATGTTGACACCTATTGTTGATCCTACCTAATGTTGACACCTATTGTTGATCCTATTCTGATGTTGATACATATTGTTGATACTACTCTAATGTTGACACATATTGTGGGTCCTGCCCTAATGTTGACACATATTGTTGATCCTACCCTGATGTTGATACCTATTGTTGATCCTACCCTAATGTTGACACCTATTGTTGATCCTACCCTAATGATGACACATATTGTTGATCCTACTCTAATGTTGACACATATTGTTGATCCTACACTGATGTTAACACCTATTGTTGATCCTACCCTAATGTTGACACATATTGTTCATCCTCTCTAATGTTTACACATATTGTTGATCCTACCCCAATGTTGACACCTATTGTTTATCCTACCCCAATGTTGACACCTATTGTTGATCCTAACCTAATGTTGACACCTATTGTTGATCCTATCCTAATGTTGACACATATTGTGGATTCTACCCTAATGTTGACACATATTGTTGATCCTACCCTAATGTTGACACATATTGTTGATCCTACCCTAATGTTCACACATATTATTGATCCCACTCTAATGTTGACACATATTGGTGATCCTACCCTAATGTTGACACATATTGTTGATCCTACCCTAATGTTGACACCTATTGTTGATCCTATCCTGATGTTGATACATATTGTTGATCCTACCCTAATGTTGACACCTATTGTTGATCCTACCCTAATGTTGACACATATTGTTGATCCTACACTGATGTTGACACCTATTGTTGATGCTACCCTAATGTTGCCACCTATTGTTGATCCTACCCTGATATTGACACCTATTGTTGATGCTACCCTAATGTTGACACCTATTGTTGATCCTACCCTAATGTTGACACCTATTGTTGATCCTATCCTGATGTTGATACATATTGTTGATCCTACCCTAATGTTGACACATATTGTTGATCCTACCCTAATGTTCACACATATTATTGATCCCACTCTAATGTTGACACATATTGGTGATCCTACCCTAATGTTGACACATATTGTTGATCCTACCCTAATGTTGACACCTATTGTTGATCCTATCCTGATGTTGATACATATTGTTGATCCTACCCTAATGTTGACACCTATTGTTGATCCTACCCTAATGTTGACACATATTGTTGATCCTACACTGATGTTGACACCTATTGTTGATGCTACCCTAATGTTGCCACCTATTGTTGATCCTACCCTGATATTGACGCCTATTGTTGATGCTACCCTAATGTTGACACCTATTGTTGATCCTACCCTAATGTTGACACCTATTGTTGATCCTATCCTGATGTTGATACATATTGTTGATCCTACCCTAATGTTGACACCTATTGTTGATCCTACCCTAATGTTGACACATATTGTTGATCCTACACTGATGTTGACACCTATTGTTGATGCTACCCTAATGTTGCCACATATTTTTGATCCTACCCTAATGTTGACACCTATTGTTGATCCTACCATAATGTTGACACCTATTGTTGGTTCTACCCTGATGTTGACACCTATTGTTGATCCTACCCTGATATTGACACCTATTGTTGATCCTACCCTGATGTTGACAGCTATCGTTGATCCTAACCTAATGTTGACACCTATTGTTGATCCTATCCTGATGTTGATACATATTGTTGATCCTACCCTAATGTTGACACCTATTGTTGATCCTACCCTAATGTTGACACATATTGTTGATCCTACACTGATGTTGACACCTATTGTTGATGCTACCCTAATGTTGCCACCTATTGTTGATCCTACCCTGATATTGACACCTATTGTTGATGCTACCCTAATGTTGACACCTATTGTTGATCCTACCCTAATGTTGACACCTATTGTTGATCCTATCCTGATGTTGATACATATTGTTGATCCTACCCTAATGTTGACACCTATTGTTGATCCTACCCTAATGTTGACACATATTGTTGATCCTACACTGATGTTGACACCTATTGTTGATGCTACCCTAATGTTGCCACATATTTTTGATCCTACCCTAATGTTGACACCTATTGTTGATCCTACCATAATGTTGACACCTATTGTTGGTTCTACCCTGATGTTGACACCTATTGTTGATCCTACCCTGATATTGACACCTATTGTTGATCCTACCCTGATGTTGACATCTATCGTTGATCCTAATGTAATGTTGACACCTATCGTTGATCCTACCCTAATGTTGACACCTATTGTTGATCCTACCTAATGTTGACACCTATTGTTGATCCTATTCTGATGTTGATACATATTGTTGATACTACCCTAATGTTGACACATATTGTGGGTCCTGCCCTAATGTTGACACATATTGTTGATCCTACCCCGATGTTGATACCTATTGTTGATCCTACCCTAATGTTGACACCTATTGTTGATCCTACCCTAATGATGACACATATTGTTGATCCTACTCTAATGTTGACACATATTGTTGATCCTACACTGATGTTAACACCTATTGTTGATCCTACCCTAATGTTGACACATATTGTTCATCCTCTCTAATGTTTACACATATTGTTGATCCTACCCCAATGTTGACACCTATTGTTTATCCTACCCCAATGTTGACACCTATTGTTGATCCTAACCTAATGTTGACACCTATTGTTGATCCTATCCTAATGTTGACACATATTGTGGATTCTACCCTAATGTTGACACATATTGTTGATCCTACCCTAATGTTGACACATATTGTTGATCCTACCCTAATGTTCACACATATTATTGATCCAACTCTAATGTTGACACATATTGGTGATCCTACCCTAATGTTGACACATATTGTTGATCCTACCCTAATGTTGACACCTATTGTTGATCCTATCCTGATGTTGATACATATTGTTGATCCTACCCTAATGTTGACACCTATTGTTGATCCTACCCTAATGTTGACACATATTGTTGATCCTACACTGATGTTGACACCTATTGTTGATGCTACCCTAATGTTGCCACATATTGTTGATCCTACCCTGATATTGACACCTATTGTTGATGCTACCCTAATGTTGACACCTATTGTTGATCCTATCCTAATGTTGACACCTATTGTTGATCCTATCCTGATGTTGATACATATTGTTGATCCTACCCTAATGTTGACACCTATTGTTGATCCTACCCTAATGTTGACACATATTGTTGATCCTACACTGATGTTGACACCTATTGTTGATGCTACCCTAATGTTGCCACATATTGTTGATCCTACCCTAATGTTGACACCTATTGTTGATCCTACCCTAATGTTGACACCTATTGTTGGTCCTACCCTGATGTTGACACCTATTGTTGATCCTACCCTGATATTGACACCTATTGTTGATCCTACCCTGATGTTGACATCTATCGTTGATCCTAACCTAATGTTGACACCTATTGTTGATCCTACCCTAATGTTGACACCTATTGTTGATCCTACCCTAATGTTGACACCTATTGTTGATCCTATTCTGATGTTGATACATATTGTTGATCCTACCCTAATGTTGACACATATTGTGGGTCCTGCCCTAATGTTGACACATATTGTTGATCCTACCATAATGTTGACACATATTGTTGATCCTACCCTGATGTTGATACCTATTGTTGATCCTACCCTAATGTTGACACCTATTGTTGATCCTACCCTAATGATGACACATATTGTTGATCCTACTCTAATGTTGACACATATTGTTGATCCTACACTGATGTTAACACCTATTGTTGATCCTACCCTAATGTTGACACATATTGTTGATCCTACCCTAATGTTGACACATAATGTTGATCCTACCCTAATGTTGACACCTATTGTTGATCCTACCCTAATGTTGACACATATTGTTGATCCTACACTGATGTTGACACCTATTGTTGATGCTACCCTAATGTTGCCACATATTGTTGATCCTACCCTAATGTTGACACCTATTGTTGGTCCTACCCTGATGTTGACACCTATTGTTGATCCTACCCTGATATTGACACCTATTGTTGATCCTACCCTGATGTTGACATCTATCGTTGATCCTAACCTAATGTTGACACCTATCGTTGATCCTACCCTAATGTTGACACCTATTGTTGATCCTACCTAATGTTGACACCTATTGTTGATCCTATTCTGATGTTGATACATATTGTTGATACTACTCTAATGTTGACACATATTGTGGGTCCTGCCCTAATGTTGACACATATTGTTGATCCTACCCTGATGTTGATACCTATTGTTGATCCTACCCTAATGTTGACACCTATTGTTGATCCTACCCTAATGATGACACATATTGTTGATCCTACTCTAATGTTGACACATATTGTTGATCCTACACTGATGTTAACACCTATTGTTGATCCTACCCTAATGTTGACACATATTGTTCATCCTCTCTAATGTTTACACATATTGTTGATCCTACCCCAATGTTGACACCTATTGTTTATCCTACCCCAATGTTGACACCTATTGTTGATCCTAACCTAATGTTGACACCTATTGTTGATCCTATCCTAATGTTGACACATATTGTGGATTCTACCCTAATGTTGACACATATTGTTGATCCTACCCTAATGTTGACACATATTGTTGATCCTACCCTAATGTTCACACATATTATTGATCCCACTCTAATGTTGACACATATTGGTGATCCTACCCTAATGTTGACACATATTGTTGATCCTACCCTAATGTTGACACCTATTGTTGATCCTATCCTGATGTTGATACATATTGTTGATCCTACCCTAATGTTGACACCTATTGTTGATCCTACCCTAATGTTGACACATATTGTTGATCCTACACTGATGTTGACACCTATTGTTGATGCTACCCTAATGTTGCCACCTATTGTTGATCCTACCCTGATATTGACACCTATTGTTGATGCTACCCTAATGTTGACACCTATTGTTGATCCTACCCTAATGTTGACACCTATTGTTGATCCTATCCTGATGTTGATACATATTGTTGATCCTACCCTAATGTTGACACATATTGTTGATCCTACCCTAATGTTCACACATATTATTGATCCCACTCTAATGTTGACACATATTGGTGATCCTACCCTAATGTTGACACATATTGTTGATCCTACCCTAATGTTGACACCTATTGTTGATCCTATCCTGATGTTGACACATATTGTTGATCCTACCCTAATGTTGACACCTATTGTTGATCCTACCCTAATGTTGACACATATTGTTGATCCTACACTGATGTTGACACCTATTGTTGATGCTACCCTAATGTTGCCACCTATTGTTGATCCTACCCTGATATTGACACCTATTGTTGATGCTACCCTAATGTTGACACCTATTGTTGATCCTACCCTAATGTTGACACCTATTGTTGATCCTATCCTGATGTTGATACATATTGTTGATCCTACCCTAATGTTGACACCTATTGTTGATCCTACCCTAATGTTGACACATATTGTTGATCCTACACTGATGTTGACACCTATTGTTGATGCTACCCTAATGTTGCCACATATTTTTGATCCTACCCTAATGTTGACACCTATTGTTGATCCTACCATAATGTTGACACCTATTGTTGGTTCTACCCTGATGTTGACACCTATTGTTGATCCTACCCTGATATTGACACCTATTGTTGATCCTACCCTGATGTTGACATCTATCGTTGATCCTAACCTAATGTTGACACCTATTGTTGATCCTATCCTGATGTTGATACATATTGTTGATCCTACCCTAATGTTGACACCTATTGTTGATCCTACCCTAATGTTGACACATATTGTTGATCCTACACTGATGTTGACACCACCCTAATGTTGCCACCTATTGTTGATCCTACCCTGATATTGACACCTATTGTTGATGCTACCCTAATGTTGACACCTATTGTTGATCCTACCCTAATGTTGACACCTATTGTTGATCCTATCCTGATGTTGATACATATTGTTGATCCTACCCTAATGTTGACACATATTGTTGATCCTACCCTAATGTTCACACATATTATTGATCCCACTCTAATGTTGACACATATTGGTGATCCTACCCTAATGTTGACACATATTGTTGATCCTACCCTAATGTTGACACCTATTGTTGATCCTATCCTGATGTTGATACATATTGTTGATCCTACCCTAATGTTGACACCTATTGTTGATCCTACCCTAATGTTGACACATATTGTTGATCCTACACTGATGTTGACACCTATTGTTGATGCTACCCTAATGTTGCCACCTATTGTTGATCCTACCCTGATATTGACGCCTATTGTTGATGCTACCCTAATGTTGACACCTATTGTTGATCCTACCCTAATGTTGACACCTATTGTTGATCCTATCCTGATGTTGATACATATTGTTGATCCTACCCTAATGTTGACACCTATTGTTGATCCTACCCTAATGTTGACACATATTGTTGATCCTACACTGATGTTGACACCTATTGTTGATGCTACCCTAATGTTGCCACATATTTTTGATCCTACCCTAATGTTGACACCTATTGTTGATCCTACCATAATGTTGACACCTATTGTTGGTTCTACCCTGATGTTGACACCTATTGTTGATCCTACCCTGATATTGACACCTATTGTTGATCCTACCCTGATGTTGACAGCTATCGTTGATCCTAACCTAATGTTGACACCTATTGTTGATCCTATCCTGATGTTGATACATATTGTTGATCCTACCCTAATGTTGACACCTATTGTTGATCCTACCCTAATGTTGACACATATTGTTGATCCTACACTGATGTTGACACCTATTGTTGATGCTACCCTAATGTTGCCACCTATTGTTGATCCTACCCTGATATTGACACCTATTGTTGATGCTACCCTAATGTTGACACCTATTGTTGATCCTACCCTAATGTTGACACCTATTGTTGATCCTATCCTGATGTTGATACATATTGTTGATCCTACCCTAATGTTGACACCTATTGTTGATCCTACCCTAATGTTGACACATATTGTTGATCCTACACTGATGTTGACACCTATTGTTGATGCTACCCTAATGTTGCCACATATTTTTGATCCTACCCTAATGTTGACACCTATTGTTGATCCTACCATAATGTTGACACCTATTGTTGGTTCTACCCTGATGTTGACACCTATTGTTGATCCTACCCTGATATTGACACCTATTGTTGATCCTACCCTGATGTTGACATCTATCGTTGATCCTAATGTAATGTTGACACCTATCGTTGATCCTACCCTAATGTTGACACCTATTGTTGATCCTACCTAATGTTGACACCTATTGTTGATCCTATTCTGATGTTGATACATATTGTTGATACTACCCTAATGTTGACACATATTGTGGGTCCTGCCCTAATGTTGACACATATTGTTGATCCTACCCCGATGTTGATACCTATTGTTGATCCTACCCTAATGTTGACACCTATTGTTGATCCTACCCTAATGATGACACATATTGTTGATCCTACTCTAATGTTGACACATATTGTTGATCCTACACTGATGTTAACACCTATTGTTGATCCTACCCTAATGTTGACACATATTGTTCATCCTCTCTAATGTTTACACATATTGTTGATCCTACCCCAATGTTGACACCTATTGTTTATCCTACCCCAATGTTGACACCTATTGTTGATCCTAACCTAATGTTGACACCTATTGTTGATCCTATCCTAATGTTGACACATATTGTGGATTCTACCCTAATGTTGACACATATTGTTGATCCTACCCTAATGTTGACACATATTGTTGATCCTACCCTAATGTTCACACATATTATTGATCCAACTCTAATGTTGACACATATTGGTGATCCTACCCTAATGTTGACACATATTGTTGATCCTACCCTAATGTTGACACCTATTGTTGATCCTATCCTGATGTTGATACATATTGTTGATCCTACCCTAATGTTGACACCTATTGTTGATCCTACCCTAATGTTGACACATATTGTTGATCCTACACTGATGTTGACACCTATTGTTGATGCTACCCTAATGTTGCCACATATTGTTGATCCTACCCTGATATTGACACCTATTGTTGATGCTACCCTAATGTTGACACCTATTGTTGATCCTATCCTAATGTTGACACCTATTGTTGATCCTATCCTGATGTTGATACATATTGTTGATCCTACCCTAATGTTGACACCTATTGTTGATCCTACCCTAATGTTGACACATATTGTTGATCCTACACTGATGTTGACACCTATTGTTGATGCTACCCTAATGTTGCCACATATTGTTGATCCTACCCTAATGTTGACACCTATTGTTGATCCTACCCTAATGTTGACACCTATTGTTGGTCCTACCCTGATGTTGACACCTATTGTTGATCCTACCCTGATATTGACACCTATTGTTGATCCTACCCTGATGTTGACATCTATCGTTGATCCTAACCTAATGTTGACACCTATTGTTGATCCTACCCTAATGTTGACACCTATTGTTGATCCTACCCTAATGTTGACACCTATTGTTGATCCTATTCTGATGTTGATACATATTGTTGATCCTACCCTAATGTTGACACATATTGTGGGTCCTGCCCTAATGTTGACACATATTGTTGATCCTACCATAATGTTGACACATATTGTTGATCCTACCCTGATGTTGATACCTATTGTTGATCCTACCCTAATGTTGACACCTATTGTTGATCCTACCCTAATGATGACACATATTGTTGATCCTACTCTAATGTTGACACATATTGTTGATCCTACACTGATGTTAACACCTATTGTTGATCCTACCCTAATGTTGACACATATTGTTGATCCTACCCTAATGTTGACACATAATGTTGATCCTACCCTAATGTTGACACCTATTGTTGATCCTACCCTAATGTTGACACATATTGTTGATCCTACACTGATGTTGACACCTATTGTTGATGCTACCCTAATGTTGCCACATATTGTTGATCCTACCCTAATGTTGACACCTATTGTTGGTCCTACCCTGATGTTGACACCTATTGTTGATCCTACCCTGATATTGACACCTATTGTTGATCCTACCCTGATGTTGACATCTATCGTTGATCCTAACCTAATGTTGACACCTATCGTTGATCCTACCCTAATGTTGACACCTATTGTTGATCCTACCTAATGTTGACACCTATTGTTGATCCTATTCTGATGTTGATACATATTGTTGATACTACTCTAATGTTGACACATATTGTGGGTCCTGCCCTAATGTTGACACATATTGTTGATCCTACCCTGATGTTGATACCTATTGTTGATCCTACCCTAATGTTGACACCTATTGTTGATCCTACCCTAATGATGACACATATTGTTGATCCTACTCTAATGTTGACACATATTGTTGATCCTACACTGATGTTAACACCTATTGTTGATCCTACCCTAATGTTGACACATATTGTTCATCCTCTCTAATGTTTACACATATTGTTGATCCTACCCCAATGTTGACACCTATTGTTTATCCTACCCCAATGTTGACACCTATTGTTGATCCTAACCTAATGTTGACACCTATTGTTGATCCTATCCTAATGTTGACACATATTGTGGATTCTACCCTAATGTTGACACATATTGTTGATCCTACCCTAATGTTGACACATATTGTTGATCCTACCCTAATGTTCACACATATTATTGATCCCACTCTAATGTTGACACATATTGGTGATCCTACCCTAATGTTGACACATATTGTTGATCCTACCCTAATGTTGACACCTATTGTTGATCCTATCCTGATGTTGATACATATTGTTGATCCTACCCTAATGTTGACACCTATTGTTGATCCTACCCTAATGTTGACACATATTGTTGATCCTACACTGATGTTGACACCTATTGTTGATGCTACCCTAATGTTGCCACCTATTGTTGATCCTACCCTGATATTGACACCTATTGTTGATGCTACCCTAATGTTGACACCTATTGTTGATCCTACCCTAATGTTGACACCTATTGTTGATCCTATCCTGATGTTGATACATATTGTTGATCCTACCCTAATGTTGACACATATTGTTGATCCTACCCTAATGTTCACACATATTATTGATCCCACTCTAATGTTGACACATATTGGTGATCCTACCCTAATGTTGACACATATTGTTGATCCTACCCTAATGTTGACACCTATTGTTGATCCTATCCTGATGTTGACACATATTGTTGATCCTACCCTAATGTTGACACCTATTGTTGATCCTACCCTAATGTTGACACATATTGTTGATCCTACACTGATGTTGACACCTATTGTTGATGCTACCCTAATGTTGCCACCTATTGTTGATCCTACCCTGATATTGACACCTATTGTTGATGCTACCCTAATGTTGACACCTATTGTTGATCCTACCCTAATGTTGACACCTATTGTTGATCCTATCCTGATGTTGATACATATTGTTGATCCTACCCTAATGTTGACACCTATTGTTGATCCTACCCTAATGTTGACACATATTGTTGATCCTACACTGATGTTGACACCTATTGTTGATGCTACCCTAATGTTGCCACATATTTTTGATCCTACCCTAATGTTGACACCTATTGTTGATCCTACCATAATGTTGACACCTATTGTTGGTTCTACCCTGATGTTGACACCTATTGTTGATCCTACCCTGATATTGACACCTATTGTTGATCCTACCCTGATGTTGACATCTATCGTTGATCCTAACCTAATGTTGACACCTATTGTTGATCCTATCCTGATGTTGATACATATTGTTGATCCTACCCTAATGTTGACACCTATTGTTGATCCTACCCTAATGTTGACACATATTGTTGATCCTACACTGATGTTGACACCACCCTAATGTTGCCACCTATTGTTGATCCTACCCTGATATTGACACCTATTGTTGATGCTACCCTAATGTTGACACCTATTGTTGATCCTACCCTAATGTTGACACCTATTGTTGATCCTATCCTGATGTTGATACATATTGTTGATCCTACCCTAATGTTGACACATATTGTTGATCCTACCCTAATGTTCACACATATTATTGATCCCACTCTAATGTTGACACATATTGGTGATCCTACCCTAATGTTGACACATATTGTTGATCCTACCCTAATGTTGACACCTATTGTTGATCCTATCCTGATGTTGATACATATTGTTGATCCTACCCTAATGTTGACACCTATTGTTGATCCTACCCTAATGTTGACACATATTGTTGATCCTACACTGATGTTGACACCTATTGTTGAAGCTACCCTAATGTTGCCACCTATTGTTGATCCTACCCTGATATTGACACCTATTGTTGATGCTACCCTAATGTTGACACCTATTGTTGATCCTACCCTAATGTTGACACCTATTGTTGATCCTATCCTGATGTTGATACATATTGTTGATCCTACCCTAATGTTGACACCTATTGTTGATCCTACCCTAATGTTGACACATATTGTTGATCCTACACTGATGTTGACACCTATTGTTGATGCTACCCTAATGTTGCCACATATTTTTGATCCTACCCTAATGTTGACACCTATTGTTGATCCTACCATAATGTTGACACCTATTGTTGGTTCTACCTTGATGTTGACACCTATTGTTGATCCTACCCTCATATTGACACCTATTGTTGATCCTACCCTGATGTTGACATCTATCGTTGATCCTAACCTAATGTTGACACCTATTGTTGATCCTACCCTAATGTTGACACCTATTGTTGATCCTATCCTGATGTTGATACATATTGTTGATCCTACCCTAATGTTGACACATATTGTGGGTCCTGCCCTAATGTTGACACATATTGTTGATCCTACCCTAATGTTGACACATATTGTTGATCCTACCCTGATGTTGATACCTATTGTTGATCCTACTCTAATGTTGACACCTATTGTTGATCCTACCCTAATGATGACACATATTGTTGATCCTACTCTAATGTTGACACATATTGTTGATCCTACACTGATGTTAACACCTATTGTTGATCCTACCCTAATGTTGACACATATTGTTCATCCTCTCTAATGTTTACACATATTGTTGATCCTACCCCAATGTTGACACCTATTGTTTATCCTACCCCAATGTTGACACCTATTGTTGATCCTAACCTAATGTTGACACCTATTGTTGATCCTATCCTAATGTTGACACATATTGTGGATTCTACCCTAATGTTGACACATATTGTTGATCCTACCCTAATGTTGACACATATTGTTGATCCTACCCTAATGTTCACACATATTATTGATCCAACTCTAATGTTGACACATATTGGTGATCCTACCCTAATGTTGACACATATTGTTGATCCTACCCTAATGTTGACACCTATTGTTGATCCTATCCTGATGTTGATACATATTGTTGATCCTACCCTAATGTTGACACCTATTGTTGATCCTACCCTAATGTTGACACATATTGTTGATCCTACACTGATGTTGACACCTATTGTTGATGCTACCCTAATGTTGCCACATATTGTTGATCCTACCCTGATATTGACACCTATTGTTGATGCTACCCTAATGTTGACACCTATTGTTGATCCTACCCTAATGTTGACACCTATTGTTGATCCTATCCTGATGTTGATACATATTGTTGATCCTACCCTAATGTTGACACCTATTGTTGATCCTACCCTAATGTTGACACATATTGTTGATCCTACACTGATGTTGACACCTATTGTTGATGCTACCCTAATGTTGCCACATATTGTTGATCCTACCCTAATGTTGACACCTATTGTTGATCCTACACTAATGTTGACACCTATTGTTGGTCCTACCCTGATGTTGACACCTATTGTTGATCCTACCCTGATATTGACACCTATTGTTGATCCTACCCTGATGTTGACATCTATCGTTGATCCTAACCTAATATTGACACCTATTGTTGATCCTACCCTAATGTTGACACCTATTGTTGATCCTACCCTAATGTTGACACCTATTGTTGATCCTATCCTGATGTTGATACATATTGTTGATCCTACCCTAATGTTGACACATATTGTGGGTCCTGCCCTAATGTTGACACATATTGTTGATCCTACCCTAATGTTGACACATATTGTTGATCCTACCCTGATGTTGATACCTATTGTTGATCCTACCCTAATGTTGACACCTATTGTTGATCCTACCCTAATGATGACACATATTGTTGATCCTACTCTAATGTTGACACATATTGTTGATCCTACACTGATGTTAACACCTATTGTTGATCCTACCCTAATGTTGACACATATTGTTGATCCTACCCTAATGTTGACACATATTGTTGATCCTACCCTAATCTTGACACATATTGTTGATCCTACCCTAATGTTGACACCTATTGTTGATCCTACCCTAATGTTGACACATATTGTTGATCCTACACTGATGTTGACACCTATTGTTGATGCTACCCTAATGTTGCCACATATTGTTGATCCTACCCTAATGTTGACACCTATTGTTGGTCCTACCCTGATGTTGACACCTATTGTTGATCCTACCCTGATATTGACACCTATTGTTGATCCTACCCTGATGTTGACATCTATCGTTGATCCTAATGTAATGTTGACACCTATCGTTGATCCTACCCTAATGTTGACACCTATTGTTGATCCTACCTAATGTTGACACCTATTGTTGATCCTATTCTGATGTTGATACATATTGTTGATACTACCCTAATGTTGACACATATTGTGGGTCCTGCCCTAATGTTGACACATATTGTTGATCCTACCCTGATGTTGATACCTATTGTTGATCCTACCCTAATGTTGACACCTATTGTTGATCCTACCCTAATGATGACACATATTGTTGATCCTACTCTAATGTTGACACATATTGTTGATCCTACACTGATGTTAACACCTATTGTTGATCCTACCCTAATGTTGACACATATTGTTCATCCTCTCTAATGTTTACACATATTGTTGATCCTACCCCAATGTTGACACCTATTGTTTATCCTACCCCAATGTTGACACCTATTGTTGATCCTAACCTAATGTTGACACCTATTGTTGATCCTATCCTAATGTTGACACATATTGTGGATTCTACCCTAATGTTGACACATATTGTTGATCCTACCCTAATGTTGACACATATTGTTGATCCTACCCTAATGTTCACACATATTATTGATCCCACTCTAATGTTGACACATATTGGTGATCCTACCCTAATGTTGACACATATTGTTGATCCTACCCTAATGTTGACACCTATTGTTGATCCTATCCTGATGTTGATACATATTGTTGATCCTACCCTAATGTTGACACCTATTGTTGATCCTACCCTAATGTTGACACATATTGTTGATCCTACACTGATGTTGACACCTATTGTTGATGCTACCCTAATGTTGCCACCTATTGTTGATCCTACCCTGATATTGACACCTATTGTTGATGCTACCCTAATGTTGACACCTATTGTTGATCCTACCCTAATGTTGACACCTATTGTTGATCCTATCCTGATGTTGATACATATTGTTGATCCTACCCTAATGTTGACACATATTGTTGATCCTACCCTAATGTTCACACATATTATTGATCCCACTCTAATGTTGACACATATTGGTGATCCTACCCTAATGTTGACACATATTGTTGATCCTACTCTAATGTTGACACCTATTGTTGATCCTATCCTGATGTTGATACATATTGTTGATCCTACCCTAATGTTGACACCTATTGTTGATCCTACCCTAATGTTGACACATATTGTTGATCCTACACTGATGTTGACACCTATTGTTGATGCTACCCTAATGTTGCCACCTATTGTTGATCCTACCCTGATATTGACACCTATTGTTGATGCTACCCTAATGTTGACACCTATTGTTGATCCTACCCTAATGTTGACACCTATTGTTGATCCTATCCTGATGTTGATACATATTGTTGATCCTACCCTAATGTTGACACCTATTGTTGATCCTACCCTAATGTTGACACATATTGTTGATCCTACACTGATGTTGACACCTATTGTTGATGCTACCCTAATGTTGCCACATATTTTTGATCCTACCCTAATGTTGACACCTATTGTTGATCCTACCATAATGTTGACACCTATTGTTGGTTCTACCCTGATGTTGACACCTATTGTTGATCCTACCCTGATATTGACACCTATTGTTGATCCTACCCTGATGTTGACATCTATCGTTGATCCTAACCTAATGTTGACACCTATTGTTGATCCTATCCTGATGTTGATACATATTGTTGATCCTACCCTAATGTTGACACCTATTGTTGATCCTACCCTAATGTTGACACATATTGTTGATCCTACACTGATGTTGACACCTATTGTTGATGCTACCCTAATGTTGCCACCTATTGTTGATCCTACCCTGATATTGACACCTATTGTTGATGCTACCCTAATGTTGACACCTATTGTTGATCCTACCCTAATGTTGACACCTATTGTTGATCCTATCCTGATGTTGATACATATTGTTGATCCTACCCTAATGTTGACACATATTGTTGATCCTACCCTAATGTTCACACATATTATTGATCCCACTCTAATGTTGACACATATTGGTGATCCTACCCTAATGTTGACACATATTGTTGATCCTACCCTAATGTTGACACCTATTGTTGATCCTATCCTGATGTTGATACATATTGTTGATCCTACCCTAATGTTGACACCTATTGTTGATCCTACCCTAATGTTGACACATATTGTTGATCCTACACTGATGTTGACACCTATTGTTGATGCTACCCTAATGTTGCCACCTATTGTTGATCCTACCCTGATATTGACACCTATTGTTGATGCTACCCTAATGTTGACACCTATTGTTGATCCTACCCTAATGTTGACACCTATTGTTGATCCTATCCTGATGTTGATACATATTGTTGATCCTACCCTAATGTTGACACCTATTGTTGATCCTACCCTAATGTTGACACATATTGTTGATCCTACATTGATGTTGACACCTATTGTTGATGCTACCCTAATGTTGCCACATATTTTTGATCCTACCCTAATGTTGACACCTATTGTTGATCCTACCATAATGTTGACACCTATTGTTGGTTCTACCTTGATGTTGACACCTATTGTTGATCCTACCCTCATATTGACACCTATTGTTGATCCTACCCTGATGTTGACATCTATCGTTGATCCTAACCTAATGTTGACACCTATTGTTGATCCTACCCTAATGTTGACACCTATTGTTGATCCTATCCTGATGTTGATACATATTGTTGATCCTACCCTAATGTTGACACATATTGTGGGTCCTGCCCTAATGTTGACACATATTGTTGATCCTACCCTAATGTTGACACATATTGTTGATCCTACCCTGATGTTGATACCTATTGTTGATCCTACTCTAATGTTGACACCTATTGTTGATCCTACCCTAATGATGACACATATTGTTGATCCTACTCTAATGTTGACACATATTGTTGATCCTACACTGATGTTAACACCTATTGTTGATCCTACCCTAATGTTGACACATATTGTTCATCCTCTCTAATGTTTACACATATTGTTGATCCTACCCCAATGTTGACACCTATTGTTTATCCTACCCCAATGTTGACACCTATTGTTGATCCTAACCTAATGTTGACACCTATTGTTGATCCTATCCTAATGTTGACACATATTGTGGATTCTACCCTAATGTTGACACATATTGTTGATCCTACCCTAATGTTGACACATATTGTTGATCCTACCCTAATGTTCACACATATTATTGATCCAACTCTAATGTTGACACATATTGGTGATCCTACCCTAATGTTGACACATATTGTTGATCCTACCCTAATGTTGACACCTATTGTTGATCCTATCCTGATGTTGATACATATTGTTGATCCTACCCTAATGTTGACACCTATTGTTGATCCTACCCTAATGTTGACACATATTGTTGATCCTACACTGATGTTGACACCTATTGTTGATGCTACCCTAATGTTGCCACATATTGTTGATCCTACCCTGATATTGACACCTATTGTTGATGCTACCCTAATGTTGACACCTATTGTTGATCCTACCCTAATGTTGACACCTATTGTTGATCCTATCCTGATGTTGATACATATTGTTGATCCTACCCTAATGTTGACACCTATTGTTGATCCTACCCTAATGTTGACACATATTGTTGATCCTACACTGATGTTGACACCTATTGTTGATGCTACCCTAATGTTGCCACATATTGTTGATCCTACCCTAATGTTGACACCTATTGTTGATCCTACACTAATGTTGACACCTATTGTTGGTCCTACCCTGATGTTGACACCTATTGTTGATCCTACCCTGATATTGACACCTATTGTTGATCCTACCCTGATGTTGACATCTATCGTTGATCCTAACCTAATATTGACACCTATTGTTGATCCTACCCTAATGTTGACACCTATTGTTGATCCTACCCTAATGTTGACACCTATTGTTGATCCTATCCTGATGTTGATACATATTGTTGATCCTACCCTAATGTTGACACATATTGTGGGTCCTGCCCTAATGTTGACACATATTGTTGATCCTACCCTAATGTTGACACCTATTGTTGATCCTACCCTAATGATGACACATATTGTTGATCCTACTCTAATGTTGACACATATTGTTGATCCTACACTGATGTTAACACCTATTGTTGATCCTACCCTAATGTTGACACATATTGTTGATCCTACCCTAATGTTGACACATATTGTTGATCCTACCCTAATCTTGACACATATTGTTGATCCTACCCTAATGTTGACACCTATTGTTGATCCTACCCTAATGTTGACACATATTGTTGATCCTACACTGATGTTGACACCTATTGTTGATGCTACCCTAATGTTGCCACATATTGTTGATCCTACCCTAATGTTGACACCTATTGTTGGTCCTACCCTGATGTTGACACCTATTGTTGATCCTACCCTGATATTGACACCTATTGTTGATCCTACCCTGATGTTGACATCTATCGTTGATCCTAATGTAATGTTGACACCTATCGTTGATCCTACCCTAATGTTGACACCTATTGTTGATCCTACCTAATGTTGACACCTATTGTTGATCCTATTCTGATGTTGATACATATTGTTGATACTACCCTAATGTTGACACATATTGTGGGTCCTGCCCTAATGTTGACACATATTGTTGATCCTACCCTGATGTTGATACCTATTGTTGATCCTACCCTAATGTTGACACCTATTGTTGATCCTACCCTAATGATGACACATATTGTTGATCCTACTCTAATGTTGACACATATTGTTGATCCTACACTGATGTTAACACCTATTGTTGATCCTACCCTAATGTTGACACATATTGTTCATCCTCTCTAATGTTTACACATATTGTTGATCCTACCCCAATGTTGACACCTATTGTTTATCCTACCCCAATGTTGACACCTATTGTTGATCCTAACCTAATGTTGACACCTATTGTTGATCCTATCCTAATGTTGACACATATTGTGGATTCTACCCTAATGTTGACACATATTGTTGATCCTACCCTAATGTTGACACATATTGTTGATCCTACCCTAATGTTCACACATATTATTGATCCAACTCTAATGTTGACACATATTGGTGATCCTACCCTAATGTTGACACATATTGTTGATCCTACCCTAATGTTGACACCTATTGTTGATCCTATCCTGATGTTGATACATATTGTTGATCCTACCCTAATGTTGACACCTATTGTTGATCCTACCCTAATGTTGACACATATTGTTGATCCTACACTGATGTTGACACCTATTGTTGATGCTACCCTAATGTTGCCACATATTGTTGATCCTACCCTGATATTGACACCTATTGTTGATGCTACCCTAATGTTGACACCTATTGTTGATCCTACCCTAATGTTGACACCTATTGTTGATCCTATCCTGATGTTGATACATATTGTTGATCCTACCCTAATGTTGACACCTATTGTTGATCCTACCCTAATGTTGACACATATTGTTGATCCTACACTGATGTTGACACCTATTGTTGATGCTACCCTAATGTTGCCACATATTGTTGATCCTACCCTAATGTTGACACCTATTGTTGATCCTACACTAATGTTGACACCTATTGTTGGTCCTACCCTGATGTTGACACCTATTGTTGATCCTACCCTGATATTGACACCTATTGTTGATCCTACCCTGATGTTGACATCTATCGTTGATCCTAACCTAATATTGACACCTATTGTTGATCCTACCCTAATGTTGACACCTATTGTTGATCCTACCCTAATGTTGACACCTATTGTTGATCCTATCCTGATGTTGATACATATTGTTGATCCTACCCTAATGTTGACACATATTGTGGGTCCTGCCCTAATGTTGACACATATTGTTGATCCTACCCTAATGTTGACACATATTGTTGATCCTACCCTGATGTTGATACCTATTGTTGATCCTACCCTAATGTTGACACCTATTGTTGATCCTACCCTAATGATGACACATATTGTTGATCCTACTCTAATGTTGACACATATTGTTGATCCTACACTGATGTTAACACCTATTGTTGATCCTACCCTAATGTTGACACATATTGTTGATCCTACCCTAATGTTGACACATATTGTTGATCCTACCCTAATCTTGACACATATTGTTGATCCTACCCTAATGTTGACACCTATTGTTGATCCTACCCTAATGTTGACACATATTGTTGATCCTACACTGATGTTGACACCTATTGTTGATGCTACCCTAATGTTGCCACATATTGTTGATCCTACCCTAATGTTGACACCTATTGTTGGTCCTACCCTGATGTTGACACCTATTGTTGATCCTACCCTGATATTGACACCTATTGTTGATCCTACCCTGATGTTGACATCTATCGTTGATCCTAATGTAATGTTGACACCTATCGTTGATCCTACCCTAATGTTGACACCTATTGTTGATCCTACCTAATGTTGACACCTATTGTTGATCCTATTCTGATGTTGATACATATTGTTGATACTACCCTAATGTTGACACATATTGTGGGTCCTGCCCTAATGTTGACACATATTGTTGATCCTACCCTGATGTTGATACCTATTGTTGATCCTACCCTAATGTTGACACCTATTGTTGATCCTACCCTAATGATGACACATATTGTTGATCCTACTCTAATGTTGACACATATTGTTGATCCTACACTGATGTTAACACCTATTGTTGATCCTACCCTAATGTTGACACATATTGTTCATCCTCTCTAATGTTTACACATATTGTTGATCCTACCCCAATGTTGACACCTATTGTTTATGCTACCCCAATGTTGACACCTATTGTTGATCCTAACCTAATGTTGACACCTATTGTTGATCCTATCCTAATGTTGACACATATTGTGGATTCTACCCTAATGTTGACACATATTGTTGATCCTACCCTAATGTTGACACATATTGTTGATCCTACCCTAATGTTCACACATATTATTGATCCAACTCTAATGTTGACACATATTGGTGATCCTACCCTAATGTTGACACATATTGTTGATCCTACCCTAATGTTGACACCTATTGTTGATCCTATCCTGATGTTGATACATATTGTTGATCCTACCCTAATGTTGACACCTATTGTTGATCCTACCCTAATGTTGACACATATTGTTGATCCTACACTGATGTTGACACCTATTGTTGATGCTACACTAATGTTGCCACATATTGTTGATCCTACCCTGATATTGACACCTATTGTTGATGCTACCCTAATGTTGACACCTATTGTTGATCCTACCCTAATGTTGACACCTATTGTTGATCCTATCCTGATGTTGATACATATTGTTGATCCTACCCTAATGTTGACACCTATTGTTGATCCTACCCTAATGTTGACACATATTGTTGATCCTACACTGATGTTGACACCTATTGTTGATGCTACCCTAATGTTGCCACATATTGTTGATCCTACCCTAATGTTGACACCTATTGTTGATCCTACCCTAATGTTGACACCTATTGTTGGTCCTACCCTGATGTTGACACCTATTGTTGATCCTACCCTGATATTGACACCTATTGTTGATCCTACCCTGATGTTGACATCTATCGTTGATCCTAACCTAATGTTGACACCTATTGTTGATCCTACCCTAATGTTGACACCTATTGTTGATCCTACCCTAATGTTGACACCTATTGTTGATCCTATTCTTATGTTGATACATATTGTTGATCCTACCCTAATGTTGACACATATTGTGGGTCCTGCCCTAATGTTGACACATATTGTTGATCCTACCATAATGTTGACACATATTGTTGATCCTACCCTGATGTTGATACCTATTGTTGATCCTACCCTAATGTTGACACCTATTGTTGATCCTACCCTAATGATGACACATATTGTTGATCCTACTCTAATGTTGACACATATTGTTGATCCTACACTGATGTTAACACCTATTGTTGATCCTACCCTAATGTTGACACATATTGTTGATCCTACCCTAATGTTGACACATAATGTTGATCCTACCCTAATGTTGACACATAATGTTGATCCTACCCTAATGTTGACACCTATTGTTGATCCTACCCTAATGTTGACACATATTGTTGATCCTACACTGATGTTGACACCTATTGTTGATGCTACCCTAATGTTGCCGCATATTGTTGATCCTACCCTAATGTTGACACCTATTGTTGGTCCTACCCTGATGTTGACACCTATTGTTGATCCTACCCTGATATTGACACCTATTGTTGATCCTACCCTGATGTTGACATCTATCGTTGATCCTAACCTAATGTTGACACCTATCGTTGATCCTACCCTAATGTTGACACCTATTGTTGATCCTACCTAATGTTGACACCTATTGTTGATCCTATTCTGATGTTGATACATATTGTTGATACTACCCTAATGTTGACACATATTGTGGGTCCTGCCCTAATGTTGACACATATTGTTGATCCTACCCTGATGTTGATACCTATTGTTGATCCTACCCTAATGTTGACACCTATTGTTGATCCTACCCTAATGATGACACATATTGTTGATCCTACTCTAATGTTGACACATATTGTTGATCCTACACTGATGTTAACACCTATTGTTGATCCTACCCTAATGTTGACACATATTGTTCATCCTCTCTAATGTTTACACATATTGTTGATCCTACCCCAATGTTGACACCTATTGTTTATCCTACCCCAATGTTGACACCTATTGTTGATCCTAACCTAATGTTGACACCTATTGTTGATCCTATCCTAATGTTCACACATATTGTGGATTCTACCCTAATGTTGACACATATTGTTGATCCTACCCTAATGTTGACACATATTGTTGATCCTACCCTAATGTTCACACATATTATTGATCCCACTCTAATGTTGACACATATTGGTGATCCTACCCTAATGTTGACACCTATTGTTGATCCTACCCTAATGTTGACACATATTGTTGATCCTACACTGATGTTGACACCTATTGTTGATGCTACCCTAATGTTGCCACCTATTGTTGATCCTACCCTGATATTGACACCTATTGTTGATGCTACCCTAATGTTGACACCTATTGTTGATCCTACCCTAATGTTGACACCTATTGTTGATCCTATCCTGATGTTGATACATATTGTTGATCCTACCCTAATGTTGACACATATTGTTGATCCTACCCTAATGTTCACACATATTATTGATCCCACTCTAATGTTGACACATATTGGTGATCCTACCCTAATGTTGACACATATTGTTGATCCTACCCTAATGTTGACACCTATTGTTGATCCTATCCTGATGTTGATACATATTGTTGATCCTACCCTAATGTTGACACCTATTGTTGATCCTACCCTAATGTTGACACATATTGTTGATCCTACACTGATGTTGACACCTATTGTTGATGCTACCCTAATGTTGCCACCTATTGTTGATCCTACCCTGATATTGACACCTATTGTTGATGCTACCCTAATGTTGACACCTATTGTTGATCCTACCCTAATGTTGACACCTATTGTTGATCCTATCCTGATGTTGATACATATTGTTGATCCTACCCTAATGTTGACACCTATTGTTGATCCTACCCTAATGTTGACACATATTGTTGATCCTACACTGATGTTGACACCTATTGTTGATGCTACCCTAATGTTGCCACATATTTTTGATCCTACCCTAATGTTGACACCTATTGTTGATCCTACCATAATGTTGACACCTATTGTTGGTTCTACCCTGATGTTGACACCTATTGTTGATCCTACCCTGATATTGACACCTATTGTTGATCCTACCCTGATGTTGACATCTATCGTTGATCCTAACCTAATGTTGACACCTATTGTTGATCCTACCCTAATGTTGACACCTATTGTTGATCCTATCCTGATGTTGATACATATTGTTGATCCTACCCTAATGTTGACACATATTGTGGGTCCTGCCCTAATGTTGACACATATTGTTGATCCTACCCTAATGTTGACACATATTGTTGATCCTACCCTGATGTTGATACCTATTGTTGATCCTACTCTAATGTTGACACCTATTGTTGATCCTACCCTAATGATGACACATATTGTTGATCCTACTCTAATGTTGACACATATTGTTGATCCTACACTGATGTTAACACCTATTGTTGATCCTACCCTAATGTTGACACATATTGTTCATCCTCTCTAATGTTTACACATATTGTTGATCCTACCCCAATGTTGACACCTATTGTTTATCCTACCCCAATGTTGACACCTATTGTTGATCCTAACCTAATGTTGACACCTATTGTTGATCCTATCCTAATGTTGACACATATTGTGGATTCTACCCTAATGTTGACACATATTGTTGATCCTACCCTAATGTTGACACATATTGTTGATCCTACCCTAATGTTCACACATATTATTGATCCAACTCTAATGTTGACACATATTGGTGATCCTACCCTAATGTTGACACATATTGTTGATCCTACCCTAATGTTGACACCTATTGTTGATCCTATCCTGATGTTGATACATATTGTTGATCCTACCCTAATGTTGACACCTATTGTTGATCCTACCCTAATGTTGACACATATTGTTGATCCTACACTGATGTTGACACCTATTGTTGATGCTACCCTAATGTTGCCACATATTGTTGATCCTACCCTAATGTTGACACCTATTGTTGGTCCTACCCTGATGTTGACACCTATTGTTGATCCTACCCTGATATTGACACCTATTGTTGATCCTACCCTGATGTTGACATCTATCGTTGATCCTAACCTAATGTTGACACCTATCGTTGATCCTACCCTAATGTTGACACCTATTGTTGATCCTACCTAATGTTGACACCTATTGTTGATCCTATTCTGATGTTGATACATATTGTTGATACTACCCTAATGTTGACACATATTGTGGGTCCTGCCCTAATGTTGACACATATTGTTGATCCTACCCTGATGTTGATACCTATTGTTGATCCTACCCTAATGTTGACACCTATTGTTGATCCTACCCTAATGATGACACATATTGTTGATCCTACTCTAATGTTGACACATATTGTTGATCCTACACTGATGTTAACACCTATTGTTGATCCTACCCTAATGTTGACACATATTGTTCATCCTCTCTAATGTTTACACATATTGTTGATCCTACCCCAATGTTGACACCTATTGTTTATCCTACCCCAATGTTGACACCTATTGTTGATCCTAACCTAATGTTGACACCTATTGTTGATCCTATCCTAATGTTCACACATATTGTGGATTCTACCCTAATGTTGACACATATTGTTGATCCTACCCTAATGTTGACACATATTGTTGATCCTACCCTAATGTTCACACATATTATTGATCCCACTCTAATGTTGACACATATTGGTGATCCTACCCTAATGTTGACACATATTGTTGATCCTACCCTAATGTTGACACCTATTGTTGATCCTATCCTGATGTTGATACATATTGTTGATCCTACCCTAATGTTGACACCTATTGTTGATCCTACCCTAATGTTGACACATATTGTTGATCCTACACTGATGTTGACACCTATTGTTGATGCTACCCTAATGTTGCCACCTATTGTTGATCCTACCCTGATATTGACACCTATTGTTGATGCTACCCTAATGTTGACACCTATTGTTGATCCTACCCTAATGTTGACACCTATTGTTGATCCTATCCTGATGTTGATACATATTGTTGATCCTACCCTAATGTTGACACATATTGTTGATCCTACCCTAATGTTCACACATATTATTGATCCCACTCTAATGTTGACACATATTGGTGATCCTACCCTAATGTTGACACATATTGTTGATCCTACCCTAATGTTGACACCTATTGTTGATCCTATCCTGATGTTGATACATATTGTTGATCCTACCCTAATGTTGACACCTATTGTTGATCCTACCCTAATGTTGACACATATTGTTGATCCTACACTGATGTTGACACCTATTGTTGATGCTACCCTAATGTTGCCACCTATTGTTGATCCTACCCTGATATTGACACCTATTGTTGATGCTACCCTAATGTTGACACCTATTGTTGATCCTACCCTAATGTTGACACCTATTGTTGATCCTATCCTGATGTTGATACATATTGTTGATCCTACCCTAATGTTGACACCTATTGTTGATCCTACCCTAATGTTGACACATATTGTTGATCCTACACTGATGTTGACACCTATTGTTGATGCTACCCTAATGTTGCCACATATTTTTGATCCTACCCTAATGTTGACACCTATTGTTGATCCTACCATAATGTTGACACCTATTGTTGGTTCTACCCTGATGTTGACACCTATTGTTGATCCTACCCTGATATTGACACCTATTGTTGATCCTACCCTGATGTTGACATCTATCGTTGATCCTAACCTAATGTTGACACCTATTGTTGATCCTACCCTAATGTTGACACCTATTGTTGATCCTATCCTGATGTTGATACATATTGTTGATCCTACCCTAATGTTGACACATATTGTGGGTCCTGCCCTAATGTTGACACATATTGTTGATCCTACCCTAATGTTGACACATATTGTTGATCCTACCCTGATGTTGATACCTATTGTTGATCCTACTCTAATGTTGACACCTATTGTTGATCCTACCCTAATGATGACACATATTGTTGATCCTACTCTAATGTTGACACATATTGTTGATCCTACACTGATGTTAACACCTATTGTTGATCCTACCCTAATGTTGACACATATTGTTCATCCTCTCTAATGTTTACACATATTGTTGATCCTACCCCAATGTTGACACCTATTGTTTATCCTACCCCAATGTTGACACCTATTGTTGATCCTAACCTAATGTTGACACCTATTGTTGATCCTATCCTAATGTTGACACATATTGTGGATTCTACCCTAATGTTGACACATATTGTTGATCCTACCCTAATGTTGACACATATTGTTGATCCTACCCTAATGTTCACACATATTATTGATCCAACTCTAATGTTGACACATATTGGTGATCCTACCCTAATGTTGACACATATTGTTGATCCTACCCTAATGTTGACACCTATTGTTGATCCTATCCTGATGTTGATACATATTGTTGATCCTACCCTAATGTTGACACCTATTGTTGATCCTACCCTAATGTTGACACATATTGTTGATCCTACACTGATGTTGACACCTATTGTTGATGCTACCCTAATGTTGCCACATATTGTTGATCCTACCCTAATGTTGACACCTATTGTTGGTCCTACCCTGATGTTGACACCTATTGTTGATCCTACCCTGATATTGACACCTATTGTTGATCCTACCCTGATGTTGACATCTATCGTTGATCCTAACCTAATGTTGACACCTATCGTTGATCCTACCCTAATGTTGACACCTATTGTTGATCCTACCTAATGTTGACACCTATTGTTGATCCTATTCTGATGTTGATACATATTGTTGATACTACCCTAATGTTGACACATATTGTGGGTCCTGCCCTAATGTTGACACATATTGTTGATCCTACCCTGATGTTGATACCTATTGTTGATCCTACCCTAATGTTGACACCTATTGTTGATCCTACCCTAATGATGACACATATTGTTGATCCTACTCTAATGTTGACACATATTGTTGATCCTACACTGATGTTAACACCTATTGTTGATCCTACCCTAATGTTGACACATATTGTTCATCCTCTCTAATGTTTACACATATTGTTGATCCTACCCCAATGTTGACACCTATTGTTTATCCTACCCCAATGTTGACACCTATTGTTGATCCTAACCTAATGTTGACACCTATTGTTGATCCTATCCTAATGTTCACACATATTGTGGATTCTACCCTAATGTTGACACATATTGTTGATCCTACCCTAATGTTGACACATATTGTTGATCCTACCCTAATGTTCACACATATTATTGATCCCACTCTAATGTTGACACATATTGGTGATCCTACCCTAATGTTGACACATATTGTTGATCCTACCCTAATGTTGACACCTATTGTTGATCCTATCCTGATGTTGATACATATTGTTGATCCTACCCTAATGTTGACACCTATTGTTGATCCTACCCTAATGTTGACACATATTGTTGATCCTACACTGATGTTGACACCTATTGTTGATGCTACCCTAATGTTGCCACCTATTGTTGATCCTACCCTGATATTGACACCTATTGTTGATGCTACCCTAATGTTGACACCTATTGTTGATCCTACCCTAATGTTGACACCTATTGTTGATCCTATCCTGATGTTGATACATATTGTTGATCCTACCCTAATGTTGACACATATTGTTGATCCTACCCTAATGTTCACACATATTATTGATCCCACTCTAATGTTGACACATATTGGTGATCCTACCCTAATGTTGACACATATTGTTGATCCTACCCTAATGTTGACACCTATTGTTGATCCTATCCTGATGTTGATACATATTGTTGATCCTACCCTAATGTTGACACCTATTGTTGATCCTACCCTAATGTTGACACATATTGTTGATCCTACACTGATGTTGACACCTATTGTTGATGCTACCCTAATGTTGCCACCTATTGTTGATCCTACCCTGATATTGACACCTATTGTTGATGCTACCCTAATGTTGACACCTATTGTTGATCCTACCCTAATGTTGACACCTATTGTTGATCCTATCCTGATGTTGATACATATTGTTGATCCTACCCTAATGTTGACACCTATTGTTGATCCTACCCTAATGTTGACACATATTGTTGATCCTACACTGATGTTGACACCTATTGTTGATGCTACCCTAATGTTGCCACATATTTTTGATCCTACCCTAATGTTGACACCTATTGTTGATCCTACCATAATGTTGACACCTATTGTTGGTTCTACCCTGATGTTGACACCTATTGTTGATCCTACCCTGATATTGACACCTATTGTTGATCCTACCCTGATGTTGACATCTATCGTTGATCCTAACCTAATGTTGACACCTATTGTTGATCCTACCCTAATGTTGACACCTATTGTTGATCCTATCCTGATGTTGATACATATTGTTGATCCTACCCTAATGTTGACACATATTGTGGGTCCTGCCCTAATGTTGACACATATTGTTGATCCTACCCTAATGTTGACACATATTGTTGATCCTACCCTGATGTTGATACCTATTGTTGATCCTACTCTAATGTTGACACCTATTGTTGATCCTACCCTAATGATGACACATATTGTTGATCCTACTCTAATGTTGACACATATTGTTGATCCTACACTGATGTTAACACCTATTGTTGATCCTACCCTAATGTTGACACATATTGTTCATCCTCTCTAATGTTTACACATATTGTTGATCCTACCCCAATGTTGACACCTATTGTTTATCCTACCCCAATGTTGACACCTATTGTTGATCCTAACCTAATGTTGACACCTATTGTTGATCCTATCCTAATGTTGACACATATTGTGGATTCTACCCTAATGTTGACACATATTGTTGATCCTACCCTAATGTTGACACATATTGTTGATCCTACCCTAATGTTCACACATATTATTGATCCAACTCTAATGTTGACACATATTGGTGATCCTACCCTAATGTTGACACATATTGTTGATCCTACCCTAATGTTGACACCTATTGTTGATCCTATCCTGATGTTGATACATATTGTTGATCCTACCCTAATGTTGACACCTATTGTTGATCCTACCCTAATGTTGACACATATTGTTGATCCTACACTGATGTTGACACCTATTGTTGATGCTACCCTAATGTTGCCACATATTGTTGATCCTACCCTGATATTGACACCTATTGTTGATGCTACCCTAATGTTGACACCTATTGTTGATCCTACCCTAATGTTGACACCTATTGTTGATCCTATCCTGATGTTGATACATATTGTTGATCCTACCCTAATGTTGACACCTATTGTTGATCCTACCCTAATGTTGACACATATTGTTGATCCTACACTGATGTTGACACCTATTGTTGATGCTACCCTAATGTTGCCACATATTGTTGATCCTACCCTAATGTTGACACCTATTGTTGATCCTACACTAATGTTGACACCTATTGTTGGTCCTACCCTGATGTTGACACCTATTGTTGATCCTACCCTGATATTGACACCTATTGTTGATCCTACCCTGATGTTGACATCTATCGTTGATCCTAACCTAATATTGACACCTATTGTTGATCCTACCCTAATGTTGACACCTATTGTTGATCCTACCCTAATGTTGACACCTATTGTTGATCCTATCCTGATGTTGATACATATTGTTGATCCTACCCTAATGTTGACACCTATTGTTGATCCTACCCTAATGATGACACATATTGTTGATCCTACTCTAATGTTGACACATATTGTTGATCCTACACTGATGTTAACACCTATTGTTGATCCTACCCTAATGTTGACACATATTGTTGATCCTACCCTAATGTTGACACATATTGTTGATCCTACCCTAATCTTGACACATATTGTTGATCCTACCCTAATGTTGACACCTATTGTTGATCCTACCCTAATGTTGACACATATTGTTGATCCTACACTGATGTTGACACCTATTGTTGATGCTACCCTGATGTTGCCACATATTGTTGATCCTACCCTAATGTTGACACCTATTGTTGATCCTACCCTGATGTTGACACCTATTGTTGGTCCTACCCTGATGTTGACACCTATTGTTGATCCTACCCTGATATTGACACCTATTGTTGATCCTACCCTGATGTTGACATCTATCGTTGATCCTAACCTAATGTTGACACCTATCGTTGATCCTACCCTAATGTTGACACCTATTGTTGATCCTACCTAATGTTGACACCTATTGTTGATCCTATTCTGATGTTGATACATATTGTTGATACTACCCTAATGTTGACACATATTGTGGGTCCTGCCCTAATGTTGACACATATTGTTGATCCTACCCTGATGTTGATACCTATTGTTGATCCTACCCTAATGTTGACACCTATTGTTGATCCTACACTAATGATGACACATATTGTTGATCCTACCCTAATGATGACACATATTGTTGATCCTACTCTAATGTTGACACATATTGTTGATCCTACACTGATGTTAACACCTATTGTTGATCCTACCCTAATGTTGACACATATTGTTGATCCTACCCTAATGTTGACACATAATGTTGATCCTACCCTAATGTTGACACATAATGTTGATCCTACCCTAATGTTGACACCTATTGTTGATCCTACCCTAATGTTGACACATATTGTTGATCCTACACTGATGTTGACACCTATTGTTGATGCTACCCTAATGTTGCCGCATATTGTTGATCCTACCCTAATGTTGACACCTATTGTTGGTCCTACCCTGATGTTGACACCTATTGTTGATCCTACCCTGATATTGACACCTATTGTTGATCCTACCCTGATGTTGACATCTATCGTTGATCCTAACCTAATGTTGACACCTATCGTTGATCCTACCCTAATGTTGACACCTATTGTTGATCCTACCTAATGTTGACACCTATTGTTGATCCTATTCTGATGTTGATACATATTGTTGATACTACCCTAATGTTGACACATATTGTGGGTCCTGCCCTAATGTTGACACATATTGTTGATCCTACCCTGATGTTGATACCTATTGTTGATCCTACCCTAATGTTGACACCTATTGTTGATCCTACCCTAATGATGACACATATTGTTGATCCTACTCTAATGTTGACACATATTGTTGATCCTACACTGATGTTAACACCTATTGTTGATCCTACCCTAATGTTGACACATATTGTTCATCCTCTCTAATGTTTACACATATTGTTGATCCTACCCCAATGTTGACACCTATTGTTTATCCTACCCCAATGTTGACACCTATTGTTGATCCTAACCTAATGTTGACACCTATTGTTGATCCTATCCTAATGTTCACACATATTGTGGATTCTACCCTAATGTTGACACATATTGTTGATCCTACCCTAATGTTGACACATATTGTTGATCCTACCCTAATGTTCACACATATTATTGATCCCACTCTAATGTTGACACATATTGGTGATCCTACCCTAATGTTGACACCTATTGTTGATCCTACCCTAATGTTGACACATATTGTTGATCCTACACTGATGTTGACACCTATTGTTGATGCTACCCTAATGTTGCCACCTATTGTTGATCCTACCCTGATATTGACACCTATTGTTGATGCTACCCTAATGTTGACACCTATTGTTGATCCTACCCTAATGTTGACACCTATTGTTGATCCTATCCTGATGTTGATACATATTGTTGATCCTACCCTAATGTTGACACATATTGTTGATCCTACCCTAATGTTCACACATATTATTGATCCCACTCTAATGTTGACACATATTGGTGATCCTACCCTAATGTTGACACATATTGTTGATCCTACCCTAATGTTGACACCTATTGTTGATCCTATCCTGATGTTGATACATATTGTTGATCCTACCCTAATGTTGACACCTATTGTTGATCCTACCCTAATGTTGACACATATTGTTGATCCTACACTGATGTTGACACCTATTGTTGATGCTACCCTAATGTTGCCACCTATTGTTGATCCTACCCTGATATTGACACCTATTGTTGATGCTACCCTAATGTTGACACCTATTGTTGATCCTACCCTAATGTTGACACCTATTGTTGATCCTATCCTGATGTTGATACATATTGTTGATCCTACCCTAATGTTGACACCTATTGTTGATCCTACCCTAATGTTGACACATATTGTTGATCCTACACTGATGTTGACACCTATTGTTGATGCTACCCTAATGTTGCCACATATTTTTGATCCTACCCTAATGTTGACACCTATTGTTGATCCTACCATAATGTTGACACCTATTGTTGGTTCTACCCTGATGTTGACACCTATTGTTGATCCTACCCTGATATTGACACCTATTGTTGATCCTACCCTGATGTTGACATCTATCGTTGATCCTAACCTAATGTTGACACCTATTGTTGATCCTACCCTAATGTTGACACCTATTGTTGATCCTATCCTGATGTTGATACATATTGTTGATCCTACCCTAATGTTGACACATATTGTGGGTCCTGCCCTAATGTTGACACATATTGTTGATCCTACCCTAATGTTGACACATATTGTTGATCCTACCCTGATGTTGATACCTATTGTTGATCCTACTCTAATGTTGACACCTATTGTTGATCCTACCCTAATGATGACACATATTGTTGATCCTACTCTAATGTTGACACATATTGTTGATCCTACACTGATGTTAACACCTATTGTTGATCCTACCCTAATGTTGACACATATTGTTCATCCTCTCTAATGTTTACACATATTGTTGATCCTACCCCAATGTTGACACCTATTGTTTATCCTACCCCAATGTTGACACCTATTGTTGATCCTAACCTAATGTTGACACCTATTGTTGATCCTATCCTAATGTTGACACATATTGTGGATTCTACCCTAATGTTGACACATATTGTTGATCCTACCCTAATGTTGACACATATTGTTGATCCTACCCTAATGTTCACACATATTATTGATCCAACTCTAATGTTGACACATATTGGTGATCCTACCCTAATGTTGACACATATTGTTGATCCTACCCTAATGTTGACACCTATTGTTGATCCTATCCTGATGTTGATACATATTGTTGATCCTACCCTAATGTTGACACCTATTGTTGATCCTACCCTAATGTTGACACATATTGTTGATCCTACACTGATGTTGACACCTATTGTTGATGCTACCCTAATGTTGCCACCTATTGTTGATCCTACCCTGATATTGACACCTATTGTTGATGCTACCCTAATGTTGACACCTATTGTTGATCCTACCCTAATGTTGACACCTATTGTTGATCCTATCCTGATGTTGATACATATTGTTGATCCTACCCTAATGTTGACACCTATTGTTGATCCTACCCTAATGTTGACACATATTGTTGATCCTACACTGATGTTGACACCTATTGTTGATGCTACCCTAATGTTGCCACATATTTTTGATCCTACCCTAATGTTGACACCTATTTTTGATCCTACCATAATGTTGACACCTATTGTTGGTTCTACCCTGATGTTGACACCTATTGTTGATCCTACCCTGATATTGACACCTATTGTTGATCCTACCCTGATGTTGACATCTATCGTTGATCCTAACCTAATGTTGACACCTATTGTTGATCCTACCCTAATGTTGACACCTATTGTTGATCCTATCCTGATGTTGATACATATTGTTGATCCTACCCTAATGTTGACACATATTGTGGGTCCTGCCCTAATGTTGACACATATTGTTGATCCTACCCTAATGTTGACACATATTGTTGATCCTACCCTGATGTTGATACCTATTGTTGATCCTACTCTAATGTTGACACCTATTGTTGATCCTACCCTAATGATGACACATATTGTTGATCCTACTCTAATGTTGACACATATTGTTGATCCTACACTGATGTTAACACCTATTGTTGATCCTACCCTAATGTTGACACATATTGTTCATCCTCTCTAATGTTTACACATATTGTTGATCCTACCCCAATGTTGACACCTATTGTTTATCCTACCCCAATGTTGACACCTATTGTTGATCCTAACCTAATGTTGACACCTATTGTTGATCCTATCCTAATGTTGACACATATTGTGGATTCTACCCTAATGTTGACACATATTGTTGATCCTACCCTAATGTTGACACATATTGTTGATCCTACCCTAATGTTCACACATATTATTGATCCAACTCTAATGTTGACACATATTGGTGATCCTACCCTAATGTTGACACATATTGTTGATCCTACCCTAATGTTGACACCTATTGTTGATCCTATCCTGATGTTGATACATATTGTTGATCCTACCCTAATGTTGACACCTATTGTTGATCCTACCCTAATGTTGACACATATTGTTGATCCTACACTGATGTTGACACCTATTGTTGATGCTACCCTAATGTTGCCACATATTGTTGATCCTACCCTGATATTGACACCTATTGTTGATGCTACCCTAATGTTGACACCTATTGTTGATCCTACCCTAATGTTGACACCTATTGTTGATCCTATCCTGATGTTGATACATATTGTTGATCCTACCCTAATGTTGACACCTATTGTTGATCCTACCCTAATGTTGACACATATTGTTGATCCTACACTGATGTTGACACCTATTGTTGATGCTACCCTAATGTTGCCACATATTGTTGATCCTACCCTAATGTTGACACCTATTGTTGATCCTACACTAATGTTGACACCTATTGTTGGTCCTACCCTGATGTTGACACCTATTGTTGATCCTACCCTGATATTGACACCTATTGTTGATCCTACCCTGATGTTGACATCTATCGTTGATCCTAACCTAATATTGACACCTATTGTTGATCCTACCCTAATGTTGACACCTATTGTTGATCCTACCCTAATGTTGACACCTATTGTTGATCCTATCCTGATGTTGATACATATTGTTGATCCTACCCTAATGTTGACACCTATTGTTGATCCTACCCTAATGATGACACATATTGTTGATCCTACTCTAATGTTGACACATATTGTTGATCCTACACTGATGTTAACACCTATTGTTGATCCTACCCTAATGTTGACACATATTGTTGATCCTACCCTAATGTTGACACATATTGTTGATCCTACCCTAATCTTGACACATATTGTTGATCCTACCCTAATGTTGACACCTATTGTTGATCCTACCCTAATGTTGACACATATTGTTGATCCTACACTGATGTTGACACCTATTGTTGATGCTACCCTGATGTTGCCACATATTGTTGATCCTACCCTAATGTTGACACCTATTGTTGATCCTACCCTGATGTTGACACCTATTGTTGGTCCTACCCTGATGTTGACACCTATTGTTGATCCTACCCTGATATTGACACCTATTGTTGATCCTACCCTGATGTTGACATCTATCGTTGATCCTAACCTAATGTTGACACCTATCGTTGATCCTACCCTAATGTTGACACCTATTGTTGATCCTACCTAATGTTGACACCTATTGTTGATCCTATTCTGATGTTGATACATATTGTTGATACTACCCTAATGTTGACACATATTGTGGGTCCTGCCCTAATGTTGACACATATTGTTGATCCTACCCTGATGTTGATACCTATTGTTGATCCTACCCTAATGTTGACACCTATTGTTGATCCTACACTAATGATGACACATATTGTTGATCCTACCCTAATGATGACACATATTGTTGATCCTACTCTAATGTTGACACATATTGTTGATCCTACACTGATGTTAACACCTATTGTTGATCCTACCCTAATGTTGACACATATTGTTGATCCTACCCTAATGTTGACACATAATGTTGATCCTACCCTAATGTTGACACATAATGTTGATCCTACCCTAATGTTGACACCTATTGTTGATCCTACCCTAATGTTGACACATATTGTTGATCCTACACTGATGTTGACACCTATTGTTGATGCTACCCTAATGTTGCCGCATATTGTTGATCCTACCCTAATGTTGACACCTATTGTTGGTCCTACCCTGATGTTGACACCTATTGTTGATCCTACCCTGATATTGACACCTATTGTTGATCCTACCCTGATGTTGACATCTATCGTTGATCCTAACCTAATGTTGACACCTATCGTTGATCCTACCCTAATGTTGACACCTATTGTTGATCCTACCTAATGTTGACACCTATTGTTGATCCTATTCTGATGTTGATACATATTGTTGATACTACCCTAATGTTGACACATATTGTGGGTCCTGCCCTAATGTTGACACATATTGTTGATCCTACCCTGATGTTGATACCTATTGTTGATCCTACCCTAATGTTGACACCTATTGTTGATCCTACCCTAATGATGACACATATTGTTGATCCTACTCTAATGTTGACACATATTGTTGATCCTACACTGATGTTAACACCTATTGTTGATCCTACCCTAATGTTGACACATATTGTTCATCCTCTCTAATGTTTACACATATTGTTGATCCTACCCCAATGTTGACACCTATTGTTTATCCTACCCCAATGTTGACACCTATTGTTGATCCTAACCTAATGTTGACACCTATTGTTGATCCTATCCTAATGTTCACACATATTGTGGATTCTACCCTAATGTTGACACATATTGTTGATCCTACCCTAATGTTGACACATATTGTTGATCCTACCCTAATGTTCACACATATTATTGATCCCACTCTAATGTTGACACATATTGGTGATCCTACCCTAATGTTGACACCTATTGTTGATCCTACCCTAATGTTGACACATATTGTTGATCCTACACTGATGTTGACACCTATTGTTGATGCTACCCTAATGTTGCCACCTATTGTTGATCCTACCCTGATATTGACACCTATTGTTGATGCTACCCTAATGTTGACACCTATTGTTGATCCTACCCTAATGTTGACACCTATTGTTGATCCTATCCTGATGTTGATACATATTGTTGATCCTACCCTAATGTTGACACATATTGTTGATCCTACCCTAATGTTCACACATATTATTGATCCCACTCTAATGTTGACACATATTGGTGATCCTACCCTAATGTTGACACATATTGTTGATCCTACCCTAATGTTGACACCTATTGTTGATCCTATCCTGATGTTGATACATATTGTTGATCCTACCCTAATGTTGACACCTATTGTTGATCCTACCCTAATGTTGACACATATTGTTGATCCTACACTGATGTTGACACCTATTGTTGATGCTACCCTAATGTTGCCACCTATTGTTGATCCTACCCTGATATTGACACCTATTGTTGATGCTACCCTAATGTTGACACCTATTGTTGATCCTACCCTAATGTTGACACCTATTGTTGATCCTATCCTGATGTTGATACATATTGTTGATCCTACCCTAATGTTGACACCTATTGTTGATCCTACCCTAATGTTGACACATATTGTTGATCCTACACTGATGTTGACACCTATTGTTGATGCTACCCTAATGTTGCCACATATTTTTGATCCTACCCTAATGTTGACACCTATTGTTGATCCTACCATAATGTTGACACCTATTGTTGGTTCTACCCTGATGTTGACACCTATTGTTGATCCTACCCTGATATTGACACCTATTGTTGATCCTACCCTGATGTTGACATCTATCGTTGATCCTAACCTAATGTTGACACCTATTGTTGATCCTACCCTAATGTTGACACCTATTGTTGATCCTATCCTGATGTTGATACATATTGTTGATCCTACCCTAATGTTGACACATATTGTGGGTCCTGCCCTAATGTTGACACATATTGTTGATCCTACCCTAATGTTGACACATATTGTTGATCCTACCCTGATGTTGATACCTATTGTTGATCCTACTCTAATGTTGACACCTATTGTTGATCCTACCCTAATGATGACACATATTGTTGATCCTACTCTAATGTTGACACATATTGTTGATCCTACACTGATGTTAACACCTATTGTTGATCCTACCCTAATGTTGACACATATTGTTCATCCTCTCTAATGTTTACACATATTGTTGATCCTACCCCAATGTTGACACCTATTGTTTATCCTACCCCAATGTTGACACCTATTGTTGATCCTAACCTAATGTTGACACCTATTGTTGATCCTATCCTAATGTTGACACATATTGTGGATTCTACCCTAATGTTGACACATATTGTTGATCCTACCCTAATGTTGACACATATTGTTGATCCTACCCTAATGTTCACACATATTATTGATCCAACTCTAATGTTGACACATATTGGTGATCCTACCCTAATGTTGACACATATTGTTGATCCTACCCTAATGTTGACACCTATTGTTGATCCTATCCTGATGTTGATACATATTGTTGATCCTACCCTAATGTTGACACCTATTGTTGATCCTACCCTAATGTTGACACATATTGTTGATCCTACACTGATGTTGACACCTATTGTTGATGCTACCCTAATGTTGCCACATATTGTTGATCCTACCCTAATGTTGACACCTATTGTTGGTCCTACCCTGATGTTGACACCTATTGTTGATCCTACCCTGATATTGACACCTATTGTTGATCCTACCCTGATGTTGACATCTATCGTTGATCCTAACCTAATGTTGACACCTATCGTTGATCCTACCCTAATGTTGACACCTATTGTTGATCCTACCTAATGTTGACACCTATTGTTGATCCTATTCTGATGTTGATACATATTGTTGATACTACCCTAATGTTGACACATATTGTGGGTCCTGCCCTAATGTTGACACATATTGTTGATCCTACCCTGATGTTGATACCTATTGTTGATCCTACCCTAATGTTGACACCTATTGTTGATCCTACCCTAATGATGACACATATTGTTGATCCTACTCTAATGTTGACACATATTGTTGATCCTACACTGATGTTAACACCTATTGTTGATCCTACCCTAATGTTGACACATATTGTTCATCCTCTCTAATGTTTACACATATTGTTGATCCTACCCCAATGTTGACACCTATTGTTTATCCTACCCCAATGTTGACACCTATTGTTGATCCTAACCTAATGTTGACACCTATTGTTGATCCTATCCTAATGTTCACACATATTGTGGATTCTACCCTAATGTTGACACATATTGTTGATCCTACCCTAATGTTGACACATATTGTTGATCCTACCCTAATGTTCACACATATTATTGATCCCACTCTAATGTTGACACATATTGGTGATCCTACCCTAATGTTGACACATATTGTTGATCCTACCCTAATGTTGACACCTATTGTTGATCCTATCCTGATGTTGATACATATTGTTGATCCTACCCTAATGTTGACACCTATTGTTGATCCTACCCTAATGTTGACACATATTGTTGATCCTACACTGATGTTGACACCTATTGTTGATGCTACCCTAATGTTGCCACCTATTGTTGATCCTACCCTGATATTGACACCTATTGTTGATGCTACCCTAATGTTGACACCTATTGTTGATCCTACCCTAATGTTGACACCTATTGTTGATCCTATCCTGATGTTGATACATATTGTTGATCCTACCCTAATGTTGACACATATTGTTGATCCTACCCTAATGTTCACACATATTATTGATCCCACTCTAATGTTGACACATATTGGTGATCCTACCCTAATGTTGACACATATTGTTGATCCTACCCTAATGTTGACACCTATTGTTGATCCTATCCTGATGTTGATACATATTGTTGATCCTACCCTAATGTTGACACCTATTGTTGATCCTACCCTAATGTTGACACATATTGTTGATCCTACACTGATGTTGACACCTATTGTTGATGCTACCCTAATGTTGCCACCTATTGTTGATCCTACCCTGATATTGACACCTATTGTTGATGCTACCCTAATGTTGACACCTATTGTTGATCCTACCCTAATGTTGACACCTATTGTTGATCCTATCCTGATGTTGATACATATTGTTGATCCTACCCTAATGTTGACACCTATTGTTGATCCTACCCTAATGTTGACACATATTGTTGATCCTACACTGATGTTGACACCTATTGTTGATGCTACCCTAATGTTGCCACATATTTTTGATCCTACCCTAATGTTGACACCTATTGTTGATCCTACCATAATGTTGACACCTATTGTTGGTTCTACCCTGATGTTGACACCTATTGTTGATCCTACCCTGATATTGACACCTATTGTTGATCCTACCCTGATGTTGACATCTATCGTTGATCCTAACCTAATGTTGACACCTATTGTTGATCCTACCCTAATGTTGACACCTATTGTTGATCCTATCCTGATGTTGATACATATTGTTGATCCTACCCTAATGTTGACACATATTGTGGGTCCTGCCCTAATGTTGACACATATTGTTGATCCTACCCTAATGTTGACACATATTGTTGATCCTACCCTGATGTTGATACCTATTGTTGATCCTACTCTAATGTTGACACCTATTGTTGATCCTACCCTAATGATGACACATATTGTTGATCCTACTCTAATGTTGACACATATTGTTGATCCTACACTGATGTTAACACCTATTGTTGATCCTACCCTAATGTTGACACATATTGTTCATCCTCTCTAATGTTTACACATATTGTTGATCCTACCCCAATGTTGACACCTATTGTTTATCCTACCCCAATGTTGACACCTATTGTTGATCCTAACCTAATGTTGACACCTATTGTTGATCCTATCCTAATGTTGACACATATTGTGGATTCTACCCTAATGTTGACACATATTGTTGATCCTACCCTAATGTTGACACATATTGTTGATCCTACCCTAATGTTCACACATATTATTGATCCAACTCTAATGTTGACACATATTGGTGATCCTACCCTAATGTTGACACATATTGTTGATCCTACCCTAATGTTGACACCTATTGTTGATCCTATCCTGATGTTGATACATATTGTTGATCCTACCCTAATGTTGACACCTATTGTTGATCCTACCCTAATGTTGACACATATTGTTGATCCTACACTGATGTTGACACCTATTGTTGATGCTACCCTAATGTTGCCACATATTGTTGATCCTACCCTGATATTGACACCTATTGTTGATGCTACCCTAATGTTGACACCTATTGTTGATCCTACCCTAATGTTGACACCTATTGTTGATCCTATCCTGATGTTGATACATATTGTTGATCCTACCCTAATGTTGACACCTATTGTTGATCCTACCCTAATGTTGACACATATTGTTGATCCTACACTGATGTTGACACCTATTGTTGATGCTACCCTAATGTTGCCACATATTGTTGATCCTACCCTAATGTTGACACCTATTGTTGATCCTACACTAATGTTGACACCTATTGTTGGTCCTACCCTGATGTTGACACCTATTGTTGATCCTACCCTGATATTGACACCTATTGTTGATCCTACCCTGATGTTGACATCTATCGTTGATCCTAACCTAATATTGACACCTATTGTTGATCCTACCCTAATGTTGACACCTATTGTTGATCCTACCCTAATGTTGACACCTATTGTTGATCCTATCCTGATGTTGATACATATTGTTGATCCTACCCTAATGTTGACACCTATTGTTGATCCTACCCTAATGATGACACATATTGTTGATCCTACTCTAATGTTGACACATATTGTTGATCCTACACTGATGTTAACACCTATTGTTGATCCTACCCTAATGTTGACACATATTGTTGATCCTACCCTAATGTTGACACATATTGTTGATCCTACCCTAATCTTGACACATATTGTTGATCCTACCCTAATGTTGACACCTATTGTTGATCCTACCCTAATGTTGACACATATTGTTGATCCTACACTGATGTTGACACCTATTGTTGATGCTACCCTGATGTTGCCACATATTGTTGATCCTACCCTAATGTTGACACCTATTGTTGATCCTACCCTGATGTTGACACCTATTGTTGGTCCTACCCTGATGTTGACACCTATTGTTGATCCTACCCTGATATTGACACCTATTGTTGATCCTACCCTGATGTTGACATCTATCGTTGATCCTAACCTAATGTTGACACCTATCGTTGATCCTACCCTAATGTTGACACCTATTGTTGATCCTACCTAATGTTGACACCTATTGTTGATCCTATTCTGATGTTGATACATATTGTTGATACTACCCTAATGTTGACACATATTGTGGGTCCTGCCCTAATGTTGACACATATTGTTGATCCTACCCTGATGTTGATACCTATTGTTGATCCTACCCTAATGTTGACACCTATTGTTGATCCTACACTAATGATGACACATATTGTTGATCCTACACTAATGTTGACACATATTGTTGATCCTACACTGATGTTAACACCTATTGTTGATCCTACCCTAATGTTGACACATATTGTTCATCCTCTCTAATGTTTACACATATTGTTGATCCTACCCCAATGTTGACACCTATTGTTTATCCTACCCCAATGTTGACACCTATTGTTGATCCTAAACTAATGTTGACACCTATTGTTGATCCTATCCTAATGTTGACACATATTGTGGATTCTACCCTAATGTTGACACATATTGTTGATCCTACCCTAATGTTGACACATATTGTTGATCCTACCCTAATGTTCACACATATTATTGATCCCACTCTAATGTTGACACATATTGGTGATCCTACCCTAATGTTGACACATATTGTTGATCCTACCCTAATGTTGACACCTATTGTTGATCCTATCCTGATGTTGATACATATTGTTGATCCTACCCTAATGTTGACACCTATTGTTGATCCTACCCTAATGTTGACACATATTGTTGATCCTACACTGATGTTGACACCTATTGTTGATGCTACCCTAATGTTGCCACATATTGTTGATCCTACCCTGATATTGACACCTATTGTTGATGCTACCCTAATGTTGACACCTATTGTTGATCCTACCCTAATGTTGACACCTATTGTTGATCCTATCCTGATGTTGATACATATTGTTGATCCTACTCTAATGTTGACACCTATTGTTGATCCTACCCTAATGTTGACACATATTGTTGATCCTACACTGATGTTGACACCTATTGTTGATGCTACCCTAATGTTGCCACATAATTTTGATCCTACCCTAATGTTGACACCTATTGTTGATCCTACCATAATGTTGACACCTATTGTTGGTCCTACCCTGATGTTGACACCTATTGTTGATCCTACCCTGATATTGACACCTATTGTTGATCCTACCCTGATCTTGACATCTATCGTTGATCCTAACCTAATGTTGGCACCTATTGTTGATCCTACCCTAATGTTGACACCTATTGTTGATCCTATCCTGATGTTGATACATATTGTTGATCCTAACCTAATGTTCACACCTATTGTTGATCCTACCCTAATGTTGACACCTATTGTTGATCCTATCCTGATGTTGATACATATTGTTGATCCTACCCTAATGTTGACACATATTGTGGGTCCTGCCCTAATGTTGACACATATTGTTGATCCTACCCTAATGTTGACACATATTGTTGATCCTACCCTGATGTTGATACCTATTGTTGATCCTACCCTAATGTTGACACCTATTGTTGATCCTACCCTAATGATGACACATATTGTTGATCCTACTCTAATGTTGACACATATTGTTGATCCTACACTGATGTTAACACCTATTGTTGATCCTACCCTAATGTTGACACATATTGTTGATCCTACCCTAATGTTGACACATATTGTTGATCCTACCCTAATGTTGACACATATTGTTGATCCTACCCTAATGTTGACACCTATTGTTGGTCCTACCCTGATGTTGACTCCTATTGTTGATCCTACCCTGATATTGATACCTATTGTTGATCCTACCCTAATGTTGACACCTATTTTTGATCCTACCCTAATGATGACACATATTGTTGATCCTACTCTAATGTTGACACATATTGTTGATCCTACCCCAATGTTGACACCTATTGTTGATCCTACACTGATGTTGACACCTATTGTTGATCCTATCCTAATGTTGACACCTATTGTTGATTCTATCCTGATGTTGACACATATTGTTGATCCTACCCTAATGTTGACACATATTGTGGATCCTACCCTAATGTTGACACCTATTGTTAAATCCTACCCTAATGTTGACACATATTGTTGATCCTACCCTGATGTTGATACCTATTGTTGATCCTACCCTGATGTTGATACCTATTGTTGATCCTACCCTAATGTTGACACCTATTGTTGATCCTACCCTAATGATGACACATATTGTTGATCCTACTCTAATGTTGACACATATTGTTGATCTTACACTGATGTTAACACCTATTGTTGATCCTACCCTAATGTTGACACATATTGTTCATCCTCTCTAATGTTTACACATATTGTTGATCCTACCCCAATGTTGACACCTATTGTTTATCCTACCCCAATGTTGACACCTATTGTTGATCCTAACCTAATGTTGACATCTATTGTTGATCCTATCCTAATGTTGACACATATTGTGGATTCTACCCTAATGTTGACACATATTGTTGATCCTACCCTAATGTTGACACATATTGTTGATCCTACCCTAATGTTCACACATATTATTGATCCCACTCTAATGTTGACACATATTGGTGATCCTACGCTAATGTTGACACATATTGTTGATCCTACCCTGATGTTGACACCTATTGTTGATCCTACCCTAATGTTGACACCTATTTTTGATGCTACCCCAATGTTGACACCTGTTGTTGATCCTACCCTAATGTTGACACATATTGTTGATCCTACCCTAATGTTGACACCTATTGTTGGTCCTACCCTGATGTTGACTCCTATTGTTGATCCTACCCTGATGTTGATACCTATTGTTGATCCTACCCTAATGTAGACACCTATTTTTGATCCTACCCTAATGTTGACACCTATTCTTGATCCTACCCTAATGATGACACATATTGTTGATCCTACCCTAATGTTGACACATATTGTTGATCCTACACTGATGTTGACACCTATTGTTGATGCTACCCTAATGTTGCCACATATTGTTGATCCTACCCTAATGTTGACACCTATTGTTGATTCTACCCTAATGTTGACACCTATTGTTGATCCTACCCTGATATTGACACATATTGTTGATCCTACCCTAATGTTGACACATATTGTGTATCCTACCCCAATGTTGACACCTATTGTTGATCCTACTCTAATGTTGACACATATTGCTGATCCTACCCTGATGTTGACACCTATTGTTGATCCTACCCCAATGTTGACACCTATTGTTGATCCTACCCCAATGTTGACACCTATTGTGGATCCTACCCTAATGTTGACACTTATTGTTTATCCTACCCTGATGTTGACATCTTTTGTTGATCCTACCCTAATGCTGACACCTATTGTTGATGCTACACTAATGTTGACACATATTGTTGATCCTACCCTGATGGTGACACCTATTGTTGATCCTACCCCAATGTTGACACCTATTGTTGATCCTATCCTGATATTGACACCTATTGTTGATCCTACCCTAATGTTGACACCTATTGTTGATCCTATCCTGATGTTGACACCTATTGTTGATCCTATCCTGATGTTGACATCTGTATTGGGTTCATTTCATCATCGAACCAGCACTAGGGAGACTTCATTGTCTTTGGTTATACAAAAGAACATAATAATTTTATTACTATAGTGGCTGTTAACCACTTGACTGTGTATCTTGTGTATTTTGCTCTTATTTAAATATTAACTTGTGACTAAAAAAAGGACTCTATACATGTGATGATAGAGTGTAATAATTCTATTACACAGGTACCAACAACTGGCAAGATGTTTCACCTGGAGAGATGTAAAAACAACCCAGAATCCTCTGGTCATAGGTTATTTAGAATTTTAGATATGTGAGTTTTGTACACTTGTTTATGTACAATGATATAGACTGATGTTAAATGAGGATGATGGTAATGATGACACAGACACACACGCACACACACACATACATACATATTATATATATCCATACATACACACACACACACATACACACACATACATATATATATAAATGTATCTACATGTATATAGTAATGTGTCTTTTGTCTTGGTTGGTATCTAGCAGCTGTAGTCTAATGCTAACAAGGATCAAATTAACTGCTTGTGTTGTTATTAAAAAAAAGAAAAAAAACATCAGCTTTAATTGACATCTCTCTCTTAAGGTTGCAATGATTGTAGCAGGTGTGTGTTTATTAAAGGGTGAAGATATTTTGTGACTGATGACTTATTTACATAGCAGTGTAATAATTAATACTATAATGTTAACAGTGTCTGGTATAAATATACAGTGTCATGGCCACAACCCACATGCTGGAACAGGTAACAGTATACAAAGGCTAAATATAATGGTTTCTGATTTAGGAACAAGGCCAACAATTTTATGGGAGGGAATGTCAATTAAATTGATCCCCAGTACTTTATTTTATCGATCCTGTAAAGATGAAAGGCAAAGTTAACTTCAGGGAGGAATGTAAAGGGTCGTAACTCTATACCGCAAAGCATGTTGTCCGATGCCCTACTGATACTACCAAAAATATATATAATTGTCTCCTCTACATTTGGCACAATGATAGCTTTTGGAAGGGAAGGGGAAAGTCGATTAAATCGACCCCTGGTGTGTTACTGGTACTTTATTTTATTGACCTCGTAAGGATGAAAGGAAAAGCTAACCTCAGCAGAATTTGAACTCAGAACTTAAAGGGCTGTAACTCTATATCATAAAGCAGGGGTCCCTAACCTTTTGGGTCAACGGGCTGGATAGCCATGCAGTGGTGGCTCCGTGGGCCGGATGCGTAATTAATACTACTTATATACAAATTAGTAATCATTTATTTATCCCTTATGTTAGATTTGAAACAAAATTCAATATTCATACTTAGAGCTGTCCCAAGCAGAAAAATACATTTAAACATTGTTTTATTCGGCAATATCGATATATCGGGTGCAAATTTATTGCAAACTGTACCCTTTTTAGAACCCTCGTGGGCAGGATAAAGGCCTTTGCAGGCCAGATTGAAACCCTTCGCGGGCTGGATGTGGCCCGCGGGCCGGGGGTTGGGGATCCCTGCCATAAAGCATATTGCTTGATGCTCTACCGATACTGACAATCCACTGCCCTTACAAAAAGTATATATATAATAAAATATGTTTGTAGTCTTGCTATGAAATTGGGTCTCATTGGGTCCTGTTTCTTCAGTTTGAGATGTAGATTGAACAGACCATACTGTAGTAGAGTAAAGATTTCAGATACAGCCATATTATTATTTTGTACTTTTCAATACTTTGCAGTATTAGGATAAAAATTTTCAATTTTTAATGTGATGCAGTCAAAATACTAGTTCGTACTTTTCAAGAATATCTTGCTAATGTAGTTTCATATGGTTTGATAATTAAATTGTTTATGGTGTCTTTATTAGAGGACAGATCATTGTGAAAAGTTTGCAGTATTAGGGTAAAAACTTCATAATATTAGTTAGCACTTTTCAAGAATATCTTGCTAATGGGGACTCATGTTTACACTGTCTTTCTTAGAGGACAGATCATTGCAAACATTTGCAATACTAGAGTAAAAAAATTGTCGTGCAGCCATAGTACTATTTTGTACATTTGAAGAATGTCTTGCTAAAGCAGTTTCATGTGGTAAAGGACATTAAGAGTTAATTCAAATGTTTATAGTATCTTTATTAGTGGTTCGGGTCATTGTGAAAAATTTCAGTATTAAAGTGAAGGCTTTAATTTTTAATGTGATTAAGTCATATTGCTGTTTTAAACTTTTCAAGAATGTCTTGCTAATGCAGTTACAGATGCTACAAGATGTTAAAAGTTAATTCAAATGTTTATAGTATCTTTACTAGTGGACAGATTGTTGTAAAATTTGCAATATTAGATTCAAAACTTTGATTTTTAGTATGATACAGGTTTGCGGTCGTGCCCTTGACAGTGGAGACTTCTGGTGTCCTTGGCCCAATGGCTACCTCCCTACTCACCACCATAGGGGCTGAGCTGGCCAACCACAGGTGTGAGCCTCACGAGATGGAATGGCTCTTCCAGCGCATCTCCCTTATCATCCTCCAGGGAAACGCCTTTCTCCATTCTGTCCGCCGGGGTTATGGGGAGGCCAGCATGTGGGACCCCATTTTCCCACCATACAGAGAGATGGGGCGGGTGAGAGAGATGGAGGCGATGATGGTGGGAGTTTGGCTCTTCCACGTTCGGACCATATCCTTGTTGTTATAATATATATTTATTATGTAGAATAGTTGTAATAATATCTCTTGTGATCCTTACCCTTTCCTCTTATTTATAGTCATAGTACCATTTTATACTTTTCAAGAATGCCTTACCATTGTGGTTTCATGTGGTACAGGATATTAAGAATGAATAATGAATTCATAATTCGTTCACCTGCCTTTCCCAAGCTACGGGCCTAATTACATGGCATGACTAAAACAAACAGATATGACTTCATATAGTTATTTATTCATTTATTTATTTATTTATTCATAACTGACTCCATATCAGTATTCTACTAGTAATTATCTAAACAAAGCTAATTAACAGCGATATGTTATTTTAAATAAGACAATGAATCGAAAAATACTACTTACTGTTAGTGGTGGTTATCATGTATTAGAAATAAAATTAAAATGATATCTGAAAAAACGTACTTGAGAACATGACTTCCTTCTTCGCATTTTAAGGGTTTTATATCTTTTGATGGAAAACAGTGACCGTTTTCGGATTGGCATTTCGTAAAATGGTACTGTATGTTAACAGCGAAAGAAAGCTGCGAAAGAACGCAGCGAAATAAATTGATGAGTTAGTATTAGAACAGGGGGAAATAACTCACCGAACGCGATAGTTTTGGGGCCCCAGGGACCACATTTTTCAAGTTAGAGAAAAGTCTATTTGCTTCCTTGGCACTTTTTACATAGGTGTGTAAATTTCCATGTCAGTCTGACCACGTCTACTACCATTTAACCGTGCACATCTGAATTTCAACCACCGCCCATTTCACAAATATATATTAGATTGTCCAATAATAATTCACCTGAAGCAATGCTGCTGTTGTTGTTGTTGTTGTTGTTGTTGTTGCTACTTAGAATATTTACTGTCTGGTTTTCTTTCTTTGCTTAAGAATTAACAAGTGATCTCTACTGCGAAATCATTGGCGTTATTGTTGTTGACAAATCCATCACCACCAGCATCACCACTACTATCACCATAGTATCAGGGCCGTCTTAATGCATGGGCATACTGGGCAGTTGCCCGGGAGACCCACGAGGATAGAGGGCCCATTTGTATTTTTATTCCTGTGAGTGGTTGTGTAGGATGGGGCCCCAGTGCTCTGCTTTGCCCGGGGGCCTATAATGCTGTTAAGACGGCCCTGCATAGTATCACAATGACTCTCGCTGCCACTGAATACACACTTACACACACACACACCTACACACACACACACTTACACATATATGTGACTGCATATTTTATAAATATTTTTATATCTATATCTATCTCATCGTCATCATAATCATCATCATCATCACCATCATCATTATTTTATGTTCCTTTTTCCATGATTGTATGACTTGGACAGATCTTCTTTTCATTGCATTCCATGATTGCATGGGTTGGACAGGTTTCCAATCATTGCACTCCATTGTCATCTCCACTGTGAGGTTTAGCATTTTGAGGTCAGTCCTCAACACTTTTGCTTTCAGGTCTTCCCCAATCTTCTGCTACTGCAGCTGCTTTCTTCCACTGACATCTGATACTGTTGTGGTGATGAAAATGGAAAAGGAGGAGCTCTCGGGTCAAAGAATAGGAGGGGGAAGGGGAAGGATGATGGGCTCTAGGTGTAGGGCATTGTGGCATTGGGGCTATGCCCTGCGGACAAAAGCCAGGAAAATCTGCTGCAACAGCCACCCCACCTCGCAGGGCTCCTTCCTCAGATAGGCTGCCAAAGTTCCGATCTTGTGGAGGAACTCAGCAATACTTATTCACACAGCAATTGTTATCTATATGCATCAAATGTCTATACCAGCACATTCTTCTCTCTTGTACACCATATCTGATTCTTCTTATACTCAGTTTTTCTATCAGCTCTTCTATGCTTTGTCACTCATGCACACATGTTACACATTCAATGAAGCATAACTTGCTTCATTTAACCCCTACCTTCACTTCCAATGCCTCACTGCCATGCAACATCATACATTTCTTATGCAAGCATTATAAAATCTGTCTGTCATTCAGGAATATTAAATGTTGTTTTCCTACTGTGGTAGTTGGACTTTTACCATCTTATTCTAGTTCCTCTGCTTTCAGAGCAATCTCCTTCACTGCTAATTAGGTTACCTAGGGAACAAAAACTATTAACTACTTCTATAGTACCTTTCCAGGATTCTAAAGAGTTTATTTCATTGCTGCCCTTACTTCACACTATTCTAGTACATCTGCCACATGCAAAATCTACTTTTTCTGTTAGTCTGCCTGCTATCCCATTACACCTCTTATGTACTATACCAATGTGAACTTTGTATAGAGCTCCTACTTGCTCCTTTTCTGCGAACACAAGCATTTCTCTGGTGGTATCAGAGTCTTGTCTACTTTCCTACTTATTAACATTTTTGCCTTTTGCTAGATTTACTCTAAGCTCTTTTGATTCTGAATTTTGTTTCCATGACAGGAATTTCTTCTTTAGTTATTCCACATATTCATCTATGAAAACTGTTTTAACCTGGAAAACTATAATAAACAGGAGGGTCTTGAGACAATAATTATTGAGAGCCTTAATCCTTTAGCATTTACATCGGCCATATCCAACCAGATTTCTCTCACCTCTTTCTGTTCAAACTGGCTGTAACCAGTTACTCATACTGATGTTAAGGTATTGTTCTCAAGATAAAAAACAGCAAAATCTCATAGATTTGATATTATGTGAGGTAAAGTGTTTACCACAAAAATACAATAGTATATAGAGAATAATGTAAATGATAAAGGATTAATGAACACCCATCTTCACATTGAATTATCACTAAACCCACTTTCTACTCTCACTTTACTGGCAGCACCTGTGTGCAAGGCTGGCACTGTACTCACAAGCCCCACATCTACACCCACTTTCCTGAAGATAACAAATTGTGGTACTCTGACAAAGGCCTTTTCCAGATCTACAAAAGCTATCTACAGCAGCTTACACTTAGCTAGGAATTTCTCTTGCAGTTGTTTCAATAAGAAGAGAGCATCTGTGGTGCTCTTTCCTGGCACAAAGCCAAATTGCCTCTCATCTTATTTCATTCTTTCCTTAATTATTTGTGCTAATACTTTTTCCATTACTTTCATAACTTAATCCATCAGTGTCATGCCTCTGTAGTTGTTCCTTTCTAGTGCATCATCTTTTCCCTTGTAACTATTAAGGATTAGATTGCTTTACCAGTCATTGTGTATAGCACCATAAGTATTACCCAATTGACTATGTGGGTGTCTAGCCCAAGTCCTATTTCCCCAGATGAGTTCAGCATCCCAGTGATTATCTCTGATGGACTAGCAGCTTTTCTGTTTGTCATCTCTCTGATTGCTGTATTGACCATATATATATATATATATATATATATATATATATATATATATATATATATATATATATATACCATCCTCATTGTTTAATGTCTATTTTCCATGCTAGCATGGGTTGGACGAGTTGTCCCATTGTGAGACAAGCCAGGTCAGATGACTATGACTCGATCATACAGAACTGTTTCTAGCTTGGTTTCTATGGCTGGATGCCCTTCCTAACGCCAACCACATTTACAGTGTGGGTTGAGTGCTTTTTGTTGTGATACCAACAACTTTACAGTGTAAGAGTGGTGTAATCAGATGTGGGTGGGGTATTAGAGTGTGGGAGATGTATGGAAGGGGAGGGAGGGTAGTGGTAATGAGGTGCCTTCTAGATGCATGCTTCAGTCCGTGTGCATGGGAAGGTGGGTCTTCTATATTACTGCATAACGCCAAAGATCTCAATCCTGTGTCATTATCTTTGAGAGGTGCAATTGTGCAAGGTCAGATTTTATCACCTCATCCCAGAACTTTCTGGGTCTTCCTACTCCATAACTTCCATCAATTCGCACCTTTTTATACAGCTGTCATCTTTCATATGCATCACATACCAATACTCTCTAGTATACTGCATCTAATCCCCCTTATGCTTAATTCTCTCTCAGTTCATTTACACTTTGCCATTCGTGTATTTTACTATTACACATCCATCGGAGCATGCAGGCTTCATTTATTTTCAATCTCTGCAGGTCCTTTGCACAGTGCCCAGGTTTCACTACTGTGTAACATTACTGTTCATATACAAGCATTGTACAATCTGCCCTTCATTTTAAGGGAAAAACCTTTTGTAGCTATACACACACACACACACACACACACACACACATGTATTTGTGTGTGTGTGAAGGAAGGAGCTTTGTTGTGTCCTTCAGTAAGATATTTTATGTTGCTCCAGTTCACCCAGCTGGCAAAAATGAGTTGTATCTGTAATTCAAAGGACCAGCCTTGTCACATTCTGTGTCTCACTGAATCTCCCTGAGAAATATGTTAAGGTTATAATTTCATGAGCAAGCTGTTCTGTTTATCATAACAACTGGAACACCAGTTGTTGTAACCAATGGAGTGCCAGTTATATATATGTATGCATGTGTGTGTGTTTCCGTATATGTGTGCATGCATGTGTGTGTGAGAGAGGGTGTGTGTATGTGTCACTTGGTTAAGAAAATCAGGTCTTCTATTAATTCTTTACCATTTACATTACTCTATATATACTATTGTATTTTTGTGGTAAAGGCTTTATCTCACATAATAACGAACCTACAAGACTTTGATGTTATTTATTTTGAGAACAATACCTTAACATCAATATAAGCATCTTGAAACGAACCAGACATTTTTCTTTTTTCCAAGCTCAAGAGGGTCATCGTGAGGACCCGTTTTCTGGATGTGGAAGCCATCAAGAGGGCCATGACAATAGTTTGGGAGTAGTATTAAAACAGATTGAAAATCATAGCCTGCCACTACCACAGAGCTTCGGTCAGCCGCCACTAGACTGGCATTGGACTACAACTTAGTGGGCTGGCATCTGCGACTATGTCACCTTACTGACCTGGATGGGGGGAGGGGAACCTGCCTAGGCTGGTTTACTGTGTGTGGGGGTAAATAGTTAGTTAGCCGAGCAGCTTCCGTCACATTTGCACCTGCGCAAAGTTGTGGAGGCTGATTGGGGCTCACAAGGGATCGGGTGAAGGCTTTAAGAACATCATTTTTGCCCGTTCCCTTGTCACTTCAATTTGGATTGCCTTGACAATGTAACCTTATTATGTAAGATGTTGTCTGATGAGATTATGGCACTGGAATGTGGAATTGCATGGCCACTGTTGTCATTGAAATATGTATCACAGGCAGGCACTTTGCTCTAGCTCCCTCTAATATTGTCCTCAGCATCAGGATATGACTGGTCGTTGATCATCCCTCTCTGAAGCCATTCTGGTTGTCCCTGAGCTTCTTCTCCATCTCGGGCTGGATCCTGTTAAGAATCATCCTGTTGACGGTCTTTGTCACAAGTGACCTCAGTGAGATCCCCCTGTAGTTGTTGGTGTTAGAGAGCTCTTCCTTCTTTGGCATTCGGACGATGTTACTGTTCCTCCATTGATTCGGTTGGATTCAGGGCAACTCCTTTCTCCAGTGCCTGGTTACAGAACCCCAGGATGATATCATCAAAATAACACCTCTTCATCACCTCTGATGCCACTCCATCTTCTCCATGAGCCTTGCCCTCCTTGATCTTCTTCTTGGCTCTCTGAAGCTACTCTCTGGTGAAGGGTCCTGTCTCAATATCCAGTTCCTCAAACAGCCGCCTGATCTCCCCAGTGTTCTGGGCTGTGGAGGGCGGCTCTCCTAGTAGGGTCCTAAAATGGTCCAGCCATTTCCTCTTCCTATCCTTGGGCCCTGTTCCCTGGATCTGACTCGAACACCTTCTCTTCCTCCCTGTGATCTCGTTGATGATCATTCAGCTCTCCTTACATCCAGACCTGCCAACCGCTCTCTCCACACTTCTGATCTACTCTATCAGTGCCTCCTCTCTGGCCTCAGTGTAAGCAGTACAGAGTTCTTCCCTCATCACCTCCACATTCTCCTTCCTCTCCTCTGTAGGATCAGCATAGAATTGGTCCTTGGCAGCTTTCATGTGTTCTCTGGCTGCACACACTTTTTGGGTCTGCAGAGCTGACGTGCTTCCTCTTATTCTTTCTCCTCGGCACCAGGGTCTCACTTGCTTCCGCCACTGCATTGATGAAGTACCCGTACCTCCTCATCACACTCTCCTGAGTCCCTTCAATCTCTCTCTCCTCTGCCTCTCCACACAGAGCATTGAACCTGTTCCTCACTTCTACTGTGAATCTCTCCTGTAGCTTATCATCTTCCTTGAAAGCTCCCCAGTCATAGATTGCTCTCCGGGGCTGAGCCTTGCTCTTTAAGCTCACCCGGACCTCACTCATAACAAGCCGGTGGTCACTACCCAGTGTACTGAAATAGCTGTATAGTTCTGTGTTCAGAACACTATTCCGCCACTTTTTACTCACCAGAATGAAATCAATCTGGGACTTGGACAGGTGCATATCTGAGATGTAGGTCCACATCTTCCCCGGATTCTTCCTAAACCTTAGGTTGGTTGCCATCAAGTTCACCTCCAGCAGGGTGTCTCTCAGTAGTCTTCCATTTCGGTTGGTGTTATGGAAGTACCAGCAAGGATCTTCACTGCTCTCCTTACTCAATGTCCATTTAAGTCCCCCAGAACAAGCAGGATGTTGTGAGCTTGTGTGGTGTTGATAGCTCTACACACCTCCTCATGGAAATCCTCTACACTTACATCATTGTCTCCCTCGGTTGGACTATAGGCTGAGATGACTGTCAGTCTTGGGTTTCCATTGAAGGTCACCCTCAACACTCGCAGGGAGACAGGTATGATTTTCCTCACCAATAGACTGGTTTTTGCACTGAAAACAAAACCCACTCCTTCTACTGCAGGATTCGTCATGTTCCTCACTGCCGATGAGGTGATGAGCTGGCTCCTCTTTCCAATCATCACACTCCTCACGGGCTCATCGTGAAGGATCCTGTGTTCTTGAATCGCAAGTATCTGCATACCACTCTCCTCAAACAGATGACCCAATTCCTCTCTCTTCAGCGTCCGAACAGTCTTCATATTCAGAGTGCCCATTTTAATGGCACTCTGAATATATATATATTACAAAAAATCACGGTCAACAACTTACATGGCAACTTACATCCATTCTTTTATCCTTTATTTCTACATCTGTTTCAATATGGTTATAATGGTATATGTATTTGCAGAACTGGAGATTATTAGTTAACAATTAACTACACCATACATAACACCTGTAACTCACATTTCTTCAGAAAATTATGAAGAATAAGACAAAGTTTACCAACCTCAGGTTCTGTCTACCAAATTCAATTGAAGAAACATTGGTAAAACAGGCTATGGTTGAAGAAACCTCTCCAAGGTGCCATACATTGGAATTAATCCTGGACCGAAATGTTTGTGATGCAAATTCTTAATCACACAGTCATGTTGTTGTTATCACAGCTCACACCTATGAAGGTTTAGCTTGCCTCATACAAAGTTGCATATCAAAGGAGGTTTCTTGATGGTTTTAAATGGTTGAGGTCACAAGTCTTAACATAAAAAAAATCTATCCCCAGGGCTGAATGCCTGTCTGTTTCAGGGGTAATCTCCAGCTGCTGGAACTATTTTCTTTTTTTATCTAAATAGACTGAAGCATTTGCTCAATTATAAAACATGTCGAGGAATTAAATTATGTTTGTGAGTAAAAGACCCTAACCACTAGGACACATACCATTATACACAACCATGTCTGCTTGATATTTTCTCTGGTGGAAAAGAATTCAATTCCAACAGAAGATATAGCTAATCCTATTATTCAATATTTACAAAGAAGATTTGTCCAAGATATAAGTAAGAATTTTAGAAGGGGATGAATCTTTGAAATGTCTCTAATGGATTTAATAATCTCTTGCCAAAATATTGTTTAAGCAGGATAATAATTCCAAATCAATGAAAATATTGTAAAAATCCAAAGTACTACATTTCTTTTTGCCAGTCTTATATACCATAACAGTGATTATGATGATGATGATGATGATGGTGATAATGACGACGTGTGTTTAAGTTTCTCCTATTTCCACATAAATGCAACATGAAGGACCAACATGGGACTTATTTACTAGACATATGAAAACAATATTCAAAATATGATCCAGAAAAACCTGAGACGACATGATAAAATCTGACCTTGCACACTTGCACCTCTCTAAGACAATGTCACTGGATCGAGACCTTTGGTGCTAAACAATAATACAGAAGACCCGCCTTCCCTTATGCACAAAGTTAAACCTACAGTCAGTAGGCACCTCTTAACCAAATATACACCCCAACCCACTACCCCTACTCCATCCTCCCACTCCCACCCACGTCACCCTTTCTCTGAAAAGTTATCTATTACCACTCTGGGACAAGGAACCTATTTCGTGTATCATTTAGTTAATTGGGCTTGCTCAAAAGTATTGATTCATATTGCTTTCATACAGCTATGACTTTGATACATTCCAAATATGTATATATATATATATATATATATATTGTTATACTTGGGGAGGGTCATATTTGTGTAATATTGCCAGAATTAATAACAGAACACACTCACTGTTTGGTTGGTTTTCGCTTCTCGCTGCGAGAAGCGAAAACCAACCAAACAGTGAGTGTGTTCTGTTATTAATTCTGGCAATATTACACAAATATGACCCTCCCCAAGTATAACAATATTTGTTTCGACACACGATTTCATATAAAAAAACCTCGCTAAACTAATTCATCGCCGCTATATATATATATATATATATATATATCATCATCATCGTTTAACGTTTATCTTCCACGGTAGCATGGGTTTAGACAGGAATTGTCCCACGTGAGGCAAGATTAGTGTCTTGCTCGTATAGGACTGTCTAGCGGGTTTTCTACGGCTGGATGCCCTTCCTAACACCAACCACGTTTACAGTGTGGACTGGGAGGTTTTTACCGTGTTACCTACACGGCCACATTACAGCGTGGACTGTGTTTTTTTATCGTGACACCTACACGACCTCATTTATTTAGGACTGGATGTTGTGGTACCAACATAACTTTACAGAGAAAGGGGTGGTGTAGATGGGGGTGGGGGTAGTGGGAGGGGGGTGTATTTTTGGTTAGGAGGTGCCTACTGACTGTAGGTTTCGCTTTGTACTTAGGCAAGGCGGGTCTTCTGTATTACTGCGTAGCACACTTTTAAAATACAGCTGATGTCTTTCATGCGCATCACGTGACCATACCAACGTAGTCTTCTTTCGAATAAACAGCATCTGATCCCTCTTATTCCTAATTTCTCACTTAGTCCATTTATGCTTTGCCGTTCACGTATATTACTATTACACATCCAATGGAGCATGCAGGCTTCGTTCCTCTCCAGCCTACGTATATCCTCTGCACACAATGCCCAAGTCTCACTGTCATGTAACATTGCTGTTTGTATACAGGCATCATACAGTCTGCCTTTCGTTTTTAGGGAAAAACCTTTAGCAGCCAATAGTGGTATAAGCTCTCTGAACTTTTTCCACCCCGTTCTGACTCTAGCTACAGTACTTTCAGAGCACTCTCCTCCACTGCTGATTTTGTCATCCAGGTAACGGAAGGTGTCTACTATTTCTATAGAACCATCTGGGCAATGGAAGGAGCTAGTATCCTGTGGGTACTTGCTACTACTTATTGCACCTGAGCACTGGCCACATATAAAATCTATGTTCTTAGTTAGTTTACCTGTGATCTCACTACATCTTTTATGCACCTATACTTTGCATTTGTGACATAAAATGGAGTTTCTGCCTACTCCTTTCCTACACACTGAGCATGGTCATTTCCCAGAGGGGACCAGTACCTTATTTTCCTTCCTACATACTAGAACTTTAGTCTTAGACAAGTTAATTCTAAGGCCTTTTGATTCTAGGCCATGCTTCCATGTTTGGAATTTCTTCTCTAGTTCAGCCATTGATTCAGCTATGAACGTAAGATCATCTGCGTATAGAAGTTCCCATGAGCAGCCTGTCTTGAACTCCTCTGTTATAGCCTGGAGGGTGATAATAAATAGTAGGGGGTTAAGGACGGAGCCTTGATGAACACCGACTTTTACGCTAAACTCTTCACTATATTCATTGTTAATTCTAACCTTGCTGACTGTTTCTTTATATATGGCTTGTATAGCTCTCACAAGCCATTCATCAACACCTACTTTTCTAAGAGCCCACCAGATAATGGAGCGGGGGACTCTGTCAAAGGCTTTTTCCAAGTCGACAAAAGCTAAGTATAGGAGTTTACTTTTAGCTAGGTACTTCTCCTGTAGTTGTCGTACAATGAAAAGAGCGTCTGTGGTACTTTTACCTGACACAAAACCCAAACTGCATTTCATCTAGATCAATTCACTCTCTGATTAGTTGCGCTATAACTTTTTCTGTGACCTTCATGACCTGGTCAATCAATTTAATGCCTCTATAGTTTCCCCTATCTAGGGCATCTCCTTTACCCTTGTAGCAGTTAATGATGATGCTGCTACGCCAGTCATTTGGTATGACCCCATTCTGTATTACTTGGTTTACTATCCGGGAGACCAGAGTGTGTCCCACCGATCCAGATGCTTTCAGCATTTCAGCAACTATTTCCAAAGGCCCAGTTGCCTTGCCTATCTTCATATCTTTGATTGCCTTACTTATTATACTACCTTCAAATTGCACTGCTGGTCCCTCTATTGGATTGATTTGGGGCAGACTATTTTTTTCCCACTTATCCTAGTCATTTAGTAGCCTTTCGTAGTGACACTTCCAAGCTACCTTCTTATCAGTATCAGTGAGGGCAAGTATACCATCATCATTACGGACACACTTTTCCCCAACAATATCATGGTTTTCCTTGACACATTGTCTAGCAATCCTGAACACCTCATGTTTTTGGTCCTCACGTTGTAGAACATGCTTGAACTTTCTTTCCTCTGCTTCCCTTCTTGCAAGGTACACTTGTCTCCTAGCTTCCCTCCTGGCCACTTGATAGTGTTCTCTACTTCCCCCATCCCGCCATACTTTCCAAGCTTGCTTTTTGGCCTTGATTGACTCCTCCACCTTACTGTTCCACCACCATGTTACTCTCCTCCTGCCTATAGGCCTGCTCCAGCCACACACTTCATCTGCCGCCTTCAGCAGGTTAGCTTTCAGGAATTCCCACTGTTCCTCTATATTGTACGTCTCTAATTGCTCTTCCTTACTGTCGAAAGCATCAAGTAATATGCTTTTAAATTTGTTACTGGCTGTGGGGTCCTTTAACTTCCATATTTTTCTCAGGGTAGTCCTCCTCTGTTGTCGAGTACGTCTCGTCCTGACTATGAGGTCACTGACTATGAAGCTATGTTGGGAGGGGCATTCTTCGCGGGGGAGGGATTTAGTGTTTACAATCGACACTTTGCCACGTCTTCTGGTAAGGATATAATCTACCTGACTGGCGTGTTCCCCTGATCTATAGGTGATCAAGTGATTGTCTTGTTTTTTGAAGTTAGTGTTACAGATAGTTAGGTTATTTGCGTCACAGAATTCCTCATTTCTGGTACCAAACCCATAGCCTCCATGGATTCCGTCATAACCGTCACAATGTTGTCCAACATGACCATTTAGGTCGGCAGCAATAATTATGTAGTCACTGTCGGTTAGTTGGGAGGTAGTGAGCATTAGCGACTCATGGAATCTGTCTTTTATAATGCCAGGCAGTCTAGATTGGGGTGCGTAAGCGGTCTTATTTTGATTATTCTGTTATTCACTCTATTTACGTCAATTACCTTATCTACCCATTTTTCTGCTAACATAATTCCTACTCCACCCAGCCCATTTTCATTTCCCACCCAGAAAAGTTTATAGCATCGTTTTTTACCCACAATGAATCTAGCAGACCCACCCCTCCACCTTGTCTCTTGGACGCAACAAGCATCAACTTCCTTATGTTCAAGCATCTCTACAACCTCATTAGAGTGACCTTTTAAAGTGCTTACATTCATGGTACCAACTCTGAAGTTTTTGATTTCGTTGGGTGGATGGAAGAGATGGGTTTGAGGTGTAGGGGGGGGGGGGGGAGGGTGGGGTGGGGGGTGAGGGAGATGGGGTTATGTTTGCCATCCGCGTCTGAAATAAAGAGGAATCCTTGTATTTTTGTCCGGCTACATGAGGTGAATTTATCTTTATCTTTGACATTGTCATTTGAGTGTCCAGATTCTTCGTACTCTCCAGAATCCCACAGTCCATCTAGCATATCAAAGGCAACCAGGTTTAAACTTAAGGAGTGAATAGCCGAGGTGGTGGTTTTGTGTAAGAGATTGGTAAGAGAGACGTATAAGCTGCTGAATTATGATTGGACCATCTAATAATGGTGGCAAGTGGGGACAGGGATATGGGGAAGTTAACTAGAAGGTTATTATTTTAAATCTAAACCTATAAACGGACGTATAACAGTAATCAGTGTTTAAATACGAGAAGGTTATTAAACGAACGTATAACAGTAATCAGAGCTTAACTACAAGAAGGAGGTTTTTGAGGGTCTGACAGAATTAACGAATAAAATTGAAAGCTTGGATTCTAAGTAAATGGACCGTGTAAAACATAGAGAGAGACAAGAAAATGGCGTAAATACAATTACATTTCTCAAACGTCCCAGGGATGAAGATTCGAAGAATTCTGAAATTTTCAGACCAGGTGATGTGTTGTTTCTTTGAGCAAGACACTTTATTTCACATTGCTCCAGTTTACTCAGCTGTAGAAATGAGATGATAGGGACTGGGGTCCATATCATTCCACTGCAAAGTGGTCGTGGAGGTGCCACGGCAAAAAAGCACCCAGCACTCACTGTAAATGAGGTTGGTGTTAGGAAGGGCATCCAGCTGTAGCAATCAAGCCAGAATCAGTTCCCGTCCCACCCTTGCAAGCTGGGAAAAAGCGGACGTAAAATGGTAAGTAAAATGATAAGAAGATACTGAAGAAGTAGAACCCCAACGATGTGCCCTGTGGTTTCAGCTTGTTTTCTCAAGGGTACTGTTGCTCATTAGGTTCAACAGTAGTTTGGTCAGTTAATATGTAAATATGGTGTCTGTAGAATTAGGTTCCTTGTTCCGGTCATCAGAGAATGATGTGGAATCTACCTGGTGGGATTGTGGATGATCATTCTAGCGGAAGTTACCAGAGGAATACTACACTTAGGCTATTCTTAGAGAGTAGAGAGGGGGAGCAAGGAGGAAGTAAAGCACAGGTTGAATGGAAAGAAGTTATATACTTGTGTGTATCTCACAGACATACTACACAAACCTTCACACAGATGCAAAGATAAACACATTTATGTGTATATATGTATGTGTGTGTGTGTGTTTGTATTTGTGTATATATATATATATATATATACACATACACATATGGGATCACAGGTAAGCTAACTGAGAATATAGATTTTATACGTGGCCGGTGCTCAGGTGCAATAAGTAGCAGCAAGTGCCCACAGAATACTAGCTCATTCCATTGCACAGATGGTTCTATAGAAATAGTGGACACCTTCCGTTACCTGGGTTACAAAATCAGCAGTGGTGGAGGGTGCTCTGAAAGTACAGTAGCTAGAGTCAGAATAGGATGGAAAAAGTTCAGAGAGCTTATTGGCCGCTAAAGGGTTCTCCCTAAAAATGAAAGACAGGCTGTATGATGCCTGCATACGAACAGCAATGTTACATGGCAGTGAGACCTGGGCATTGTGTGCAGAGGATATACGCTGACTGGAGAGGAACGGAGCTTGCATGCTCCATTGGATGTGTAATAGTAATATACGTGAACGGCAAAGCATACATGAACTAAGTGAGAAATTAGGAATAAGAGGGATCAGATGTTGTTTACTCGAGAGAAGACTATGTTGGTACAGTCATGTGATGCGCATGAAAGACGACAGCTGTATAAAAAAGTGCAGGGCGATAAAAATAGACGGTAGCCACGGAGTAGGCAGACCCAGAAAAACCTGGGATGACTCGATAAATTCCGACCTCACACACTTACACTTCTCCAAGACAATGTCACTGGACCGAGATCTTTGGCACTACACAGTAATACAGAAGACCTGCCTTGCCTAAGTACAAAGCGAAACCTACAGTCAGTAGGCACCTCTTAACCAAGATATACCCCCATCCCATCCCACCACCCCTTTCAATGTAAAGTTATGTTGGTACCACAACATCCAGTCCCAAATAAATGAGGTCGTGTAGGTGTCACAACAAAAAAACACAGTCCACACTGTAATGTGGCCGTGTAGGTAACACGGTAAAAACCTCCCAGTCCCACACTGTAAATGTGGTTAGTGTTAGGAAGGGCATCCAGCCGTAGAAAACCCGCTAGACAGTCCTATATGAGCAAGACAACCAATCTTGTCTCAAGTGGGAAAATTCCCGTCCAAACCCATGCTAGCGTGGAAGATGGACGTTAAACGATGATGATGATGATGACATATACATTCACACATGAAAGCACTAAACATGCCTAGATATGTAGACACAAAATGTACACAGCACTATATGTAATCATATAAAGACAGATAGCATGAACACACACACACACTCACATAAAAACAGAAATAAAACAAGTATATCAGGTAAAGATGGACCTCATGGAGTTTCCATATACAGTATAGGGGGATACCATAATCTTTTTAGTGTTTTGTGACCCCTAAAGGTCTTAATCTGGTTCTATATGGACACCCATGACCCAGAAGGGGATTGAAGAATAAAATTTACTACACAGCACCACCTACATCCTGTCACATTAAAAACAAAAGTAGAAAAAGGAACATTACCTAATATCACAGTTGCTCAAATTTTCATTAATCTCATTTCCCCTAGTATCCTAAAATATTTAATAAAAAAACACCAACAAACTTCTATACTCCACTCCTCCAAGTTTTGACTGTAATTTATCCTATCATAGGAACACAAAATTTAGCAGATATAACTAAACCATTGAGCAACAACGCAATAACCCAAGCTACAATTTATGATGCCAACAACAGCCCTTGCAATCAAATATGAATCTCGATACCAGGATCAACTGTTAAGAAAGTGTTAGCTCAGTCTGTGTAAAACAGGATCAACTGTTAAGAAGGTGTTATAATTCCAGTCTGTGTATGCCAGCATCAACTGTTAAGAAGGTGTTATAATTCCAGTCTGTGTATGCCAGCATCAACTGTTAAGAATGTGTTATAATTCCAGTCTGTGTATGCCAGCATCAACTGTTAAGAAGGTGTTATAATTCCAGTCTGTATGCCAGCATATCAATAAAGTGATATAATCTCAGTCTGTGTACACTAAGATCAACTGTTGAGAAAGTGTTATAATCTCAGTCTGTGTACACTAAGATCAACTGTTGAGAAAGTGATATAATCTCAATCTGTGTAACACTAAGATCAACTGTTGAGAAAGTGTTATAATCTCAGTCTGTGTACACTAGGATCAACTGTTGAGAAAGTGTTATAATCTCAGTCTGTGTTCACTAGGATCAACTGTTGAGAAAGTGTTATAATCTCAGTCTGTGTACACTAAGATCAACTGTTGAGAAAGTGTTATAATCTCAGTCTGTGTACACTAAGTTCAACTGTTGAGAAAGTGATATAATCTCAGTCTGTGTTCACTAGGATCAACTGTTGAGAAAGTGTTATAATCTCAGTCTGTGTACACTAAGATCAACTGTTGAGAAAGTGTTATAATCTCAGTCTGTGTACACTAAGATCAACTGTTGAGAAAGTGATATAATCTCAATCTCTGTTCACTAGGATCAACTGTTGAGAAAGTGATATAATCTCAGTCTGTGTACACTAGGATCAACTGTTGAGAAAGTGTTATAATCTCAATCTGTGTAACACTAAGATCAACTGTTGAGAAAGTGATATAATCTCAGTCTGTGTTCACTAGGATCAACTGTTGAGAAAGTGTTATAATCTCAGTCTGTGTTCACTAGGATCAACTGTTGAGAAAGTGATATAATCTCAGTCTGTGTTCACTAAGATCAACTGTTGAGAAAGTGATATAATCTCAATCTCTGTTCACTAGGATCAACTGTTGAGAAAGTGTTATAATCTCAATCTGTGTACACTAGGATCAACTGTTGAGAAAGTGTTATAATCTCAGTCTGTGTACACTAAGATCAACTGTTGAGAAAGTGATATAATCTCAATCTCTGTTCACTAGGATCAACTGTTGAGAAAGTGATATAATCTCAGTCTGTGTTCACTAGGATCAACTGTTGAGAAAGTGTTATAATCTCAGTCTGTGTTCACTAGGATCAACTGTTGAGAAAGTGTTATAATCTCAGTCTGTGTACACTAAGATCAACTGTTGAGAAAGTGATATAATCTCAATCTCTGTTCACTAGGATCAACTGTTGAGAAAGTGATATAATCTCAGTCTGTGTTCACTAGGATCAACTGTTGAGAAAGTGTTACAATCTCAATCCCTGTTCACTAGGATCAACTGTTGAGAAAGTGATATAATCTCAGTCTGTGTACACTAAGATCAATTGTTGAGAAAGTGTTATAATCTCAGTCTGTGTACACTAAGATCAACTGTTGAGAAAGTGTTACAATCTCAGTCTGTGTACACTAAGATCAACTGTTGAGAAAGTGATATAATCTCAGTCTGTGTTCACTAGGATCAACTGTTGAGAAAGTGATATAATCTCAGTCTGTGTACACTAAGATCAACTGTTGAGAAAGTGATATAATCTCAGTCTGTGTTCACTAGGATCAACTGTTGAGAAAGTGTTACAATCTCAATCCCTGTTCACTAGGATCAACTGTTGAGAAAGTGATATAATCTCAGTCTGTGTACACTAAGATCAATTGTTGAGAAAGTGTTATAATCTCAGTCTGTGTACACTAAGATCAACTGTTGAGAAAGTGTTACAATCTCAGTCTGTGTACACTAAGATCAACTGTTGAGAAAGTGATATAATCTCAGTCTGTGTTCACTAGGATCAACTGTTGAGAAAGTGATATAATCTCAGTCTGTGTACACTAAGATCAACTGTTGAGAAAGTGATATAATCTCAGTCTGTGTTCACTAAGATCAACTGTTGAGAAAGTGATATAATCTCAGTCTGTGTTCACTAAGATCAACTGTTGAGAAAGTGTTATAATCTCAGTCTGTGTACACTAAGATCAACTGTTGAGAAAGTGTTACAATCTCAGTCTGTGTTCACTAAGATCAACTGTTGAGAAAGTGATATAATCTCAGTCTGCGTACACTAAGATCAACTGTTGAGAAAGTGATATAATCTCAGTCTGTGTTCACTAAGATCAACTGTTGAGAAAGTGTTATAATCTCAGTCTGTGTACACTAGGATCAACTGTTGAGAAAGTGATATAATCTCAGTCTGTGTTCACTAAGATCAACTGTTGAGAAAGTGATATAATCTCAGTCTGTGTACACTAAGATCAACTGTTGAGAAAGTGATATAATCTCAGTCTGTGTACACTAAGATCAACTGTTGAGAAAGTGTTATAATCTCAGTCTGTGTACACTAAGATCAACTGTTGAGAAAGTGATATAATCTCAGTCTGTGTTCACTAGGATCAACTGTTGAGAAAGTGTTATAATCTCAATCTGTGTTCACTAGGATCAACTGTTGAGAAAGTGTTATAATCTCAATCTGTGTTCACTAGGATCAACTGTTGAGAAAGTGTTATAATCTCAATCTGTGTTCACTAGGATCAACTGTTGAGAAAGTGTTATAATCTCAGTCTGTGTACTCTAGGATCAACTGTTGAGAAAGTGATATAATCTCAGTCTGTGTTCACTAGGATCAACTGTTGAGAAAGTGTTATAATCTCAGTCTGTGTACACTAAGATCAACTGTTAAGAAAGTGATATAATCTCAGTCTGTGTACACTAAGATCAACTGTTGAGAAAGTGTTATCATCTCAGTCTGTGTTCACTAAGATCAACTGTTGAGAAAGTGATATAATCTGTCTGTGTACACTAAGATCAACTGTTGAGAAAGTGTGGCAAACATTTTAAATGACATAAATTCAAAATCTAAACTAAGCTACTAAATAGTATAAGGAGGATTGGTATCACTTTGGAATAGATAATCTGTATGTAGATTACTTGATAATTCATTTCCTTTTCTTCAATGAAAAACTCTTTAATCGAAATAGATGATATATTTAATCCTATTGCTGACACAGTATTTGCAAAGAATATTTATGCAAGATATAAGTAAGATGTTTAGAAGTGGAATCATCATTGCCATATGTTTAATAGAGGTAATAATGTCTTGCCAACGGATTATAGTTTCAGCAATTTTCAGCAGGATGCCTCTGTCCATAATTCAAAATCAATAAAATCAATGAGAGAATGATAAGGATCTAAATGACTAAGTCTATAAGAATTCAGTAGATCTGAGCTCACTCTAAAATCTTTGTTGGTCTTAGATAAACATAATGAACAAATTATGTCTAATCAATTTATTGCAAGTCAATTTACTGTCAGGTTACTCAGAACCTATAAGAGCTGAGTTCAATCAGTACATTGGTCCAAGGCCTGGAAAGCCAAAGAGGGACTCATTAATATCTGTTTACCAAGTGGTAGTCTAGAAGAATTATAAGGGTGTTGTATGCCTCTACATTTGTTCTGTCTCACTAAACTCTGAATTCAAATCTCACCAAGGTCAATTTTGCCCTTTATCTTTTTTGGATAAAGTATCAGTCATTGGGCAGTAGTAGATTGGTGGAATTGGGAAAGAGTTGGATGGAATACTTTGCAGTATCTGATTCAGCTCTGTAGTTGTGGGTTCAAATCCTAGCTCCTTTTTCCAGAAGTTATGACCAGTAGATAGTATCAGCAATGGAAATACAAATGAAAACATAGTCTATTTTTGTCCCATTTAATGATCAGCTCTTTTTTTGAAATGATGAGTTTAAAGCTAGCCATGTTGATGGGTTGGCTTCTTGATTAAAACTTATGCTAACTCAGTTTGAGGTCTGCATTAAATTAAACTAGCTTAAAACATTCTCAAAATCATTTGCAGCAATGCTTTGTAACCTATTTGTCTCCAAAGTTAAGAAACAATATGCATGCACAATTTGACCTGAAACCAAAATATACAATAGAAACTGAAACTAGAATAACAGAATGAAATAACTTGGTGACATTTTCACTTGGATGTTGACAACCAGAATAACAGAATGAAATAATCAAGTGACATTCTCACTGGGATGCTGCCAACTGGAATAGAAGAATGAAATAACCTGGTGACATTCTCACTTGGATATTGGTAATGAATTGTTCTAGCACCATACAAACAAGTGATCACATATGATAATGATTGAACATTTTGGGACTTAAATATAGATAGATACTGAAAGGTTATGGCACATACTGAGATATTGTGAGACACAACCAACACATGCTAGTATTAGAATTGTCTTGTTGCACTGGTTCCATAATCTACAGTTTATGTTAGAATCATTTCTCATTATTTTATTTTTGTATTTATTTGTGGTTAGACATTGGTCTGTTTTAGTCCAGAGCTTTTGAGCCATTTTAGGCTTTCAATTTGGTTTGCTTCTTTGTCATCAAGCCTTGCTGGTTATTGGCTATGGTCTGGTTTTTCTCTTCAATTTTTACTTTAGTATATTTTGAAATTTCATTTTAATTCTAGCCTTTTCTTTTTTTTATTCTTTTCTGTTGTTTTGTCTCTTACTAAATATTTTTTCAGTGACATTAGTTTCCAGTTTATAATTTATTTACTTATAACTTATCAATAAGAAGAATCAGATGTAGTTTGCAAAAGAAAAAAGTTTGCATTGGTGTGGGTATGTGGTGCATATGGATGATGGTCATTGGGTGTAGAAGTGGTGAGAGTGGAACTCAAAATAGGGAACCTCGCAGAGGAGATGATGAAGGACTGCAACAAGTGAAGGGAGTTCGTACTAGAACAGACTTGTTTAACCCATGTGATCATAGAAAAGCTGATGGCAGTGATGGATGTGGTAATGGTGATGGTGGTCATGGTGATGTAGATGGTGGTGGTGGTGGTGATGGTGATGGTGATGGTGATGGTGATGATGAGGAGGATATATATATATATTATAATTGAATATAAAAGAAAAACGAACACAGATATATAGATATATGCGTTCAAATCGCAAGGGACCAGATTCGCGACTGATGAGCAAGAATTGGTATTTCTATTCACAATTAATATTGTGAAACAGCACCAAGTTGTCTGGGTTATCGGTAGTTACCACAATTCCAGTTTGTATTTATTTTCTAAATTTTTTCTTAAATTGAGACAGGCAAACCCTATTGTCTGTAGTTAGTATTCTTTTCACCTTAGCGAATCTGGTCCCTTACAATTTGAACACATATATCTATATATCTATGTTGGTTTTTCTTTTATATTCAATTATAATATACGGCTCGGAAATATCTCTTTCTTAGAGCTATTTTATTGTAAGAGACTATTTTGAGTTCCTAACTCAATATATACCTTTGATATATATATATATATATATATATATATAAGTTGAAAATGCTATTGGAATCTTTAAAAAGGTAAACCTTCTTCAAGATTCCAATTGTATTTTCAACTTCTTTTTCCTATATTTTCACTTGTGTGGGATATATTAAAAAACCTAACTTTTGAATATATATATAGGTTCATGTGTCTGAAATGTTCAGTCACTTACATGTTAATTTCCTAAGCAGGCAATTCTACTCAATAAATCAACTGGAGCACTCGTCATAAAAAATGTCTAACATTGGCAACAACACTCATACACACACACATGCACATGCACATATAAACACCACACACACATACACAAACACAACACACATGTGCACACACACACATACACATGCACGTGTACCCCCACACACATACTTGTCAAGGGGTTCTTTCTGAGGCATTGTTTGATGACCAAATGCTCAACCTAGAGTCAACCCTATTAGTCACCTCTTATGACACACAGGAACTTAGTGCCAATGAAACTGGGATAAGCTCTGGGTTTTGAGCCTCCAGGTTTGGAACAGTTGGTTTGTCCTACCTCCATTTTACATACCAAATTTTTGGCTCCATACTTGACTTATCCGTAAGTCACAGGTTGTTTTTATCAATAGCCCATGCAGTAAAGAGGTTGTGTAGGTGACACGACAAAAGGTACCCAGTCCACACTATAAAGTGGTTGTGTAGGTGACACAACAAAAAGTACCCAGTCCACACTGTAAAGAGGTTGTGTAGGTGTCATGACAAAAGGCACCCATACCACACTGTAAATGTGGTTGGCGTTAGGAAGGGCATCTAACCATAGAAACCTAGCCAGAAACAGTTCTATATGAGTAAGACATGGTCACCTGACCCTTTTTGCCTCTAATGGGACAATCCGTCTAACCCATGCTAGCATGGAAATGGGTGTTAAATGATGATGATGATGATGAATACTGGATAACATTTCCACCAAAATATTCTAAAATAAACAACATACTTTTTCTATAATATTTCTAATAAAACTACATCTAAACAAATCCTTAGCTCTTTATGAATAAATACATGTTAATGAATAAATACATGTTAATTCTCTGCTTTAATAATTCTAATTCATTTCTTTAATCAGATGCAGCAGCATATTTTATTAAATTTCATCACATGCAACAACAAAATAAGTATCACACTACAGCTACCCTGATACATACTCACCTTCTTCTCCATATTTTATTTATATATAAAGGGTAAAGACACTCTTTAGTCACTAATGACCAGGAGATTTGCATCTAGAAAGTAGTTCCCCTCCGAGGCACAGGTCCAGACAAGGTTCTTTGTGGAAGACCAGCAGTCGCTGATGCATACTAGTCACACCTCTCCACACCCAGATATTGTCCAAGGGAAAGGCTAAGGCCAATACAGCTTGGTACCAGTGACATTACAACTCATTTCTACAGCTGAGTAAACTGGAGCAATGTGAGATAAAGTGTCTTGCTCAGGAATACAACACAAATCCCAGTCTGAGAATCAAACTCACAACCTCACGATTTTAAGCCCAATACTTTAACCTCTAAACCATTCCGGTATAAAAATCGTGTTGGGAAGTTTATCAACATAAGATAGTGCAACTAACAATGCAATACTGCTCCCACATCTGTGATGATGCTGCTCTTGCTCATCATCATCATCATCATCATTTTACGTCCGCTTTTCCCTGCTTGCAAGGGTGGGATGGGTCCTATTCAGCACAGCATCTCTCCACCTGTCACGGTCCTTTGTCATCTCCTTGGTGAGTTTCAGCGATCTGAGGTCTGCTCTCACCACCTCCGGCCATGTTTTTCGTGGTCTTCCTCTACTGCATCTTCCTTCTACTAGGATTTCCTGGCACCTGTTCAATCATCGGTCATCCTCCATGTGCATCACATGTCCATACCATGTCAGTCTTCTCTCCTGCACACCACAACATATCCCTGTTATACCCAGTTTCCCTCTCAACTCATCCATGCTTGGTTGTTCATGCACATTGACATTGCAAATCCAACAGAGCATGCTTGCTTCATTTCTCTCCAACCATCGCATAGCCTCTGCAGTTGCTGCCCATGTCTCACTACCATGCAGCATCACGCATCTCACACAGGCTTCATGTAACCGTCCTTTGCCTGCTATCCCACTACATCTCTTGTGTACCCAAGATCTGCATTGCTTACATTTTATGGAATTTATGCCAGTTCCTTTTCTACATATCGAACATGGCCATTTCCCTGATGGAATCAGAGTATTGTCCTCTCTTCTACTTATCAACACTTTTGTCTTAGCTATGTTCACTCTCGGTGCTCTTGATTCCTACTGCTGTTTCCATAGCCAGAATTTATTCTCTAGCTCCTCTACTGATTCTGCTATAAGAACCAGATCGTCAGCATAGACAAGTTCCCATGGGCATCCAGTCTTAAACTCCTCTTTTATGGCTTGGAGGACTATAATGAACAAGGCTGAGGACCGAACCCTACTTGTATCTGGAATTCCTCACTAAACTCCATTCCTACTCTCACTTTACTGACAGCGTCTCTGTACATAGCTTGCACTGTCCTTACAAGCCATTCCTCCACACCTAGTTTCCTTAGGGACCACCAGATGACAGATTGGGGTACCCTATCAAAGGCCTTCTCTAGGTCAACAAAAGCTAAGTATAGTGGCTTATTCTTCTCTAAGAACCTCTCTTGTAGTTGCCTCACTAAGAAGAGGGCATCTGTTTTACTTTTCTGAGGCACAAAACCACCATCATCATCATTTAACGTCCATCTTCCACGCTAGCATGGGTTAGACGAGAATTGTCCCACTTGAGGCAAGGTTGGTCGGGTGACTGTGTCTTGCTCGTATAGGACTGTCTGGCAGGTTTTCTATGGCTGGATGCCCTTCCTAACACCAACCACATTTACAGTGTGGACTGGGAGCTTTTTACCGTGTTACCTACACGGCCACAGTACAGCGTGGTCTGTGTTTTTTTTATCGTGACACCTACACGACCTCGATCTCGATCTCATTATCTCATTTATTTGGACTGGATGTTGTGGTACCAACTTTACAGAGAGAGGGTGGTGTTGGTGGGAGTGGGAGGATGGAGTAAGGGTAGTGGGTTGAGGTGTATATTTGGTTAAGAGGTGCCTACTGACTGTAGGTTTCGTTTTGTACATAGGCAAGGTGGGTATCTTGCGCCAAAGATCTTGGTCCAGTGACATTGTCTTGGAGAGGTGCAAGTGTGTAAGGTCAGAATTTATCAAGTCATCCCAGGTTTTTCTGGGTCTACCTACTCCGTAACTTCCATCCATTTTGATCCCCCTGCACTTTTTTATACAGCTGTCGTCTTTCATGCGCATCATGTGACCATACCAACGTAGTCTTCTCTCGAGTAAACAGCATCTGATCCCTCTTATTCCTAATTTCTCACTTAGTTCATGTATGTTTTGCCGTTCACGTATACCAGTATTACACATCCAACGGAGCATGTATGCTTCGTTCCTTTCCAGTCTGAACAGGTCCTCTGCACACAATGCCCATATCTCACTACCATGTAGCATTGCTGTTCTTGTACAGGCATCATACAATCTGCCTTTCATTTTCAGAGAGAAACCTTTTGTGGCCAACATCAGTATAAGCTCTCTGAACTTTTTCCATCCCGTTCTGACTCTGGCTACTGTACTTTCAGAACACCCTCCACCATTGCTGATTTTGTCACCCAGGTAACGGAAGGTGACCACTATTTCTATAGAACCATCTGGGCAATAGAAGGAGCTAGTATCCTGTGGGCATTTGCTACTTATTGCACCTCAGCATCGGCCACATATAAAATCTACGTTCTTAGGTAGTTTATCTGTGATCCCACTACATCTTTTATGTACCCATAGTTTGCATTTAGGATATAAAATGGAATTTGTACCTACTCCTTTCCTACACATTGAGCATGGCCATTTCCCAGAGGGCACCTGAGCCCTATTTTCCTTTCTACATACTAGAACTTTAGTCTTAGACAAGTTAACTTTAAGGCTTTTTGATTCTAGGCCATGCTTCCATGTTTGGAATTTCTTTTCTAGTTAGATCATCTGCATATAGAATTTCCCATGAGCAGCCGGTCTTAAACTCCTCTGTTATAGCCTGAATAATAAATAGGAGGGTGCTAAGGTCAGAGCCTTGAGGCTATAACAGAGGAGTTTAAGCCATTCATCTACACCTAGTTTTCTAAGAGCCCACCAGATAATGGAGCAGGGGACTCTGTCAAAAGCTTTCTCAAAGTCAACAAAAGCTAAGTATAGGGGTTTACTTTTAGCTAGGTACTTCTACTGTAGTTGTCGTACAAGGAAAAGAGCGTCTGTGGTACTTTTACCTGACACAAACCCAAACTGCATTTCATCTAGATCAATTCGCTCTCTGATTAGTTGTACTATAACTCTTTCTGTGACCTTCATGACCTGGTCAACTAACTTAATGCCTCTATACTTTCCCCTATCTAGAGCATCTCCTTTACCCTTGTAGCAGTTAATGATGATGCTGCTACACCAGCCATTTGGTATGACCCCATTCTGTATTACTTGATTTACTATCCGGGTGACCATAGTATGTCCCACCATTCCAGATGCTTTCAACATCTCAGCAACTATCTCCGAAGGCCCAGCTGCCTTGCTTGTCTTCATATCTTTGATTGCCTTACTTATTATGCTACCTTTAACTTGCACCGCTGGTCCCTCTATTGGATCGATTTGAAGCACACTATCTTTTTCTCATTTATTCTCCTCATTTAGTAGTCTCTTATAGTGACACTTCCAAGCTATCTTCTTATCAGTATCAGTGAGGGCAAGTACACCATCATCATTACAGACACACTTCTCCCCGACAATATCACGGTTTTCCTTGACACATTGTCTTGCAATCCTGAACACGTCACGTTTTTGATCCTCGCATCGTAGAATATGCTTGAACTTTCTATCCTCTGCTTCCCTTTTTGCAAGGTACACTTGTGTCCTAGCTTCTTTCCTGGCCACTTGATAGTTTTCTCTACTTCCCCCACCCTGCCATACTTTCCAAGCGTGCTTTTGGTCTTAATTGTCTCCTCCACGTTACTGTTCCACCCCAAGTTACTCTCCTCCTCCCTATAAGTCTGCTCCAGCCACAGATTTCATCTATCACTTTCAGCAGGTGTGTATGTGTGTGTGTATCACATCATGTCCATTGGTAAGCCACTTAGTTAATTTGTTTAATCCTTTTGACACCAAACCATCTGAAACCACCCTTGGTTCTATGATATTAAGCAGTTTGTTTTAAAGTGTTTATATCTATATACAAAAACAATTTCCACTTAGTTCCTGGAATTTCTTCCATGTGCATCTCACTCTAGATACTGTTGCAGAATTTAATCCACCCTTTTCATTCAACATATCTCCAAGGTAACAAAGCATTTTCACACTTTCCATCTTCACACCATTCCCAAGAATCAGCCCAATATTCTCTTCATTAATATACCACTACATAAATACTATTCAAAGAAATGTTTTTATTTATTTCACCATGAGTTATCCATCTAATTTATCAAAGCATTATTATGCTTTTTAGGATGGTGGATCGGAGGTGTCAGTAGAGTGTTGGACAACATGCTGTACTGCATAGAGTTACAGCCCTTTACATTCTGAGTTCAAATACTGTCAAGGTTAGCTTTGCCTTTCATCTTTACAGGTAGATAAAATAAAGTACCAGTAACGTTCTGGGGTTGATTTAATTGGGGTCGATTTAATTCCCCCACCCCTTAAAATTGCTGGCCTTGTGTCTAAAGTAGAAACAATTATTATATGATACTTTTTAAATTGTGTTTTTTTAAAATTGCCATAACTGGTTGTTAACTGTAACCATGTCTTCCTTTACAGACATTTGTTTCACAGGAGATATGTTGAAACAAATATACTTGTTGTATATTGTGCAACATTGAGATTGGTGTATGGAGTGATGCTAATGTGTGTATGTGTATATTCATAAAGTTGTGTAGAATATATTAGTTATAGAGATTTCAAAGTTATCTCACCACTCTCTCTTTGCTGCTGCTGTTGTTGTTGTTGTTGCTCTTGTTGTTGTTATTGTTCCTGGTGTTGCTGCTGTTGTTTACATCATACTGTCAAATCCAATTTTATCTTACCATTTAATATTATACAATCCATGTCACATAGATGATATTTCTTTATATGAAATGTCAAATTCTATATATCTATGAAATAATATTTCTGCAAGATTGGCAATATTGCTCTCTAGAATATATATATATATATATATATATATATACCCCCCACTCTCAAGCGTGAAACTAATACTAATATCATTTGTAGTGCCTCTTCGTTTTTCTGTTTTTTGTTCTCTGTTTATTTATTAAACTATATATATATATAGAGATATGTATATATGTACCCCCCCCCCCATATATATATAGCAGTTACATCTCCACCCCTTTAACAGTTGTCAGACGTCAACCTGATACATCTGTATCATATCAGTTCGTTTACTATGCTAGTGCTATCATTACACTATATTTTTTACTTATATTGATGTTATTATTTTAACTGTTCAGTATCTAGTTATTTTATTATTGATATTGTTCTGGTCTAACACCACTCTTCTATAAAAGCCATGCCTTAAGTATTTTTTCTTCACTTCCGCACGCTCTGATGAAACGATTAGGTATAAACAAAGTATTGGAGATCGATTGTCGCAACAGCAAGCAAGTAGCGAACTCTAGACATACCAAATCGAAGAAACAATTGTCAGCAATGTGAATAAAGCCCTTATTGTATAGCCAACCATGTCACTCTTCTTTCTTGAATTATTATATATATATATATATGTGTATAGGATAACAAGATATCATTAAAGGTAATCCGATTAGAGTTTGTGAAAACTTCTTATCATGAATAGTTTAAGCGTACGGTGTTGTAAGATGACTCAACAAGAGGTTTACGTGGATGACAAGTTTATGACTTCACTTGTATTCCTGTGTAAGTATATCTTGGAGTAATAAAATTGAAAAATTGAAGAATAACATGGTCGACAGTACAAACAAGGAAATTTATTTACAGTCTAACAATTGTTTCTATGATAGAGTTGTCTAAAAATTTCTAAACACAGAAGGTAGTGTCACTCTGTGTTTAGAAATTTTTAGACAACTCTATCATAGAAACAATTGTTAGACTGTAAATAAATTTCCTTGTTTGTACTGTCGACCATGTTATTCTTCAATTTTTCAATTTTATTACTCCAAGATATACTTACACAGGAATACAAGTGAAGTCATAAACTTGTCATCCACGTAAACCTCTTGTTGAGTCATCTTACAACACCGTACGCTTAAACTATTCATGATAAGAAGTTTTCACAAACTCTAATCGGATTACCTTTAATGATATCTTGTTATCTTATATACATACACATATATATATATATCACAATAAATTAACGGAGCCATAGACTCTCGCTATTCCCTGTCAATAATGTGCTCAAAGGAGAAGGTGTCCTGAGCTCTTTAAAATAAAATATGTTGAAAAGGTAACACACTAGAGAGAGATAGTGCGCCTTCAATAAAACAGGGAAAACCACCAGTGTATGGAATCTATAACCTATGCAAGGCAGGGTAGACACACGATAATTAAAAATATAAATTAAAGTGTAAATACGCAGCTCTATAACTATATAACACAAATCCAAAGAGATCTGTTTCGCCAAATAAGTTGTTCACTGAAAAGAAGTAGGCCATGGTTCATCAGCGTGTGTAAGGCTATACATTCCTGACAACTCTAAGAGAATCTAAAGCGACTGTCCAGCTACACGTGGGAGAGAAATGTCATAGCGTTTTAGGGCAGTGAACCAGTGGTGTCTGAGGGATGAGCTGCTAGAAAGGGCAGCCCAAAACCATTCAGAGAAGTGTGCTCAACCAAACAGAGAGAGAGGAAAGACTGTTATAAGGAGCGAAATATCACGATAAATTAACGGAGCCATAGACTCTCACTATTCCCTGCCTTTCATAGGTTATAGATTCCATACACTGGTGGTTTTCCCTGTTTTATTGATGGCACATTATCTCTCTCTAGTGTGTTACCTTTACAACATATTGTATTTTATATATATGCTAATACGTGTTTGTATGTTTGTATGTATTTTTGTATATATGTATGTACGTGTGTATATATGTATGCACGTATGTATGGTTTTGTGAGTGTATTAATGTATATAAATTTGTATGAGTGTATGTGCATACCTAGCTATATATATATGCCTATATTTACATATGCATATACATTATATATTTACTACATTATCGGTAGAGAGTTGGACACCATGCTTTGAAGCATAGAGTTACGTCCCTTTATGATCTGAGTTCAAATCTCGCCGAGGTTAACTTTGCCTTTCATCCTTACGGGGTCGATAAAATAAAGTACCAGTAATGTACTGGGTAATTGCTAGCCTTGTGCCTAAAAATAGAAACAATTATATATTTACTATGTATACTATATATATTTATATATGACTATCCAAACTGAACCTGAACCGATAAGGTCTGGTTTCTTAGGTATGTCACCATTTATAAAACAAATTTTGTATTTTATCTGATGACTCCAGAAAACCTTTAGAGTGCTTCGAATCTGTTATAAATAAATTTGTTGAATAACCAACAAATTAAATATCTCTTTGCTTTATATATATATATATAGTTAGGAAAGCAGAAAATTGCTTATTGTAATCCAGTTCGTGGTTAAGATAGCCAGTTTCTTGGACGGTTTCCAACATACGGTTAGGGGTAACTCCATAAGTTTGCAAGAATGTGGTTAGTAAATCACGTTCAATCTTGGAGTATAAAGAATAAAAGAGAAAACACAGGTAAGCATTAAAAAAAAAGATTTTATCCAGGTATTTACGACCGTTTCATTGGTAAGCGCAACCTTATATCGCTATACTGCAAATAGCAGCCACTCGATAATAATTGTTATTCACCTCCAAATTTTCAAAATAATGAATAAATTACTTGTAAAAGATTCTTAATATATAAAAAAATATTTTTTTGGAATCAATTTATTGCAACCATAGACTTAAAGACAAATTTTCGCACTACAAGTGCAAATCGAACCCTTAACCTCCTACTACCACATGACAAACTGCATATACTTAGACTTTCTACCCTCTTCTTGAATCTAACCCCTTTAATTTCCCACAGTAACCAATACTTATGTCCCTCTCTCCTCCTTCAATCCTATTCTCTTTTTTAGTTTTTTCTTTTCTTCTCTCCCTTTTTTTTGTTCTCTTTTCTTTTCTTTTTTCTCTTCCTCCTTTTTTATATCTATATTTATCTCTCTATCTCCCCCCACCCCCGGAGTAAAATCACGAAATAGTGTGGGTTTTTTTCACTTGTGTGTATATGCATGTGGTATGTATCTGTATATAGACTTGTGTGTATATTGTTGTTTATTGATTTTTGAAGTACTTACTGCGATCCCTAAGGATCGCAGTGATTTTTGATTTTTTGTTTTTTTTTCCCCGTCCATGTCCACACGTGGTTTGTTGGTGAAAATCAAATCAAATCAAATATACTTCGTTAAAATAATTCTATGTTGAAGCTGGTACTAGTAGTCAGGGAACAGTCAAAGTATTTGTAATAATGAATATTGTAATCCATTTGACATGTGTTTAAAGGGCAGTTTTTGGCGATAATAAGGGTGATTGACCCATTATCAATACAGGTACACTTTTCATTGCCCCCCACCCAAGCCCCCTAAATACATATATCTATATCTACACACACACACACACACACATATATATATATATATATGTATAAAGAGCCCAGAATATATATTCCTTGAGCTCCCTAAACTATAGGGAACTATAGGGAATGATGATGATGATGATGATGATATGTAAAAGGTAAACAAATAACAACACAATCGGTACAGTATATGGAAGGAATATATTAGGTTAACACTTGATATAGCAGGAAGAGGGTCTTAACGTTTCGGATGCTAGTCTTTCATCAGAAGAAAGAATGAGAAATAAGATAGATTGAGGGGTTGGAATTGGAAAAAAATGTCTTTAGATAAAAATAACAGGTCCATTCATGTTGACATCTCTTGCAAAACTGTTGATGCTAGTGTTATAACTTTGATAACTTTCGGCCAGTATTGGCCCAGGCCATGTTGAACTTAATAGCACCACCTGGCAAAGTCTTTCAAATCAGGATTTGGGCACCATGGCCCACTCAAGTAGAAAGTTATTGTTTACGGAGGCATATGGGAGGTGTAGGAGGTTTATCCGGGATTTCTTGAAGGAATTTGTTTATGGGGTCTGTTTCTGTTTTAATGTGTTTTGGTGTAATGTTAAAGAGAGCAGGGCCAATTGAGGTGAAATAATTGTGCTGTATTGTTGTTATGAGATGCGAGTGAGATTTTTGGGTGTACCTTAAAGGTGATGTCAACATCATTTGGGCAATGCTGATGGAACATTTTCCATATAATGTAGTGCTCACGGCGACATTGAAGAGAATAAAGGTTGAGCTTTTCTAATCGATTCCAATAGTCAAGGCCTGTCATGCCATCTATCTTTTTTGTAATTGAACTTTAGAGTGCTTCGACTTTCATGATACTTTGTTTCGTGTGGGGAGACCACAGTGGACAACAGTATTCAAGGTGGGGTCAGGCAAAAGTGGAGAAGAGAAGGATAACAGTGTGGATATCTCTCGAGTGGAAGGTTCTGAGAATCCTGGGACACATTCTATGGGCCATGTCAACTTTGCTGTTTATATGAGTAGCCCAGCTTATGTTGTTGTCCACAATTACTCCCAAGTCTTTAATGTTGTTGGATGCCATGAGAGTTTCACCAGAAGGAAGAGAGTATGGGAGTTTCAGGGCATCCTTTTTTCCAAAGTGGATTAACTCGAACTTATCCTCATTCAGTAGCATATTATTCTTTTCTGCCCATTGGATAACAACCAGTAGGTCTGCCTGAAGGCAAGTCCAGTCACCCACCTCATTGATGACCCTTTGGAGCTTGGAATCATCTGCGAAGATTCTTATGTTGCTGTGCTTGATGATGTCAGTAATGTCATTAATGTAGATGATGAAAAGAAGTGGGCCCAACACAGTGCCTTGTGGGATACTACTACTGACTTTGGCTGGGCTTGACTTTACACCTTGACTACAACATGTTGAGCACTTGATCCACTGTAGTAACTTTCCAGAGACACCATATATATATATATATATATATACAAAATTAAGGTAAGGTTGTCATGTCTGAGAGACATGCACCATATTCACTGCAGAATAAGCTCAAAGAATAGTTCCGACCATTTTATATCAAGTAGAAATAGATTGACACGTATATATATATAAAATAAACACATGAAACAATCTCAGGGAATAATTTGTAAAGTGTGTAAGCACACATAGCTAGGTAGGTAACCAATTAAAGTTTAACTAGAACTTCAAATGTAGATACCTTTTAAAATGATTAATCTCCTTTGTATATATTTCTTTAAATAAGAAATATATTTCACCAATTAATCCGTAATCATTAATTTCACCAATTAATCACAGCAGTCAAATCCTGTATGGTCACCAAAGGAGAAGATCCAACCATCTGTGTTTACACAGCAAATGCAAATCTGTGAATGACTCGAACCATGTGTTGCATTTTATAAAAAATACAGACCTCGCACCGCGTCATCCCAGTGGCGTGAATAGGATTATCGACAGCTAGAAATAGCAGCCGAGTCCATTCAACTGAATTAGCTCTACAATCAAGGGGCCGTATATATATCCAAAATTAAATTAAGGTAAGGTTGTCATGTCTGAGAGACATGCGCCATATATATATATATATTTAAAATTAATTAATGGAGCTAAAAACTCACATTAATTCCCTATAGTTTAGGGAGCTCAAGGAATATATATTCTGGGCTCTTTATACATATATATATATATGTGTGTGTGTGTGTGTGTAGATATAGATATATGTATTTAGAGGGCTTGGGTGGGGGGCAATGAAAAGTGTACCTGTATTGATAATGGGTCAATCACCCTTATTTTCGCCAAAAACTGCTCTTTAAACACATGTCAAATGGATTACAATATTCATTATTACAAATACTTTGACTGTTCCCTGACTACTAGTACCAGCTTCAACATAGAATTATTTTAACGAAGTATATTTGATTTGATTTGATTTTCACCAACAAACCACGTGTGGACATGGACGAGGAAAAAAAAAACAAAAATCACTACATCCCTTAGGGATCGCAGTAAGTACTTCAAAAATCAATAAACAACAATATACACACAAGTCTATATACAGGTACATACCACATGCATATACACACAAGTGAAAAAAACCCACACTATTTAGTGTGAGACACTATACCGGCCAATCTTACGTACATTTGTAAAATCTTCCTGAACACTGACTTCGCTTCTAATCCATATACACATTTTAATTATATATATATAATTCCCTGACATTTGTATATTATTCTATGTACTATACATGCACCTTTGACGAGTTGTAGTGCACCTGAGCACTGTACAGAATAATTTCATTATTATTATTATATTATTATTATTGATGCCTAGAGGTTCCTGAATGAACAAAAACAAACATGTAAGAGAGAACAACTCTAAATACACTACCAATAGCTGTTATTAAAATTGACAACTCAATGGCTGAAATTATAAATAATGATATAAAGGCAGAGAAAGTAGTCAGATGACCATCTTTGAGATACTGAAAATATACTGTGATCTGGATATATGCTAATCACTTATATAATCAATGTTGTAGTAGAGAGAAGTGTCATAGCTAATGATTGGTATAATGATATTGTTATAAACTGTTACAAGGATAATGGGTGTGTGCTAGGTAGATGTAACTACAGAAGCACAAGACTGATAGACTAAGTCAGGAAATTAACAGTAACACTAACACAGTGTGGTTCATAATAGAGGTCGATATGAAGGCATATATTATATGTTTATGGATTGGCAGTATCGGTAGAGGGTCCAATGCCATGCTTTGACGCATAGTTACGGCCCTTGCCATTCTGAGTTCAAATCCCGCCGAGGTTAACTTTGCCTTTCATTCTTACGGGGTCGATAAAATAAAGTACCAGTCATGTACTGGGCAATTGCTGGCCTTGTGCCAAAAGTAGAAACAATTATATGTTTATATACAATAAACAACCATGAATGTTTTAAGTTGTGATTACGTCACAGCTATCTTAGTAACTGATGAGAATGTCAGATGTGTGTTTCTAGATTTTTATCTGTCATTAGTGGCATTTACTCATTTGGTACTGAAACAAGAATATTTTTTTTGCTTATGAAAAATCAGATGGATATGCTCATTTGCATAAAATACAAAATAAAATTTCAACAGGAGCTGTTCATTTGCAGTACTGAATTTAGGACAAATGAGGTCCTGTGCTAGTTAAGTTATGAGGCCCCTTACTTGGGCCCTGAAGAAGGTAAACAAATTTTTTGGCAGAAAGATGGACCCCTTGGCCAACGGGGCCCAGTGCTTAAGCACACCTAAGCATAATGGTAAATCTGACACTGCTCATTTGTATACTATTGGCTAGGATTAATTAGCAGTAGCACTAATATAGCATAATGAGAGTCTTATATGTTTATTGCACGCAAACATATTGTATACTAAAAAAATAAAAGGATACCAAACATTAGTATTGAAGGAAAGCTTCAAAATATATTGTCAAACACTACAAATTTGTAATGTTTTCTTAGAAATAGAAACACATGCACACCCACACACAGACAAATACCCACACACAGACAGATACACACACACTCACACATAAGGTAATGAACAAAAACAAAAGTGAACTGAATTTTCAGTTGTCTGGCTCAAAATTGATTGCTTAGAATTCATTTTATTTTTCTAATTAGCTAATCTATCTAGACATATATGTTAAAATCATTTTTACAAACAACGGCAATGACAGAGGACGGAGACATCGTTATGCTAGCAGGAGACTTCAATGGTCATGTTGGACAGCTCCAGGATGGTTACACTGGGGTACATGGATGGGCAGGCACGGTTACGGCTCAAGAAATGAAGAAGGAGTGAGACTTCTTGAATTTTGTGATGCAGCTACACTGACTATTTGCAACACAAACTTCCAGAAACCTGCCAATCACCTAATAACCTACAAATCTGGCGAGCACATAAGCCAGATTGACTTCTTACTAGTTAGGCAGCGGGACAGGTAGATAGTGTCTAATACCAAGGCATACCCTGGGGAAGAATGTACCCCACAGCATAGGTTAGTCGTTAGTGATATCTCAGTAAGCAAGAGATGGAATGAGACATACAGGAAGGTTTGGCGAAGAAAGGTCTCGAAGCTAAAAGACCTTTCACTAAAATACAAATTTAGGAAAGCCCTTCAAGATGTATATGACGCAAAAGAAGACGATTTAGAGACGTATGACATAGATAATAACTGGAATATCTTACGTGACAACTTGCTGCAGGCTACTGATGAAACTTGTGGCTGGAGCAGAGCTCCAACCAGACAGAGAGTGACCTGGTGGTGGAACAGCACAGTAGATAAGGCCATTAGAGACAAAAGACTAGCATGGAAGGCTTGGAAAAAGGGTGGGAGTAGGGAAGAATATAAAGCCGCTAAGAGAGAAGCTAGACGTCAGGTGTACTTAGCACGCAGGGAGGCGGAGAGTAGGAGGTTTGCCAATGTTCTGTGATGGGAAGATCAGAGGCGTGTGGTGTTCCACATTGCAAGGCAGTGTGTCAATGCAAATCAGGATGTTGTTGGAGATAAATGTGTCCGGAATGATGCCGGTGTACTTAAAGGAGGCCTGGAAATGTCATTATGAGAGACTGATGAATGTGGAGAACGATTGGGAGAGAGAGAAATTACCTTCAGTAGATCCGACAGAGGGACCAGCTATTGAGATTGGCGAATATAGGGTTCAAGAGGCGATTAAGGAAATGAAAAATTGGTAAGGCTGCTGGACCATCGGGAATAGTTGCTGGGATACTGAAGGCATCAGGGGACGTAGGCACTAAACTGGTTGCACGCATCATCAATCAGGCTATATATGGTGGTGGCATACCCAAAGACTGGTGCAGCAGTATTCTCATAAATTGCTACAAAGGTAAAGGGGATGCTCTGGAGAGGAGCAATTATAGGGGTATAAAACTGATGGATCAGGTTATGAAAATGGCAGAAAGGATATTAGCACAACTAATTAGTGAAAGGGTCAAACTAGATGAGATGCAGTTTGGTTTTGTGCCTGGGAAGAGTACAACAGATGCCCTCTTCTTGGTGAGACAATTGCAAGAGAGGTTCTTAGAGAAGAATAAGCCACTATACTTAGCCTTTGTTGACCTAGAGAAGGCCTTTGATATGGTACCCCGATCTGTCATCTGGTGGTCCCTAAGGAAGCTAGGTGTTGAGGAATGGCTTGTGAGGACAGTGCAAACTTTGTACAGAGGTACTCTCAGTAAAGTCAGGGTAGGAATGGAGTTTAGTGAGGAATTCCAGATACAAGTAGGAGTACATCAAGGTTCGGTCCTCAGCCCGCTCTTGTTCATTATAGTCCTCCAAGCCATAACAGAGGAGTTTAAGACTGGCTGTCCATGGGAACTTCTCTATGCTGATGATCTGGTTCTTATAGCAGAATCAGTAGAGGAGCTAGAGAATAAATTCTGGCTATGGAAACAGCAGTTGGAAGCAAGAGCACCGAGAGTGAACCTAGCTAAGGTAAAAGTGTAGGAAAGAGGACAAAACTCTGATTCCGTCAGGGAAATGGCCATGTTCGATATGCAGAAAAGGAACTGGCATAAATTCTATAAAATACACACAATGCAGATCCTGGGTACACAAGAGATGTAGCGGGATACAGGCAAACTAACAGGTAGGGAGAAATATGTATGCAGTAGATGTACAGGGAAATTAGACAGTAGAAGTTGCATTGATAGACACAAATGCAGGAGGGCGCTATAGAAGTGGTGGATAGCTTCGGGTACCTAGGAGATCAGATTAGCATGGGAGGAGGGTGTTCCGAGGCCATAGTATCTAGAACAAGGACGGGTTGGAAGAAGTTTAGGGAGCTGCTTCCTCTGCTGACGAAGAAGGGTTTCTCCCTGCATACGAAAGGCCGGTTGTATGATGCCTGTGTGAGGAGCGTGATGCCGAATGGTAGTGAGACATGGGCAGCAACTGCAGAGGATATGCGACGGCTGGAAAGAAATGAGGCAAGCATGCTCCATTGGATGTGCGTGAACGACCCAGCATGAATGTGTTGAGAGAGAAACTGTGTCTGAGAGGGATAGAATGTAGTGTACGGGAGAGGAGACTGAGGTGGTATGGACATGTGATGCGCATGAAGGATGACCGATGGGTGAAGAAGTGCCAGGAAATGCCTGTTGAAGGAAGACGTGGTAGAGGTAGACCACGAAAAACATGGGCGGAGGTGGTGAGAACAGACCTCAGATCACTGAAGCTCACGGTGGAGATGACGAAGGACCATGACGAGTGGAGAGATGCTGTGCTGAATAAGACCCGCCCCACCCTTGCAAGCAGGGAAAAGCGGACGTAAAATGATGATGATGATGATGATGATTATGGATTGATCAAATAATGTTGAAAGCAACAGAAACAACAACCTCCCTTTATTAGCCACCTGGGGTGAAAAATGTCTATTACAAAACACTTTTATAATACAGCAAAGTTTATGAGTACAGATGTGCTTGTCTGCCAAAGGGAGGAAGAATTTGACATTTCACAAATGGTTTCAACAATGTGCATTCATTTGTTTAATCATCTGAATGTCCAACTAATACTCATGTCTGTATGTCTGTGAAATGCTTAACCATTTATTTACATGTTAAGGCTGGTTCTTTGATCAAACAAGTGGAACACTCATTGCTGAAACCTAAGAATATCCATTCATTTATGTATACTGGATTTGTATTGTGATTTTTTTTCTCTTGTGATTTTTTTCTTCTGGGGCTATTTTTCCTGGATTCTTCAGTAGATAGACAAATATTTTCAGAACTTATGTGGCAGCTAGAAAATTTTCCTATTTCCTCAGTAATTCTTGTTTTGTTGTAGACAAATTTATTTATGATTATCAACAAATTTAATTCTGTAACATATATTTTCATCACTTCGAAAATATCTTATAATTGTTTATTCATTTAATTTTTCTTACATCACCCACCCCCCCCCCTCTATCCCTTGCTTGCATCAATTTTTTTTACTATATGTTCTTAACCTAACTTCTTTCTTTCACATTTAACTCAATATTTTTTGTTTTATTTTTCTCACATTTTGTGAACAAAACCTTGTTTCAATCTCCTGTGTATTTCAGAAGAAAATTGTATTTTAGAAACTAACCAATCACTAAAATTATTCTTGTTTTCTTATATTCAATTATTAGTTCAAGTATATATATGTATACATATATATATATATATATATATATATATATATATATATATATATATATATATATATATATATATATATATATATATATATATACACACACATATATATACATACATATATATACATACATATATATATATATATACATACATATATATGTATCCGAACAGCAATGTTACATGGTAGTGAGACTTGGGCGCTGACTTACATAGATTAAAAAGAAACGAAGCCTGCATGCTCCGATGGATATGTAATAGTAATATACGCGAACGGCAAAGCATAAATGAATTGAGAGAGAGACTGAGAATAAGAGGAATCAAATGCTGTGTGCAGGAGAGGCGGTTGTGTTGGTATGGACATGTGATGCGTATGAAGGATGACAGCTGCATAAAAAGGTGCAGAGCACTAGAAGTCAATGGAAACCGCGGAGTGGGGAGACCCAAGAAGACCTGGGATGAGGTGATAAAAGCCGACCTTACCCAATTACACCTCTCAAAGGCGATGACACACGATCGTGACCTCTGAGTATCCGACCTCCCATAGGTACAAGCTGAAGAATATAGACAATATGCCCCCACACCCTCCCACTGCAAAGTGGTCGTGGAGGTGCCACGGCAAAAAGCACCCAGCCCACACTGTGAAGTGGACGTGTAGGTGCCACGGTAAAAAAGCACCCAGCCCACACTGTAAATGAGGTTGGTGTTAGGAAGGGCATCCAGCTGTAGAAATCAAGCCAGAATCAGTTCCTGTATGAGTAAGGCATGGTCAGCCAACCAGACAACAGGACAACCCGTCTAACCCATGCTAGCATGGAAGAACGGACGTAAAACGGTGATGATGATGATGATGATGATGATATGCATATATATATATATATATATAAATAAGCAGAGTCAGCATGACACTGTGTGTGACAAGGCTGGACCATTGAATTACAGCTACAGTCCACCTGATAGGCTTCTACACAGTTTCCAACTACCCATTTTCACTTACAAAGCTTGAGTCGACCCAGTACACTCTGTAAAGTGGTAGTGGTGGTGTCATGATAAAATACAACCAGTGCACTCTGTAAAGATGTTAGTGCTAGGAAGAACATTCAGCCATAGAAACCAAGCTGAAAAGGAAACATACAAGCAAAACATAATCCATTAACTCATCTGAAGGTCAGTAACTCTGAAATAGAACAGACACAGACTTTGATAACCTATCCAACTTATGCCAACGTAGAAAGTAAATGTAAAATGATGATGGTGGTAGTAGTGGCAGTGTTTGTAGCGGTGGTGGTAGTAGTTATGGTGGTGGTTGTATATGATGCTGCTGATAATAGAAAGCAAATAATTAGGTTGTTTGCACATGCACAAACATGCATACACACATACATACACACATGCATACATATGAATATTTGCATACATGCATGCACAGATCATCAACAGTGGTCTATCATTCCTGTTTCCATAATTACATGTGTTGCATGAGTCTGGCATACAAGCATAGGTTATTGTCGACCTTCTTGATATTTTGTCTCTCCATTCTCTGTAATATAAGTTCTGAGATATTTTCTTCTGTATTCCCCTCTTCATGTGTATTCCTAACTGATTAACACTCTTTCAATGAATACGACCCTACTTGATCACCTAACCTGTTAGAAGTAAGAGATAAATATCCATTTCTAAAAAGAAACAAAAAGATAAATAACGTACACATTGGAGGCACATGGCTTAGTGGTTAGAGCATTGACCTAGCAATCAAAAGGTTGTGAGTTCAATTCTCAGACCGGGTGGTGTGTTGTTTCCTTGAGCAAGATACTTTATTTCACATTGTTCCAGTTTACTCAGCTGGGGTCCCTATCATTCCACTGTAAAGTGGTCGTAGAGGTGCCACGGCAAAAAAGCACCCAGCCCACACTGTAAAGTGGACGTGTAGGCGCCACGGAAAAAAAGCACCCAGCACTCACTATAAATGAGGTTAGTGTTAGGAAGGGCATCCAGCTGTAGAAATCAAGCCAGAATCAGTTCCCGTCCCACCCTTGCAAGCAGGGAAAAGCGGACGTAAAATGATGATGATGATGATGATGATTGGATCATGTAATTTGGTAAACAAAAAGATGGAATGGTCATGGCTGGAATACCTTTGATCATAGATTTACTCCAACACTTTCTTGCATAAAACCAAACTTCATCTCATTTAATTTGACTCTTTCCCTAATTAGTTGTGCTGAAACTCTTTCTATCACTTTCATAGCTTGGTCCATCAGTTTCATGCCGTTGTAGTTGCTCCTTTCTGATGCATCATCTTTTCCTTTGTAAGATTTTATGAATATACTATTATGCCAGTTATTGGGTATGGCCCCATCATGTGTTACCTGTTTGATTATGCGGGTGACTGGTTCAACTCATACTTCTTCTGGAAGATTTCAGCATCTTAATGACTGTCTCTGTCAATTTTGACAGCTGGTCTCTCTGTTGGGTCAGCTGGGGATAGTTTCTCTTTATCCCACTTATTCTCAACATCAGCTAACTTCTCTCCAAATAGCATCTCCAGCCCTCTTTCTTTTGAATGTCAGTGATACTAAGTGCACCACTGCCATTTGTAACAAACTTTGCCCCAACAATATACTGGTTTTCATGGACATGTTGCTTAGTGATGCAGAACACTCAACATCTCTGATTCCCATTGGTAAACCTCCTGCTTTCAACTTAATTGCAAGCAGAGTGGCAACCCTGAAATGAGTTACCTGACAGTAGTGGCTAGGTCATCTTATGGTTGTATGTTTCTGTACCTGAAAGGGAAGGTGGTTGTGTAATTGCTTGATGATGATCAAAGGGTTCTAGTACATGACTTGGTTAGCCACCCCACTAGTGTGCTCAGTACTAACATGTCTAGTGTTAGTCCTATATATGCAATTAGTATGAAGCTTGAATCCTGTGCTGGTCGTAGGTTTTAGCAGGGTTTTACTAGCTGGATGCCCATCCTATCTCCAACCACTTTACAATATGAACTGGGTGTATTTCATAGTGCTACCAGCACTAGACAGGTTCACTAACCAGACTGAAGAGTCTTCTCTACTCAGTCTTATTTATTCAGACTGCCTATTCTTATAACAGTATATATAGAAACTTTCAGGAACTTTTTCATGTCTCAATGACCTGTTCAATTGCTGCCATATAACACCCACCCACAGCTTTCAATCACAAGTCACCACATTAGTGGCAAGCAAGATATGGTTCTAAAATTATCTACTACATTGCCTTTAGCAGGATCCTTCTGTCATAACACAGTCCTATATGTTGTCATCCATTATAGATATCTCTGCTTGTTTGTTTAACATGTCATTCATTTGAGCTGTGGCCGAGGTTTACTTTGCCATTCATCCTTATGGGGTTGATAAAATAAAGTACCAGTAATACACTGAGATAATTGCTGGCCTTGTGCCAAAAGTAGAAGCAATTATTATTATTATGGATTGGTAGTATTAGTAGAGTACCAGACAACATGCTTTGTGGCACAGAATTATGTCCCTTTACGTTCTGATTTCAAAACCTTTCGAGGTTAGCTTTGCCTTTCATCATTATAGAGTCGATAAAATAAAAAAAATACCAGTAATACACTGGGTCAATTTAATTTAATCCCCTTCAAATTGCTGGCCTTGTGCCTAAAGTAGAAACAATTATTATTATCATTAGTTTTGTTTTTATTGTGTTGTCACTGCATTACTGAGCATTGCTCTGTACACCTTAGGCACATGTAGTGTTGTTGCTTCTATTGTATCGAAAGTACTCTTTGTAATATATGTGCAGTGCCATGTTGTATTATTTTCTGTATCCTGTATATATCTGTGAGTCCTGTGGTTTTGGTTATGTATCTGTCTGTGTGTTTTTTATTATTCCCAAAGTATCTATTATTATAGGGATTGTTTTTATTTTCATCATTCATATTCAGGTTATTTCTATCTCTAGATCTTTACATTTGGATAGCTTATCCATTTCCTTGGTACATATACTGTCCCAAGCTAATCTGTCATATCTATCGACTTTTTCCCCTTCTTTATCACATACCTTGTTATCAGCTGGACAAGCTATATCTATGATTCAACACTGTTTGCTTTCTTTTTCAACTAATGCAATATCTGGTCTCCTATGCTCTGTCTCATGGTCACACTGTATCTCAAAGTCCTACAGGATCTTTGCATTATCATTTTCTATAACACTCTCGCTTTTCTGTTCTGTCAAGTGCATATTTGCCACAAAGTGCTCAATGGACTATCCTTGCTATGTTATCATGATGTCTCTTATATTCTTTCATAGCTAATGGTGTATATATTGACTGGTCATATACCATACAGTTTCTCCATTCATGCCAAAAATACTACAGTTATCACTTTCTGCTGTGTGGTCTACTCTATGTTTGACATAGTTGGTTCTTCGTGGTTTTTCTTGAACAGCACAGATTAAGGCTTCTGTTTCCAATTTTAAATCACTCTTAGCCATCCATAACTACCCTTTCTCTCTGTCTGTCCATACATTCTTTTTTTTTTTATTAACCTATGTTCAGTTTCATTCATCTTCAAATGCTTGTACTATGTTTTATATTTGCAATCTTCAATTTTGTACAACCCCGACCTTACTTCTGGTAATAGTGGTTCTGAGGCAGTTTTTATGTACCAAGCCATGTTATTTTCTTCTGTTCTAATGCTGTCTTTGCACATAATCAGTCCTTTTCCTCATTTTTTTCTTGGTACATACAATCTGCTTGTATCACTCTTCAGATGAAATACCTCATATCTTGTTAATATCTTTCTTGTCCTTTGATCTAAGCTGTTTAGCTCTTCTACTGTCCACATGATCACTTATGCTCCTTATCTAAGGTTATCACCCATGTGTTAATAGCTTCAATCTTATTCTATCCATTCAGTTTCAACTTAAGGACAAGTCTGTGCAAGTATTTCATCTTAAACTTCTCTTTCATTTCCTCCTCCATTACTTTGTCCATTTCCAATTCCCTCAAGTACATATACCCCTCCTCTTCTATTTGCTTCATAACCTTCTCTGGTGATGACTTCCTTTATTTCCCTAACTGCTATGGCTAGTGCTGTTTGTTGTGGGAAAATTGTTGTTTGTTTCAGTTCTTGTAACCATTCAGTGCCCTTCTTGTGCTCCTCCTCTTTACTCCAAATGTCTCTCCAAGACTTTCATTGTTATCTGGTATCATCACTTCATCTGTACACTCGTCATTTATTTCACAGTAAAATCTCTTTTGGTTTTCTCTGAATAACCTATTTTGCTGGTATTGCTTTATTCTTTGGTCATATCTTGTTATCTTTGCTTTCTTTACTATAAGACGTTGCTTGAATTCATCCATTACTACTTTTAAGCCTTTACTTTCAATGCCATACTTTTTTTTCAGTGCTCTGTATTTTTGTTCATTTCTAAGCTTTCCCTTCTTTTTATGGTTGGAGACAGAAATGCCCTTCAGTAACATATCTTTACTGACCTTTGGGCAGTATGATTGATGAAAACTCCACCTTGGTGTTCTATAGAGGGTTAGTGGCCAATCATAACAACAACGTTCTTAGGGAGAATCTGAGTGTTGATGAAAATCAACACACCACTTTTTTCCAGGGAACTTTCAGTCCAGGGCTCATGGACAACTTCCAGAAATCTCTGACCTGGCAGGACTAATGTGGAGAATTGCCATCTTCAGATAAACTCTACAGATATGAAAGTGCCATCAGATGGGCCTGTTTGAAATGTGCGCAAAGCAACAAAACCATCCTTCATCCAGTGCCCCAGTATTGCTGACTTGTGGGTTTATATCGAACACATCCTGGATGTGTGGGATGGATTTGGTTATCAGCTGAGTTCATCTTGAAGATCAGTGTGCCATTTTTCTTTAGCTGGGAAGGACAGGCTGTTTTTATCTGTCTGGTGGTTATGGCAAAAGAGATTGTATGGTGAACACATTTGAAAGGGTTGAAGACAAGCACTTTCCTCTTTGGCAAAGTCCTGATTAAATTTTTTAGGTTTTACTTGAAGAGAAAAATCAGGGTGGAGAGGGAAGTGTTGCCTTCCAACCAGTTTGTTAAAAAGTGAGTGAGAGAGGTAAGCAAGGCACAAGTCAATGGGTTTGCTTGGAGTGTTCACTTGTAGATTAGAGGAGAACAACTGGTAGGGGGTACTTGCCCTAGCATGGCAGTTTTTGTGGGCTTTCTCCATGAGTGACCCTCAGACGTTGCCCTTCAATTGGGAAATTTTATTTTATTTTAATCTTTTTTTTGGCTGTCTTGCTTTCTTTTATCAACCTTTTACACAGAAAAACACACATTGTTCCATCTTGTGCTGTACTGTGCTGTTTTCAATGTTTTACTTAATGTCAGCCCTGTGGGGATAATAAAGAAACCAGTATTATTATTATTATTGTGTTTTTCGTCTTCCCTCAGTTTTGCTCCATTTCTTGCTGAATGTCTTCCTGACACCTAAGGCAGAGAAACTCACTGCATACATTGATAAGCCGCAAAATAAACTCACCAAATTGTTCACGCCGCTCACTTTACACAGTTACAAGTATATCATTTGTTTTTATATTTGGGGAGGGTTATGTTGTCCTAATATTACCAGAAAAATATAGCAAAACACACTCACTGTTTGGTTTGATTTTCACTTCAGTATATTTTTATATATTTCAATATTCAACATTGATTGACCAACAGTTAAAAATATAAATATAGTTTCTCAAAGTTCTTTTGTTACACATATCTGTGACATCTTTCCTGTTGTGTTCCTATAATGTTTTTTTATTTTATTTATTTAATTATTTTTTGTTGTTGTCTCTGTTTGCACATGTATTTGTGTGCATGTATTTTGTTTGGTGTGTGCTCGTATGTTCATATCTGTGTCTGTGTGTGTTTATGTGTTTATATTCTACTTTTTGTCATTAGTATGTGTGTGGGTTTGTTATTGTATCTGTGTATATTTATATTCTATCTTAGATTACTATTGTGTGTTTGTGTATGGCTGTTGTTGTTATTCCATTCATGATTTCCGTTCAGCCTAGGTTTTATTAATTCTATTTCAGTTGCTTCCCTAATTTGTCTACCTGTTGAGTCATTTCTATGTTTAGATATTATTTCAATTTCTATGTTGTCTATTTTAGAATCATGTCTTAGTCTGGCATGTTCATATAGTACTGAATTGTCTTTTTGTCCTTTTAGTTCACTCCAGTGTTTATCTATTCCCTCTCTTATGCTATGGGCTGTCTCTCCTATGTATGTCGTTGTCATGTTTCTGCAAGTACCCTCTGTACATATTTCTAGTTTTACAATTTATTTGTTGACTTACTCTACATATTACACATTTCTTATTTGAGCAGCAGGTTTTCTTAAAGGGGCACATTTTACTGATCAGGGATTTGATGGTAGTTCCTGGCTTTTCTACCACTTTAATATTTAAATAGGATTTTCGTAGGCCCTTTCTAAATTGTTGAGATAGTTCACCCCCAGGGTTTGCATCCATGAACATGACACTCTGGTATCTCTGGTTGTCATACCATGAGTTGGCTTTCCCTATCTTTCGCCTAGTCCTATCTATGCTATTCCATGATTTACTCCTGTATAATGGGCAAATCCCTTTCATGTCCATCTCTATGAGGGTCTTATATTTCTCCGTGGCTCCTTTGTACACCCTGATTCTGTCTCTTTGGTTGTAGCCAGAGAACTGCATGCAATAGATGAAGTGTTGTACGTGTCTTTTCAGTTCAGTTAGATCACACATGCTGGACACATTCTTCATCACTCTTACCAAGTTTGTGATCAGGATATTAAACTTAGCACTATTGGACATTGCTGAGTTTTTGTGTATAAGGTATTTGGAGGCCATGGGTTTAGCATAATGTGACTGGAGGATTTGGGCTTTCTTTTTTATAGTATGTAACATGTGCACATTTCTCTGATTCAAATCATATTTACATCAGAATGATATTCAACCATATTAGAGTGCTCAATTATTTACAACTTACATAATTATGGACTATAATCTAATAAAGTTAAGTAAAAGAAATTATATAGTCATTATCTTTTTCACGCCGTATGAGTTAAAATAATAAATGTAAGCCAGGGATCATTGGCAAATAATTTTCTGTACATTTAAAAAAATCATTCTCAGTGCTCCTACAATCACTGGAATTGTAACCACCTTGAGATGCCACATTTTTTTTATTTCAATCTGCAAGTCTTTATATTTTCTGTGCTTGTCAAATTATGTTGCCACAATATTGTCATCACCTGGGATGCTCATATTAATCAATGGAGGGCTGCACATGACATGGTTGATGATGCACAGACATGCATACAGGCTACGGCATCTTCATCTCTTCCTTAACAGTGAACAGGTGTGGTCGCCGTTTGCTAGATGTGGTTTTCCCCAGCTCGTCTCCTTGATGGAGCTGCAGTCCTGGGTCAAGCAAAGACCAAGAGGAAGTGCTTGGAGACTGGAATGTCTTCAGGCGCTTACAACCCTTGACCAATTGGGCGATGCAATAGAGGGTTAATGGAGGGAAAGAGCGATGACATCCTTGGGGAGACTCTAGGCATCGCCGAAAATCAATTAGCCAATCTCATTGGGAGAACTTTCAGGCCGGGACCCATGGACAACTTCCAGAAATCCCTGGCCTAGCAGTGCTACCGGGGAGCTTTGCTAGTTCAGGATAAACTCTACTGGCATGGAAGTGCCATCAGCCGGACTTGTCTGAGATGTGTGCAGGGTAATGAAATTGTCCTGCACGCACTCATCCAGTGTCCGAGCATTGTGGGCTTGTAGGTTTATGTCGAACACTTGTTGTCACATGTAGGACGGATCTGGCTATTGGCTGAGTCCATCGTGAGGATATCTCCGCCACCTTCTTCTAGCCAGGAAGGGCAGGCAGTTTTTATCTGCCTGACAACCATGGCAAAAGAGGTCGTGTGGTGGATGCATTTGAAGGGCTTAATATGAGCACTTACCTCTTTGACGATGCCCTGATTAACTTTTTTCAATTTCATTTGAAAAAGGAAATCAGGGTGGAGAGGGAAGTGTTATCTTCCCAGCAATTTGTTGAAAGATGGGTGAGAGAGGTGAGTATGGCCTGAGTGAATGGGCATGCTCTGACTATGCGCCTGTAAATTGGAGGTAAAAACTTGGAGAGGGCACTTTCCCTGGTGGTCAGGGTTACCAAGGCTTTTTGTGGGCTTTCTCCATGAGTGATCCTCGAAATTCTCCCTCCTATTAGGGAATTTTCTTTTGTTTCATTTTGTTACTTCCTTTGTTATTGATTTTTTCTTTACACCCAAAAAGGCCCATTTGTACGGTTCTGTACTGTCCTTTATGTTATACTTTATGTCAACCCTTATGATTAATAAAGAAAGCATTATTATAATTATTATTGGTCTAATCGGACGTCTTTTGCTCGCTCACAGTAAGTCGCGTTATTTGCCTGTTAAAATTATTTGTTGTTAAATATTTCTTGTTGTGTAAGGGATATAAGCCTTAGACTTTGCCCTGTGAAGGGGAAAGTATAATATTTGGGCCTTTTGGCCCAAATATTTGAACATTTTACGTTTAAAAAAAAATTTATTTAAAAAAAAACATGGCTGAGCCATGCCTCCCAGCAATATGTTTGCTGTCGTCTGACAACGGCGTAAAAGTTGAGAGCAGGGTTACAAAAATTGATACAACAGACACCACCACAAACAACGTGAACAAAGACAACAACACTGAAAACACTAATTTAAAAAAAATTACCACACCAACTACAACAATAACAGCGTCAACTAAAATACAGACAACAGAAAAAAATGACAACAAATGGAACAACGATATTAACACCATTAACAAGAAAATAAACAACGACAACACCAACAGCAACAATACAAATTACACCGAAAACAATAACAACGGTGGCACCAAAAACACAACCAACTACAACAGTGATAACAGCAACAACAGCAACAACACCAACAACACCGTTTGTAGCAGTACCAACAGCAACAGCACCAACAACAAGACCAGTAGCAGCAGTAGTGGCAGCAATAATGGTGCCACTGAAAAAAGGGCCACTTCTTTCACAGGTGTGGCCTGAAATATAGAGACAGTGCTAGTCACGGGGGAGGAGATGGCAGTCGCAAGAGCCATGGTGTCAAGATATGACAATAGAGTTTCCCTGAAACCTCCACTCGATTTCTCCAAAGACCAGCAGCTGCACATGGTGATTTACCGCACCGTAAGCAAAATGTTACATTGGGTGGAGAGAGCCACGGAGGCTCAAATCCAAAAGGCCTTCGGGTGCGTCTGGGCATGCAAAACCCACATCACCCGAGGCAAAAAGTACGCCACAGTAGATGTACTTTTCGCCACCCACCAAAAGGGGAAGTCTCACTCTTTGGAAACCCTAAAGAGTGAGGAGAGAGTCTTGGTGCCCTCCTACTGCGGGCAGAAAATTGTGAGGGTCAAAAGGACCCAGGTCCCGCCCGACGTGCCCATACCTTGGCTGGCCACGTCTGTACTTGCTGGAATCGAGGAGAAGACCACCATACTGCAAATACAGAGAATGGGAAGAGAGATGCAAATGCTAATACAGACTGACCAGGAGTGCATCGAGGCCATCCCAGACACCATAGACCTCGAAGAAGGGCTCCAACTCCCTATAAGCGTGGAAGGAAGGCACCCAAAGTGCTATCTCTGTGGGCAGAAGGGTCACTTTAGGGCCTTCTGCCCGCAGAAGAGAAGCAAGAAGAGGGCTCCCATCCTTCCGACGCCTGATCTGCTGCTACCAAGAGCAGGGCAGGCAACAGAGGCAGAAGACCCTTCCATGGTGAGTAGGAGGGCAACGTCCGTGGCACCCATTCCAAGGCCACGGACTACTAAAGCAGCGGCAGCTGTGGCGGCAACACCAACAGTCACAGTAGCTACACCGGCGACAAAATCGCCAGAGTGAGCTCCACTACCACCACCAACAGCAGTGGAGCTCATACCCCTCCCGGACGCCGCGGGTCCGACATGGAGTGTAAGGTGGGAGGGAAGTGGCAAACGGTCTGCCACAAAAAACGAAAAACAAAACCCTCCTTAGCTTCACCCTCTAAAAGTGAAGGCAGATAAAGAGCGGTAAAGGCTGCAAGGAGACTTGCAGCAAGACAACCACCACCATCACCATCACCACCACAAGCATCACCACCAACAACAACCACACCACACCACCATCACCACCAACAACAACCACACCACACCACCATCACTAAAAACACCAACATCGCAAACATAACAAAACACACACACCCAACAGCAACAACAAGAAAACAGCAACAAAATCGCCCCTCCCCACCAAAAATACACAGCCACAAACATGGCAAATAAAGAACTCTTACAATATATAAAGCAGCACACAGACATCACAGAAAAAAAACTACTACACCCCACCAACACCAAGAACTCTCCCGTCAAACATAAACATCATTGAAATCAAAATAGAACAGTACAAACTTTTAAAACAAAAATTCCCCAACGCAGTTGGAGACTTCAGAGGGTTAGTTACCAAGAGGATATACACTGACATCCTCTTGGAAACACCCATGACCAGCCAAAGGGACGGTTCTACTGTTCCTTCACCACACAATCAAGGTAAGTGATCCTTTCTCACTTACCCCATTTCACATCCAACATGACCATAGTTAGAATAGGCAGTATAAATGTACGTGGCCTGGGGTAATCTTGGAAGCAGGGTCACCTGCTCAACGACCTTAAGTCACTAAACATAGATGTGGTGGCCATCAGTGAGACCAGAATCTCCAAAGCACGAGCCTTCACACCGATCTTCGGCGGTTACAATGTATACGCATCTCCCAGCCATACAGGATCAGGGGGAGGGTTGCTGTGCTTTTTCAGAGAGGCTTGGATCTCGCCATATGGGCCATCTTTCTGGCCCCAGATGTATGTCGGTAGTGCTGGACGTGACCAGCAGCGAAGGCAATGCTTTCAGGTTAGTAGCCGTCTACGCCCCTACAGGGGCAGGACGGCCAGATTTCTTCAGACGTCTAGAGAGCTTTCTTGGAACGTCCCACTCTTTAGTGTTAGTGGGCGACTGGAACGGTATCTTAGATGCACGCTGGGATTATATGGGGCTAGTAGATAGGGGAGGGTGGTGTAAAAGCCTCAACAACCTGCTCAGACGTTTTGAACTGTCTGACAGGTATAGACTGGATTATCTGAATGTGCCAATGTGGACATGGGCAAACCGCATCGGGTCATCCAGATCGTATTTAGATAGGGTATTCTGTAGGGAAACAGATAAGGCTAGTGTAGGTTGTCCACAATTTAAAGTAGTTGACTACACGGACCACAAATTTGTGATCTGTGAAGTTGACTTAGATAGGCTCCATAGGCAAGGGCTATAGTGTCGCAGCCTTTCAGCATCATGCGCTCGGTCCACCAGGGTTTCCCCCTCTTGTCCCTCTTGTACGTACTGGCCCTTGAACCGTTACTGCACAAATTGGAGATGATGAGGGGGTTCCCACGCGAACTGGGATGTGGGAGATCCATGTCAGCTTATGCCGACGACGTCACCGTGGTGGTCTCGAGCACCAAACACTTCCAGATGCTTGGCACCATTCTCAAGGAATACGAAGCGGTGACAGGAGCAAAGATAAACCAGGAAAAGTTGGTGGGCTTGCAACTTGGCACCTGGAGAGGCAAGTCCATGCCGTCCGACAGCATCACGGGGCGCTGGACGGAAGGACCGGTTAAATTGCTTGTGTTCTGGTTTGGTCCAGACCTCCAGATGGAGAAAAACTGGAGCAAGGTGATGAGCAGGGTGGCCTCTCTCACCCAGAAATGGGCCGAGAGGAGGCTGTCTCTGAAAGGTCGGGCAGAGGTGGCAAATGCGTACATAGTGTCTGTCATCTGCTACCACCTGACTGTCGTACTTTGCCCCCACCCATCTCTGATCAGAATGGAGCGCCTTCTCTTCTGCTTTTTCTGGAAGGGACATGCTCCCATGGTCAGACGATCCATTTGCTGTCAACACCCGTTGTGTGGAGGACTAGGCATGCCGTGGCTGATGATGCGCAAACATGTGCTGAGGCTGCGACATCTCCGGTGCTTCCATGTCGGTGAATAGGTGCGGTCACCGTTTGCCAGACGCGCTTTTCCCCAGCTTGTCTCCTTGACGGAGCTGCAGTCCTGGATCAGGAAAAAACCGAGGGATAGCGCTTGGAAGCTGGAATGTCTCCAGGCGCTCACCGCCCTCTACCAGCTGGGCACTAGTATCGGTGGAACATCCACCTCAGCATTCTATAGAGGGATAGTGGAGGGAAAGAGCGACGACGTTCTCAGGGAGACCCTGTGTGTCGAAGACGATCCGCTGTTCACTCTCTTCAAGAGAACCTTCAGACCGGGGCCTATGGACAACTTCCAGAAATCCCTGGCCTGGCAGTGCTACCATGGAGCGTTGCCGGTTCAGGATAAGCTCTACAGGCATGGAGGTGCTGTCAGCCGAGCCTGTTCGAGATGCATGCAGGGCGACGCAATCGTCCTGCACGCACTCGTTCAGTGGCCATGGGGAAAGAGATTGTGTGGTGGACAAGGTTGAAAGGGTTGAAGACGGACACTTTCCTCTTCGGACACTTTCCTCTTCGGACACTTTCCTCATCAGTTGTCTACTAGCCATCATAGGTATTTCTTTGCATTACAGACCATATACCTCAAGCTAGGGCGATACAATAACTAAAATAAGTTATTGGGATAAAAAGAGTTGGGTGGAGAAAGAGAGACATGTAAACAAACACGAATGGTGAGGCAATGTAAAGAGAGGAAAAGATGAGAAAATCAAGTCAATAATTCATTTTGAACATAAGAACTTGCGAATATTGACGAGAAGGCAAAGACACATCCTGGCCGTGCGAATGTGAGCGAGTAAAGAATCTTGTACGGTGTGGGACGTTGGAGGAAGTGAGAGAGAGAGTGAGTAGCAGAGAGTGAGTGAGTGAAAGTGTGAGGAAGAGGCTAGCCGAGAGAGGGTGACTAGCAGAGGGGGGGGGGGGAGTGAAAGTAAGAGGGAGAAGGAGAGAGAAGGGGGAGAGAGAAAGAGGATAGCAGTAAGGGAAGAGAAAAAAAAGACAGGTCACAGCGAAGGGGAAAGCATATATGAATAAAAAATGGCGAGCTGTGTTGTTGCAATTAAGTATAATAAATGAAGAATTAGAAATAGAAGTTAGGAATATCCATCAACAGTTGTTTTCCTCTCTTTACGTTGCCTCACCATTCGTGTTTGTTTACATGTCTCGTTTTCTCCACGCAACTCTTTTTATCCCAATAACTTATTTTAGTTATTGTATCGCCCTAGCTGGAGGTATATTGTCTGTAATGCAAAGAAATAGCTATGATGGCTAGTAGACCACTGATGACGGATATTCCTGGCTTCTATTTCTAATTCTTCATTTATTATATATATATATTTGTTTCTACTTTTGGCACAAGGCCAGCAATTATCCCAGTATATTACTGGTACTTTATTTTATCGACCCCGTAAGGATGAAAGGCAATGTTAACCTCGGCAGGATTTATATATTTAACGAAGGGTTTAAATAAGAAATAGTTAGATGGATTAACATGGTTATTAGAGCTAATAACAAAGTTGTTAGATGAAATGACAAGTATAAATGATTTAGTTTATATATGGTTTACTTCACTTCAATCAAAAAGTACAATAAAACAAGTTACTAAGAGTTGCGAAGGTTGACGTTGTCGTCGTGAGTCTGAGACCATAGTGAGTGAGAGAGAGTAATGGTTTGTATACCGCTGAATGGTCTGTAGTAGTTCTCGTTGTTAGTCTATTTTCTCTGTATTTCTGTAGACCACTGGTGTCTGTTGATAGCGGTGAATCTTTATATAGCTTGTTGTATGTCGTAGTGCTCCGATATCTCTGTATAAACATGGGATGGTAAAGGCTTTATATACCTGTCGCTTTCTGTCTCCCACCTTGAGGAGATAGCCAACGCATCAATCTGTTCACACCAAAAGGGTGGTGACCTAGAATTTGACCTTTAGGTGTCACCCAAGGTTCAAGGTGTGGACAGATCTCGCTACACACATATATATGATGCTGATGATAATAATGATGATGATATATGTTAACTGCATTAGAAGTATTAAATGCAAGGTCATGTAATGTGTTAGATTAGATTACTCTATTCCTTGACATTTCAAGAACATGTTCTTGAAATGTCAAGGAAAAAAGGAAGAAAAAAAAATAATACCATTCTGCTGTTAAAGGAATTATTGATTACAACCATTCTGTGAATATATTTCTAATGAAACATGCTCTCAATGGATTTCAATTAATTTAAAAAAAAATAAATTAAGAATTTGGAAAGATTTTAAAATAACTAATTCTGTTATTAACTTGGTATTTGGAACATACCGTTGATGGAAGAGTAAAACGAAAAGGGTTAATCATCAGATTGAATGAAGGAAACTATTTCCATTGATCTTTCTATGGCTGATACTATCTATTGGTTACAACTCCTGGTAGAATGCTCAGAGCAAGATCAAAGACTGCAAAGCATGCAGTCAGACTCTTAATATTTTCGTCAATTCTCTTTCTCTGGACTGGTCTTCGATACATCCATTAGTGGTGCCATGATGAAGTTCTTCCTCCAGTTCACCATGTCTAGCATTTCTGTCTGAATTTCCCCTGCCTTCAACCCAGTGTCATCTTCAAGAACATCCTTCAGCATTGTAGTTGATCTCCCAACTCGTCTGCACACATCAAGTTGCCAGAAAAGAACTCTGCCAGCAGGTTCATTATGATGTTTCACATGTCTGGCTAAATCAAGCCTCCTACACCTTATGATGTCAGAAAGACATAGAGTGGTTTTTTGCTATGTCTGTTCTTCAGGATATGTTCTGGACCTTTCTCAGCGTCTAGGCAAATGTGCTGTTAATCTTCTTTGTGAATGTTTTTGTTAGTGTCCATAACTGGTACTTTTAGTTATCAAACTGAAAAAAACGAAAGTCAAAGTTGACTTCAGTGGGATTTGAACTCAGAGTACAGAGAGCTGAAATAAATACTGAGGAACTTAATCACTCACCTCTTTCTGATCAAACTGACTGATCAAACCGCCCGCTCATACTGACGTTAAGGTATTGTACTCAAAATAAATAGTATCAAAATCTCATAGATTTGATATTATGTGAGATAATTATGTGAGATAAAGCCTTTACCATGAAAATACAATATTCCCAGAGAATCCATTTATTATTTTAGAATTTAATACAATATTGGTTGCTGATATATAAAGATTGGAATGTTCCATTTCATTTCATTAAATAACTAATTTACCAATATATCATTCTCTTTTTAGATTGTCCTCGACATTATCGTTCACTTCGTATTCTGAGGGAAATAACATCTCATTAAAAAAACCTATTATAATTTTACATGGGTTATTTGGTTCTAAAACAAATTGGAACAGTTTGTCAAAAATTCTCAGCAAAGCTGGAAGAAAGGTAAGTTCACAGTTTTTCAAATTGTTTATTTTTTTTTTATTATTTATTATTTATGGAAAAAAAAAAGAAAAGAATGTTTTTAGAATTAGTAAAATTAAACATAAGTATAGTTAAAAGTTTAGTTTAGAATTGTTTAAAGAAAAATATAAAAACAATATTTAAAACAACAACAACAAGATTTCGAAAGAAGCATTGATTGGAGTTTTTGAGTTGTTGCACCAACCCATAGCTTGCCTAAAGCAAAACCTGTTAGAAAAGCAATTACAGAACTGAGAAATTATTCTTTTTATGTATTTCTGTGTCTATGAGTATTTATGTGCATGTGTGTGTGTGTGCCTTTGTGTGTTCCTGTGTGTGTGTGTGTGTGCGACCATGGGTCTGTGTGTGTGTGTGCGAGCATGTGTCTGTGTATGTGTGTATGTGTGTATGTGTGTATGTGTGTATGTGCGAGCATTTATATGGGTGTGCGTGTGCAAGCGTGTGTGTGTGTTTGTGTCTGTCTCTGTGTATGTGTTTGTGTGTGTCTGTCTGTCTGTATGTGTGTTTGTCAGTGTCAGTCTGTCTCTGTGTATGTATGTATGTGTGTGTCTGCATATCTGTATGTGTGTGTGTGTGTTCAAATATGTGTATATGAGAGTATGAATGTGTATGGACATGTGTGTGTATTTATGTGTGACTGCGTGTGTGTGTGTGACTATATCCCTGTGTCTATATATGTGTGAGTGTTGTGTACGTGTGTGTATATGTGATGTGTGTGTATATGTGATGTCTGTGTACATGTGATGTGTGTGTGTTGGAAAGAGAGGAGATGAGAGAGAGAGAGAGAGGGAGAGAGAAAGAGAGTGTGTGTATGAGACAGTGAGAGAGAGGAGAGTGTGTATGAGATAGAGAGTGAGCGTGAGAAAGAAAGAGAAAAAGAGAGAGAGAAAGAGAGGGAGTGTATGAGACAGAGTGAGGAGAGAGAGTGTGTATGAGATAGAGAGTGAGGGTGAGAAAGAAAGAGAAAGAGAGAGAGAGGGAGTGAATGAGACAGAGAGAGAGGGAGAGAGAAAGAGAATGTGTGTATGTATATGTGTGTGTCTGTGTGTATGTATGTATGTATGTGTGTATGTATGTGTGTATGTATGTGTATGTGTGTATGTATCTATTTCTATATTGCATTCAGGAATTGCGAGCATGGTGTTTACATCTGATATTGAACCTCAGGCAGCATATTTAACATCAGGCGCTTTGCTGCAAAGACAAAAGTATTTACATCAATCATAAGAGACCTCTTGTATGCAGATGATTGCGATCTTGTAGCGCACACAGAGAGTGATATGCAGCACATTTTGAATGTATTTTCTGATGCTTGCACTGCCCTAGGATTGACTGTCAGTCTCAAGAAAACCGTCGTCATGTACCAACCTGCCCCTGGTAAGCAGTAGAGTGAACCAAATATCTATGTGTATGGTAAACGACTTGGAGTGGTTGATCAGTTTGTCTACCTGGGAAGCACTGTCAATCGATACGGCAACCTTGACAGTGAAATCTCACTTAGGATTAGGAAAGCAAGTGATGTTTTCGGAAAGCTAGAAAGGCGACTCTGGGGTCGGCGAGACATATGCAGGAGGACAAAGGTAAAGGTGTACAAGGCATGTGTGCTCTCTTCTCTTCTTTATGCCTGCGAGACCTGGGTCACATATCGACACCACCTTAAGCAATTGGAGCGTTTCCATCAGATGTGTCTCAGACGGATCCATGGCGTTCACTGGAGGGACCACATCAGTGATGTCGAGATTTTGGAAAGCTCTATGTGTGACAGTATAGAAGCTCTTGTGCTTAAGCAACGACTCCGTTGGAGTGGTCACCTTGCCAGGGTGAAGGCTTCTAGAATACCAAAAAGAACTCTTTTATGGAGAGTTAGTTAAAGGAAAACGACCGCCACATAAACCAAAAAAGAGGTGTAAGGATTCCTTGAAAGCCTCTTTGAAAGACGCTAACATCTCTGCTGATACATGGGAAAATATTGCTGCTGATCGTAATAAATGGAGAAAGACTGTATATGAGGGAAAAGTTGCCTTTGAGGCATCTCGAATCGCATACTAGAAAGTAAAGCGGGATGTGAGGAAGGGCATTGCTGTTGCACTTCCAGACGGTGAAGGTCCTCCTATGGTGCTGACATGCAGCGTCTGTGCGAGATTCTGCCTAAGCAAAGCTGGACTCGAAAGTCATCTTCGCAGTCATAAAGTAAGACCAGTGGTTGACTACCAGGCTACTGTTGGAGATGCTACTCACCATGCTTGCCAAGCATGTGGTAGAGAATGTAAATCAGCAGGAGGGCTCAAGCGACATGCAAAAGTACATGAACTCCAACCACAGCGGACTATTCCCAGTGAATGTTTTGGTTGCCAACTTTGTGCAAGACATTTTAGATCATTGGCTGGGCTAAAAAGCCACATTCGATCGCAGCGCTGTTAATTGCTATCATGTGTGTGTATAGATATGTTTATGTGTGTGTGCGTGTGTGTGTGTATATATATGTATATTATTATTGTTGTTGTTGTCGTTATTATTATTGTTGTTATTATTATTATTATTATTATTGTTATTATTATGGGTTTTTTTTTCTCATGCAATGGCCATACTTGATAACGAGGGGGCAGCCATCATGTATGTGTGTATGTATGTGTGTATGTATGTGTCTATGTGTTTGTTCTCTGTGTCTGTGTGTGTGTATTTCAATAGACTAGTTAAGTAAAATTATTTCCTGATTCTATTTATTGCTTCATAACTTAATACCATTTCCATTGAAAAGCCACTTCTTATAATAACACACGAAATGGACAACATTGCACAGTTCAAGAAGACACTTAACCTCCATTACCTTGCTGGTAAAAATGTTGATGAATGATAAATCTTGAGTGGTAGACATAATTCATTGGATTTGGCTGGTCTGGAAATAAAATAGTTAACCATTTTACTACCAAGCTAGCCAGCCAAAACTAGCTTTAGTTCCATGAAACAAAACTGTCCATTTTAAAGATCTTAAATTTATATCTTCCAACATAATTTGATATAAATACAGTTTAATAGAAAAAGAAAAAAAAGAAGATTTAGATTGAGAAGAAAGAATGGAATGTAAAATAGGATAATATAAAGAAAAAAGAAAAAAAATGAAAAAGGGAAGTAATGGCAAGGACTCTAGTGTCACAGAAGAATTGGGAGGGGTGGTGGTGGTGGATGATTGGGATTTAGACCTAGGGCGTGGCAGTAAAAAGGCTGTGCCCTGTAGACAAGACCGCAAAAGCAAACCTTTTTTTAAAGTTATGTTACAAATGTCACCCCTTCACTTACTCACTCCTCTGTGAAATTCTAACACCCACCACACTTCTTACACACCCATGACATCATACTTGTCATCCTTCTTGCACACACTCCCTAATAGAGAGCAGGCTCTTCAGTTGAATCAATGACTGACAATCTCTCTAGTGCTGGTGCCATGAAAATTGTATCCACTGCACTGTAAAGTGGTTGGTAATGGGAAGGGCATCCTGTTGTAGAAACCATGCCAAAAGGAATTGAGAGGACTCATCATAGCATAATAACTTCTCTACATGATAAATGCACCCAGTACACTGTGTTAAGTGGTTGGTGATAGGAAGAGCATCCAACCATAGAAAACTTGCTAAACAAAGACATGGGAGACTCTTCAATTGTGTCAAAGACATGACAACCCCCCCCCCTAGTGCTGGTGTCAAAATAAAATGCACTCGGTAGAATGCGAGAATGAAAGTAAGTGAAATGCAGACCCTTGACCCATCTGAGAAATCAGTACCTCTGCTTGAATACTGACTCAGTTTGTGATGATCTGTACAACTTTTGCTGGCAGGGGAAACAAAATTCACCATCACCTGCTTCTTGGGTGCCCTTAGCAGAGTCTACATTGTTGCAGGCAGTCAGACCAGGTTCTCAGTTTAAATATATATTCTTCCCTCCTTCCCACCAGTCATGAAGGTTAATAATGAGAAGGTTATTTTACTAAATCCCTCCAAATTATTGGTTATTTTTCAGAATTTTTTGAAAACTACAGGTGCTGTTTTTCATTAGAAATATGGTAATAAAAGGGTTAATGTAATTTTCCCTGCTAAAGCAATTTTCAGCTTTATGAGTCTTATGACAAGTTTCTTACTCATCATGGTGGTATCAACCCTCTTCGTCACCTCTTACAGCATAGAGGGATATGGTGTATCTGTTCTATACACATAGCTCTATCTTACTATGTGTACCTTCATGTAGATAGATGAACTGATGGAAAGATGGATGAATGGACAGACAGACAGATGAATGGATGAATCTGTTGACCCATTTAACAGCAACTTAACTGATTAAAATCTTTAGCCAAATACACATCCTGACAGGGTTTTGAACTTAGAAACTTGACCTCGAGGATGTGCTTCACACGAGATGCATGTGCTTGCCATGTTTAGAGCAGTGAGGCCTGGATCAGCAAAGTGATAAATGTCAATCCAAGTGGCAGTAGAGGCCCAGAAAGTCCCAAAAGGACTTGTATGAAGGATTTCTGTCGGGATCAAGCCAGGCTTGGCCTGGCCTGTGTGAGACTGGCGGACAGAAACACAGGTGTGCTGTCAGGCAGGACCTCCCCCCTCATTAGGGATTAATTGTGCCCTGCATAATCAAAAACTGGATGATGGTGATGATGATGATGAGCCTTTTCTGTTTCTGCCAACATGCTGTCTTTTGTTTTTATCAGAAATAGGATAATGACGATTATCATCATCATTTCATCATTTCATTTTACGTCCGCTTTTTCCCTGCTTGCAGGGGTAGGACGGGAACTGGTTCTGGCTTGATTTCTACAGCTGGATGCCCTTCCTAACACCGACCTCATTTACAGTGAGTGCTGGATGCTTTTTTTGCCGTGGCACCTACACGTCCACTTTACAGTGTGGGCTGGGTGCTTTTTGCCGTGGCACCTGCACGACCACTTTGCAGTGGAATGATATGGACCCCAGTCCCTATCATCTCATTTCTACAGCTGAGTAAACTGGAGCAATGTGAAATAAAGTGTCTTGCTCAAGGAAACAACACATCACCCAGCATAAGAAATGAACTCACAACCTTTCGATTGCAAGGCCAATGTAATTCACTGAAGAAATTGTAACCATTCCAATTTCACAGTTGAAAGTATATTTGGTTTTCAAATGTGTTGCTTTCAGTAATTAATATCTCAGTCAGGCAATAAGATAATTAATTAAACAATCTTGTATTGTTAGTGAGAAGAAAAAGAAATAAAAATGCAACCATTGCCTGTGTGGGTAGGATTTCATTTCACAACCAGATAATTCCAGTTCAGTTGTGTCTTCTGCTATAATCTCTTACTGGTCATTGCCCTGTGAAGAAAACTTGGTTAACAGTGACCGTACAGAAGCCTGTTGTGTGTGTGTGTGTGTGTGTGTGTGTGTGTGTGTGTGTGTGTGTGTGTGTGTGTGTGTGTGTGTGTGTGTGTGTGTGTGTGTGTTGTTCTTCTGGTTTTATAATTTCACAAAGTTTTACCAATAGAGAGAGAGTCGGTTTCTAACATAAACACAAGACTCTCTCATTGGAATTTACACATCAACTAGGTAGATATGTATGTATGTATGTGTAGATATGGATGTTATTGTATGTGTGGATGTGGATGTTTTGAGTTGTATGTGTGCATGTGTTTATGCTTTGTATCTATACATGTATATATGTAGTTATTAGATGCAGAATTTTTGGAATGTTATACATATTTTTACTGTTCCATTAATGGATTGTACTTGTAATTTCCTAACTAGTTGTGTTCTTTCTGTTCCTGTGAAGCCTAGCTTCTCAATATTTGTATTGAGGCAGTTACTAACATATCACAGTGCTCCAATAATCACAGGCATAAATCTGAAGGTGTAATCAGGGTGGAGTATCTGCAGATTTCTCATCAGTTCTGCATAAATATTCTCCTTTTCGCTAATCTTTGATATTATATTGGCATCTGCTGGGCAGTAACTTCCACTACTGTGCATGCCTTCTTTTCCCTGTCCCATATTATTATATCTGGTCTGTTATGCCTGCATTTTAATGGGGTTTTTACTGGAACATTCCACCAGTACACTTTCATATTATGTACATCGATGTCTTCCACATTGCTGTAGCTTTTAATGTGTTTATTATTGGGGCTATCTTTTCTACGGATTGCATTGTACAGTGTTTTGGCCACTACATCATGCCTCATAGGTAGATAGTACCTTGATGACATCTTTGGAGAGCTGCTTATGACATGAGTGACATCTTTGATGTTAATTCTGCAGAGTCTGCACTTGTTGTCACATCTAGGTGTTTTGCCTGCATCCCTATCTCTTTTGTGAAACAGGTATTTTGAGTTGTTTTCCTGTTCTTGGATTGCAAAAGTGTATCCTTCAAAGTGGGAGCCAATATAGCGGTTGTTGGTCCAAGATAGACTACTTTCCTTATCTATATTACTCTCACTCTGGAGCTTCCTGATAAGCATGCAGTTTTTCATCTATGGATTCACTGCGATACTGCTGAGTGACTTCCCTGGGTGTGAATTTTTGATTATCATGCAGAGAATATCTTTCAAAGAATTCCTTCCCAACTCTCATGATCTTCTCTGTCGCATGCAGATAGACTTGCTCGAGAGACGGGCTCCTACACTTCGAGGTTCGCAAATGTTGTCGGAGGTATATGATGTGACATTCAAATGCTATATGGACTGATGTTAGGCCTCTGCCTCCCTGCTTATGTTTCAAGTAGAGGCAGTCTATATCACTGTTGATGTGGAAGTTTCTGATGTTGTTTAGAATTTTTTGAGTTTTAACATCAACTGCTCGGATTTCGTCTATCATCCAATTGAGTATTCCAAACGTTGGTGTTAGGACAAGCACAGCAAACACATTGTGAGCCACTGTTTTGTTTTGCGCAGAGAGTTCAAATGTGTAATCATGTGTAATATTCCCTGGTTACATGTTCCTTATTACAGATACCATTATAGGATATGTTTTCATCTATCCCCAGGTATATGTAGCAGTCCTCATCAGATATCGGTGAAACAGTTAGACCATTGATGACAATGTTGCTAGATTGGGTTGTTATCCTTTGAGAACGTTGTAACCAGGTCAAGATTTTTCTTCATCCCATCTATGTTCTTGGCATAGAGTTTCAGATCATCCACAAAGAAATTAGGGATTAAGTTCATATTTCAGTCCTTCTGTGAGCCAATGATGTATCCTTCACATTTCTTGAGCAGAAAGGACAAGGGGTTTAATGACAGGATAAATAGTATCACAGAGAGACTGTCTCCTTGAAATATACTCCTGTGATATTCTATTTTATGTATGTGTGTATGTATGTTTACCCCCCCCCCCACACACACACTCACACACACACACACACATACATATACATATATATATTGCAAGCAGGGAAAAGCGGATGTAAAATGATGATGATGATGATGATGATATATACAATTCCTGTCCAGACCCATGCTAGCGTGGAAGATGGACGTTAAACGATGATGATGATGATGATGATATATACCACGGGTAAAGAGCCCACTTTGGTCACAAATAACCATGGGATTTGCATCTAAAAAGTTCTTCTTCAAGGTACAAGTTTGGGCAAGGTTGTTTGTGGAAGACCAGCAGTCATGCATGCATACCAGACTTCCCTCTTCCTGTCACCAATGTTTTTCAAGGGAAAGGCAAGGGAAAGGCAACTCATTTTTAGAGTTGAGTATACTGGAGCCACATGAAAATAAAGTGTCTTGCTCAAGGACCTTAATGCATCACCCCATCCGAGAATCGAACTCACAACCTCACGATTGCAAGCCCAGTCAGTGTTCTAATCAATAGCCCATATCTATCTAGCGAAAATGGCCCGAGTGATTGGGCCTTCTCTGTTTATAAGCCTGTAGGTTGAGGAAGAGAGCAAAAGGAAGAAAGGAGCACTTGCACAACACGCTCCTTGAGTTGAGGGTTGTTCTATCAACGGGGTATTAAACAACCCATTTGTGGCGCCTCCCCCCTATTGGGGATTTCGATTGTTGAAATTGTTTGTTTTTATATTTTTTACACGACTGTATGTAAAATCCCCGGCATGTCTTTGTATTGTCCCTTTTCTTGTTGCGCCCTTGTGGCTAATAAAGAAATCTATCTATCTATCTATACATTGAATGCGCTCAGGCGCTCACAGTCCTCTGGCAAGCGGGCGCAGCAATCAGTGGAGACTCCACTTCGACATTCTATAGAGGGATTGTACGTTACAAGGGCGACGACGTGCTCGGAGAGACTCTGGGCGTCGAAGACGATGAGCTCACCAGTATGTTTGGTAGGACTTTCCGCCCGGGACCTATGGACAACTTCCAGAGGTCCCTGGCCTGGCAGTGTTACCGAGGAGCTCTACCGGTTCGTGACAAGATCTACAGGCACGGACGCCCTGGCAGGGATCCTTCCAAGAGGACGTGTCCAAGATGTGCGCAGGACATTGAAACAGTTCTGCACGCAATTGTACACTGCCCGGGCGTAAGCGACCTGTGGAACTATGCAGAACAACTGCTGTCGCGTATGGGACAAATACAGTTGACTGCCGAGTCCATAGTAAGGATCAAACCGCCAGACTCTTTCAAAAATGAAAGAGAGGCGGTTTTCCTCTGTACGGTGGCTATGGTGAAAGAAGTTATATGGTGGACGAGGTTGAGAGGACTGAGGACAGATGCCTTTCTCTCCGGACAACAATTGATTCCCTTCTTTAAGTATCACTTTAGAAGGAGAATCAGGGTGGAGAGAGAGGCACTGCACCCCAGTAAATTTACTGAAAGGTGGGTGAATGAAGCGAAAATGGCCCGAGTGATTGGGCCTTCTCTGTTTATAAGCCTGTAGGTTGAGGAAGAGAGCAAAAGGAAGAAAGGAGCACTTGCACAACACGCTCCTCGAGTTGAGGGTTGTTCTATCGACGGGGTATTAAACAACCCATTTGTGGCGCCTCCCCCCTATTGGGGATTTCGATTGTTGAAATTGTTTGTTTTTATATTTTTTACACGACTGTATGTAAAATCCCCGGCATGTCTTTGTATTGTCCCCTTTCTTGTTGCGCCCTTGTGGCTAATAAAGAAATCTATCTATCTATCTATTTATCTGGTTTTCAAAAATTCAATGAATGATATTTCATTCATTCAAAGAAGCAAACTCTTTGGGAGTATTTCGGTACTCATGAAGGATCAATTGACGGCCCAAAATTACTCTGTGTCGCCAATTGTATCCAACCTGTATACCTTTTTCCCTACAAACATGGGAAAAAGGACATAAAAGATTAGAATCACGATTGCCACACCAAAGGTGAACATATTGTGGATACTGTGCGGCTTCATCAATTTTGATGAAGACAGAATACTGTCAGTAGGAAAGTCCCCCAGAGATGTATTCAATGGGACTAGCATTGAAGTTCTGGTGCAAATGAGCCCAGAGCGAATAGCTATGATCCCACAACGTGTACTCCTGGATGGACTCACTTACATAAACTTTTCGGTTGAGGGTAGGTGGCCTTCATGTTACCATTGCTTTAGCAGGGGTCACCTGAGGGCTCCCTGTCCTAAATTAATGAGTAAAAAAAAGGCTCTTCTGCCGACACCCATCAAAACAACACAACCACCAACACCACCACAACAACAACAACACCAACACACAAAAATAACAACAACAAACACAGTCCCACCCAACCCCACTCCACCTAAAACCACTGCAAAATCACATACAGACACAACAGCTCCCCCAAGACATACCCCTCCCCAATCACACAGACGATACAACAGATGAGGCTATCTCGCCATCACCCAGTGAAGACGAGGGAGAACCCCATCGCTCGAAAAGAAAGAAAAGACATCACAAAAGCAAAAAACCAGCAAACACTACCACAAACATACAACCACCAACACAAACAACAAAAACATCACAAACAAAACCCCCACCTCCTGAAAACAAAATACCTACAACAAAACGAAAGCACACACAAGAACTACAGACAGATAAAAACAAACACAACACAAGAAAATTACACTTACACTTACATGAACACTGAAAACAAAGCACTAATGGAGACCATCACGAACAACCCTGCGGTGAAAACCGAAGGGAAAACTTTCGCCCACTCTATTAAAAATAATAAAAAAACTGAACCTAAAACTGATTAGGGTCACTATACAAACTTATAGGTCCCTAAAAGAAACATTTGAAAAGGATGTGGGGAATTCCTGCGTGAAACCATTTAACCGCGTCCTTCTCAAATGTCTCCCCACCCCAGACAACCCCATCCCACCAGACCCCACCCTACCAAACATCTCCGTCCCCACCCCGCCGGAAACCACCACCCACCCAGACAACCCCTCCAACACCCCTATGGAAATCGTGCAGCCTGGTCCCCAGGAGATGAAGGGTGAGTGATTTCTTTTCCTCTTTTAACTTTTCAGCACCAACATGGCCAATATAAGAGTTGGATGTGTGAACGTACGCGGCCTGGGGATGCCCTGGAAACAGGGCCAACTCTTAAACGACCCCAGGTTGCACAGTATGGTATGTAGTAGCCATTTGCAAATCCAGGATCCACAGCGAGCGAAAACACCTGGGCCTCATAACACAGACGGTACATCTGGACCCGGAGGGTCGACTGGTGGTCCTAGATGTTGACGGTAGTGAAGGTGGAGCCTTCAGGCTGGTGGCTGCATATGTCCCATCCGGGACACCGCGGCCAGACTTCTTCAAACGTCTAGAGACTTTTCTGGGAACGTCCCGCTCCTTGCTTTTAGTGGGAGACTGGATTGGAATGCTAGATGCACGTTGAGACTATGTGGGAGCATGTCCCGATAAAGGGGGGTGTAACATCCTCAAACAGTTAATCGGCCGATTTGACCTGGCCGATAGATATCGACTAGATTTTCCAACTGTGCCACTGTGGACGTGGACTAATCGCAGTGGAACATCTAGATCGTACCTAGATAGGGTTCTAGTTAGAAATAAGGATAGGGACATGTTAAGCTGTCCACAAATGTTCATGGTTGCCTATTCAGATCACAAACTAATGACCTCCATGGTCAACCTTGATAGAACCCATAGACAAGGACCCGACTACTGGAAGCTGAACTTGTCGTTACCGACATGCAAAGCCTACAGTAGACGGATTAGCACTTTAGTTAAACAGCACTTGACAGGGGCCATTGTCAACAACAGATGGTGGTACTCTAGTTTTTAGTAAAGAATTAGCGTTAGATAGAAACAGAACCGAGAAGGAACTGGTAGATAAAGTAGAAGAGGCAATTAGAAGTGGCAACGTAGCCAGCATGCTAGCAACGAGAATGGCCTTGAACCAGTTCTTCGATGCAAAGCACGAGGGCTGCGTTGTCAGAAGCAAAATACGTGTTCTGGGAAACGAAGGAGCCAAAGCTGTTAGCTGGGCCCGAGTGACGGAGGCAAAAAGTGGCAACAAGTCCACGATTCGGTCTTTGAAGGACCAAAACGGACACGTGATACGTGAGCCGAAGCAGATGTGTGCAGCCTTTCAGTGGCACTTTCCTGCTGACAATATTAATTTATTCCTGCTGACAATATTAATTTATTCCTAACAAGCTCATATGTCCCAAGGCTCTGATACCATCAACACTATAAATACAGAGCTGGCATATCTAAGAACTGACTAACTGCCTGATGAGGTCATAGCCATTCAATGGCTATCATCAAAATATATATAGCAGTAAATAAAGGATTATGAGTTCATGCAATTGACTTATGTTTCGTCACTATATATATATATATATTTATGTTGACAAACTGCTAACTCCTTTGATGTATGTATGTGTATATATACATATATGTATGTGTATGTAGATATGTATGTATATATATATCTCCGTGGATGCAACAAGATTTCAACACAGCAACAACAACAACAGCAACTACAACAACAGCGACAGCTACAACAACAACAGCAACAACACCATTGTCTGTGTTGAATGTGCGTGTATGTATGTATATATATATATATGTGTATGTATATATATATATGTATGTGTATATATCACACACGCGAAGTGAACAAATTTCAAAATTTCAACCCAGCGACTACAACAACAGCAACAACAACAACAGCAACAGCACCATTGTCTGCAGCAGCATCATCAGTGAAATGAACAACAACAACGGCAGCAGCAACAAGCAGCAACAACAACAACAACAACAACCACAACAACAACAACAACAACTGTAACAACAACAACAACTGCCACCACCATCACCATACTGACACCATCCACCACCTTCACCACCACCACAGCCACCACCACCACAGCCACCAACACCACCAGCACCACCACCACCACCATCACTGGCACCGTCCACCACCACTGCCATCACCACCATCACTGACAACATCCACCACCATCACCACCACCACCATCACTGACACCATCCACCACCACCACCTCCATCGCCAGCATCACTGTCACCATCCACCATCACCACCATCAGCATCACTGACACCATCCACCACCTTCACCTCCACCACCACCACCACCATCACTGACACATCCACCACCATCACCATCACTGACACCATCCACACCACCACCACCATCACTGGCACCATTTACCACCACCACCACCACCACCCCCACCATCACTGACGCCATCCACCACCATCACCACCACCATTCACCACCAGCACCACCATCACTGGCACCATCCTCCACCACCACCATCACCATCACTGACACCATCCACCACCACCACCATCACCAGCGTAAAGCAAACAATTATTATTATTATATAAAAACTGAACTGGACTGGAAAAGTCAACAGTGACATGATTTTGATTTTGTATCATACTGACGGTAATATATATATATATATATATGTGTGTGTGTGTGTGAGGGGTGTGTGTTTGTATCCATGAGTGTTAGTGTGTGAGTGGAGTGTGTGTTTGTAGTTTGTATGCATGAGTGTTGGTGTGTGTGTGTGTGTGTGTGTGTTCGTGTCGTGTCAATAAGTGTTTTTTTTTATGACCATGCTGCAAAATGGAAGGGTAGAGAGGGCCCTTGAGTCTAGTAAGACATCCTCTCTAGTGCTGGTGGCACAAATAAAAGCACCCAGTCCATGCTGTAAAGTGGCATTGGTGTTAGGAAGGGCATCCAACCAGTGTATCAATGCCAAAACGCTTATCAGCACAGCAACAAATAGATAGGAACAACAACAAAATATGAAGACGTCGCATCTCAGAGTTGCAACACTTAATGTTGGCACTCTCAGAGGTAGATCTGCTGAAATAGCGGAGATGTTGGAGAGAAGGCATGTGGATGTGTGCTGCGTGCAAGAGGTGAGATGGAGAGGTGCCTCTGCAAGACTAGTCGTAGGAAAACATCTTAGCTATAAGCTTTTCTGGGTAAGTAAGGATGATGGGTTAGGGGGAGTAGGCATTTTCCTGGCTGAGAGATGGATCAATAAGACAATAGAGGTAGTTCGAGTTAGTAATCGAATAATTAAGCTTAGATTAGTTGTAGGCAGGAGACTACTGACAATCTGCTCCCCAAGCAGGTCTAGGTAAAGAAGAGAAAGACTGCTTTTACGAGCAACTTTTACAAACAACTGCAATGACAGAATATGGAGACATCGTTATGTTAGCAGGGGACTTCAATGGGCACGTTGGACAGCTCCAGGATGGTTACACATTGGGTACATGGTGGGCACGGTTATGGCTCAAGAAATGAAGAAGGTGTGAGACTTCTTGAATTTTGTGATGCAAGTACACTTACTATTTGGAACACTAACTTCCAGAAACCTGCCAACCACCTAATAACCTACAAATCTGGCGAGCACATAAGCCAGATTGACTTCTTACTAGTAAGGCAGCAGGACAGGCAGATAGTGTCTAATACTAAAGCATACCCTGGGGAAGAATGTACCCCACAGCATAGGTTCGTCGTTAGTGATATCTCAGTAAGCAAGAGATGGAATGAGACATACAGGAAGGTGTGGAGAAGAAAGATCTGGAAACTAAAAGAGCTTTCACTAAAATACAAATTTAGGAAACTCCTTCAAGATATGTATGACGAAAAAGAAGACGATTTAGAGACGCATGGCATAGATAATAACTGGAATTTCTTATGTGACAACTTACTGCAGGCTACTGATGAAACTTGTGGCTGGAGCAGAGCTCCAACCAGACAGAGAGTGACCTGGTGGTGAACCAGCACAGTAAATAAGGCCATTAGAGACAAAAGACTAGCATGAAAGTCTTGGAAAAAGGGTGGGAGTAGGGAAGAATATACAGCCGCTAAGAGAGAAGCTAGATGTCAGGTGTACTTAGCACGCAGGGAGGCGGAGAGTAGGAGGTTTGCCAATGTTCTGCGATGGGAAGATCAGAGGTGTGCGGTGTTCCACATTGCAAGGCAGTGTGTCAATGCAAATCAGGATGTTGTTGGAGATAAATCTGTCCGGGATGATGCTGGTGTACTTAGTGTTACGAATGATCAGAAAAAGGAGGCCAGGAAATGTCATTATGAGCGACTGATGAATGTGGAGAACGATTGAGAGAGAGAGAAATTACTCTCAGTAGATCCGACAGAGGGACCAGCTATTGAGATTGATGAATATAGGGTCCAAGATGCGATTAAGGAAATGAAAAATGGTAAGCCTGCTGGATCATCGGGGATAGTTGCTGAGATGCTGAAGGCATCAGGGGACGTAGGCACTAAACTGGTTGCACGCATCATTAATCAGGCTATATATGGTGGTGTCATACCCAAAGACTGGTGCAACAGTATTCTCATAAATTGCTACAAAGGTAAAGGGGATGCTCTGGAGAGGAGCAATTATAGGGGTATAAAACTGATGGATCAGGTCATGAAAGTGGCAGAAAGGATATTAACACAACTAATTAGAGAAAGGGTCAAACTAGATGAGATGCAGTTTGGTTTTGTGCCTGGGAAGAGTACAACAGATGCCCTCTTCTTGGTGAGACAATTGCAAGAGAGGTTCTTAGAGAAAAATAAGCCACTATACTTAGCCTTTGTTGACCTAGAGAAGGCCTTTGATAGGGTATCCCGATCTGTCATCTGGTGGTCCCTAAGGAAACTAGGTGTTGAGGAATGGCTTGTGAGGACAGTGCAAACTTTGTACAGAGGTACTCTCAGTAAAGTCAGAGTAGGAATGGAGTTTAGTGAGGAATTCCAGATACAAGTAGGAGTACATCAAGGTTCGGTCCTCAGCCCGCTCTTGTTCATTATAGTCCTCCAAGCCATAACAGAGGAGTTTAAGACTGGCTGTCCATGGGAACTTCTCTATGCTGACGATCTGGTTCTTATAGCAGAATCAGTAGAGGAGCTAGAGAATAAATTCTGGCTATGGAAACAGCAGTTGGAAGCAAGAGGACTGAGAGTGAACCTAGCTAAGACAAAAGTGTTGATGAGTAGAAAAGAGGACAAAACTCTGATTCCGTCAGGGAAATGGCCAGGTTCGATATGCAGAAAAGGAACTGGCATAAATTCTATAAAATGCACACAATCCAGATCCTGGGTACACAAGAGATGTAGCGGGATAGCAGGCAAACTAACAGGTAGGGAGAAATACGTATGCAGATGTACAGGGAAATTAGACAGTAGAAGTCGCATTGATAGACACATTTTTCAAATGCAGGCGGGTGCTATAGAAGTGGTTGATAGCTTCTGGTACCTAGGTGATCAGATTAGCATGGGAGGGGGGGGGGTTCCGAGGCCATAGTATCTAGAATAAGGATGGGTTGGAAGAAGTTTAGGGAGCGAAGCAGCTGACGAAGAAGGGTTTCTCCCTGCGTACGAAAGGCCGGTTATATAATGCCTGTGGGAGGAGTGTGATGCTGCATGGTAGTGATACATGGGCAGCAACTGCAGAGAATATGCGACAGCTGGAGAGAAATGAGGCAAGCATGCTGGATGTGCAGTGTCAATGTGCGTGAATGACCCAGCATGAATATATTGAGAGAGAAACTGTGTCTGAGAAGGATAGAATGTAGTGTGCGAGAGAGGAGACTGAGGTGGTATGGACATGTGATGCGCATGGAGGATGACCTATGGGTGAAGAAGTGCTAGGAAATGCCAGTTGAAGGAAGACGTGGTAGAGGTAGACCACGAAAAACATGGGCGGAAGTGGTAAGAACAAACCTCAGATCGCTGAAGCTCACGGCAGTGATGACGAAGGACCGTGACAAGTGGAGAGATGCTGTGCTGAATAAGACCCGTCCCACCCTTGCAAGTAGGAAAGAGCGGACGTAAAATGATGATGATGATGATGATGATGATATATATAGAAGTAGTAACACAACAGTTAGTTCACCATACCGAGAACAATTGTTTCACCTCATGCGGATCTTCAGCTCAGACTGGTAATGGTTATATGGAACAAGAAGAACAACCATATGAATGCAGACGCGCAGAAATGGTCACTTCACCCAAGCGATACAAAACCATGGGCAAAAGGTGTAAGGGAGATAACTGCAAATCTCCAGAACAAAATGTTCGAGTTGATTAGAAAATTAGAATGTTGTTATTCAATCCGGAGCTTTGTAGTTATACAAGAGGTGTTTCCAGATATGTGGACAACGTGAGAAGATTTCATATCTTGAATTTAGGCAATCACTATTGTGTAATGTCCTTAGAATATTTATCCTTTCTTCAATATACAGTCCACAAGACGGATTACCCCTTGTGTATGGCTTGGACTTAGTGATAGCTTTCCATTGAATGGAGCAGTCTATACCTGAGCCTTTGAGGGACCACACATGGCTCATGAGCTTCGTAGATGACGATCAGCCACAAAGCTCGCGAGCCACGTGTGGTACGTTGGTACCACAAAACATCCAGCCCACAATGTAATTATGGTTAGCATTAGGAAGGGCATCTAGCTGTAGAAAACCAGCCTGAAACAGTCCTATATGAGCAAGACTTGGTCACCTGACCCAACTTGCCTCAAATGGGACAAACCAAGCTAACCCATGTTAGCATGGAAAATATACATAAATGATGATGATGATGATGATGATATATATATATTAATTAATTAATTTATTTATATTTATATCATCATCATCATCATCATCATCATCATCATCATCACCGTTTTACGTCCGTTTTTCCACGCTAGCATAGGTTACACGGTTGTCCTGTTGTGGGCAGTGTCCGGTCGGCTGACCTTGTCTTGCTCATACAGGAACTGATTCTTTACAGTGTGGGCTGGGTGCTTTTTGCCGTGGCACCTCCACGACCACTTTGCAGTGGGAGGGTGTGGGGACATATTGTCTAAATGCTTCAGCTTCTGCTTGTACCCATGGGGGTTCAGGTCCTCTGTATTACTGCGTGACGCCAGAGGTCACGTTCGTGTGTCATCGCCTTTGAGAGGTGTAATTGGGTAAGGTCGGCTTTTATAACCTCATCCGAGGTCTTCTTGGGCCTCTACACTCCGTGACTTCTATCGACTTCTAGTGCTCTGCACCTTTTTATGCAGCTGTCATCCTTCATACGCATCACATGTCCATACCAACGCAACTGCCTCTCCTGCACACAGCATTTGATTCCTCTTTTGTTCAGTCTCTCTCTCAATTCGTTTATGCTTTGCCATTCGCGTGTATTACTATTACACATCCATCGGAGCATGCAGGCTTCGTTTCTTTCTAATCTACGTCCAGGTCTCACTACCATGTATCATTGCTGTTCGTATACATGCATCATACAGTCTGCCTTTCATTTTGAGGGAAAAGCCTTTTGCATCTAGCAGTGGCAGTAGCTCCCTGAACTTCTTCCATCCCGTTCTTACCCTAGTTATTGTACTTTCCGAACAACCACCTCCGCTGCTAATTCGGTCACCTAGGTAGCAGAAGCTATCTACTGTTTCTACAGAGCCGTCCCAGAGTTTGGTGGTGCTTGTTTCCTGTGGCTGTTTGCTGCTTGCTGTCGCAGCGCAGCTGCTGCATGTGAAGCCTACATTCTTAATTAAGCTTTCTGAGATCCTGCTACATTTCTTGTGTACCCATTGTTTGCATTTGGGGCAGAGGATGGAGTTCCTACCTACACCTTTACTACATACTGAGCAAGACCATTTTCCTGAGGGGATCTGGGTTCTGTTTTCTCGTCTACTTACAAGGACCATAGTCTCTGTCAGGTTGACTTTGTGACCCTTTCTTTCTAGTCCCTGCTTCCATGTTTGGAATTTCTTCTCTAGTTCTACCATAGATACAGCTATAATAGCGAGGTCATCTGCATACAGGAGTTCCCATGGGCATCCGGTCTTAAACTCCTCTGTTATTGCCTACAAAACTATGATGAACAGGGGAGGGCTAAGAAAAGAGCCCTGGTGGACACCAACCTGTCTGCTAAATTCCTCGCTATACTCATTGCTAATCCTAACTTTGCTGACTGCTCCCCTATACATGGCTTGTACAACTTTCACAAGGCATTCATCTACTCTAGTTTTCTAAGAGCCCACCAGATTATAGCACATGGAACTCTGTCAAAGGCTTTCTCGAGATCGACAAATGCCAGGTAGAGCGGCTTACTTTTAGCTAGGTACTTTTCCTGTAACTGCCTCACAAGGAAGAGGGCATCAGTGGTGCCTCTTCCTGGCACAAACCCAAATTGCATCTCATCTAGTTTCACCTGGTCCCTAAGCAACTGTGCTATAACTCTTTCTGTTACTTTCATGACCTGGTCCATCAGCTTTATACCTCTATAGTTTCCTCTATCTAGTGTATCACCTTTATCTTTGTAGCAGTTGACAATGATGCTACTGCACCAATCTTTTGGTATGACACCTTCTAGTATTACCTGGTTAACAATATGTGTGGTTGTGGTATGACCTACCGACCCAGATGCCTTCAGCATCTCGGCAGCTATACCCGATGGACCGGTTGCCTTCCCCATCTTCATATCTTTGATTGCCTTACTTACTACGTTGCTGCTGACTTGTACTGCTGGCCCCTCTATAGGGTCTACTTGGGGTAGGGTCTCTTCTTTCCATGCATTCTCCTCATTTAGTAATCTTACATAATGGCTCTTCCACGCAGCTTTCTTCTCGGCACTTGTGAGGGCAAGCTCACCTTTATCATTCCGGGTACACTTCTCTCCAATGACATCACAATTCTCTCTGACACACTGCCTCACAATCTTGAACACCTCCTGTTTCTGGTCCTCATGCTGCAAGACATGCTTGAATTTTCTACCCTCCGCTTCCCTCCTAACTAAGTATACTTGTCGCCTAGCTTCCCTCCTGGTCTCTATGTAATGTACCCTACTTCCCCCATTCTTCCATTCTTTCCATGCCTGTGTCTTAGCCATAACTGCCTCATCTACTTTATTGTTCCACCACCAAGTCACTCTCCTCCTCCCTGTGGTCTTGCTCCAACCACAGATCTCATCTGTTGCCTTTAGTAAGTTATTTTTTAGGAACTGCCAGTGCTCTTCTACATTGAATGTCTCTTTCTGTTCTTCTTTACTGTCGTAGGCATCGAGTAGAATATCTTTAAATCTGTTACTGGTTGAGGGGACTTTCAGCTTCCAGATCTTTCTTCTCCAGGTTGCCTTCTGTTTCCAAGTTCATCTAGTTCTGACCGTGAAGTCGCTGACAACTAAGTTATGTTGGGAGGTACATTCCTCACTAGGGAAGGCTTTTGTGTTTACAACCGTCCATCTGTCATGTCCTCTGATGAGGATAAAATCTATCTGACTAGAATGCTCCCCTGATCTATAGGTGATCAGGTGGTTGTCGGGTTTTTTGAAGTTTGTGTTACATATCGACATGTCATTGGCATTGCAGAATTCTAGAAGCCTGAAGCCTTCTTCATTTCCTGTGCCAAACTTGTGGCCTCCATGGACTCTATAGAAGCCGTCACGGTGTTTACCTACATGTCCGTTAAAATCTCCTGCAATGATTAGGAAGTCATTGTCGTTTGTTAGAGCAGTAGTGTGCATTAGGGACTCATAAAATCTATCCTTAAATTCGTCTGGCAACCCTGATTGAGGTGCATAAGCTGATATTATTGTGGTAATTGTTTTAGTCAAGACTAGTCTGAGTTTAATGATTCTTTATATGTATATATATGTGTGTGCGTGTGTCAGTATGTCAGTATGTGTCTGTGTGTACATTTACTGTTTGTCTATGTCCCGATAGAGATCGATAAAACAAGTACCACACATTAAAAGATAAATGGCGTCAATATGCTCAACTAGAGAACACATAGTAGTCTTAGACACACTATTCCCGAAAACGAAATAGGATGACAACTGCGGAAATACCTTTGACCATACAATGGTTTCTAATTTAGGCACAACACAAGTACTTCACTGGTACTTTATCTTATTGACCCTGGAAAAATAAAAGGCAAAGTTGACCTTAGTGGGAATTGAACTCAGAACACAAAGAGCTGGAACAAATGACATCTTTCTGCCAATATACCACCTTTTGAGATAAATAATAATTGTTTCTAATTTTGGCACAAGGCCAGCAATTATTCAGTGCATTACTGGTACTTTATTTTATCGACCTCGTAATGATGTAATTTGACATATTATGGTTTCCCTTCTTCACCTACAGCAGCTTCCATAATCAGTTGTGGTTATGTGGTCGGGTAATTGACTCCGTATCATCATCATCATCCTTATCATCATTCAACTACAGTAACAGACATCCCCAAATCTCCTCTACCCATTGCAACTTTCATAATTAGTTGTGGTCAGAGGATTATCCCTGTATCATCATCGTGGTAGACTTAATCTGTTACCCAGTTTAACATCACCACCTGGCCCTTAGGTGTCTTTGAGTTCACTCAAGCAAGGTTTCCAATGTGAGGATACTTTCTTCTTTCCTTTTCAACAGCCTCAATGTCTCTGAAAAGGCACTCTTTGAGTGAACAATCATAAAACAAAAAAAAAAAAAAAATCAAAAACAACAAGTGCAGCAAACGCAACACATACTCATATATAATGGATTGGGTTTGATAACGAGATAGACACTCTGCTCTGATTCTGTAGGAATTAAGCCCTCAGCAACTGTTCCGTTTATCTCATGTTAAAGTGTATCCTTAGAATATTTGTTGCTAATTTGAAGTTTTGACTCTAATTTCACTGACCTCACACACCCATAAACACATCAATCTTTCTCATCCTGTTGAGTAAAGGTGAGAAATAAAATGTTAAAGAGTTTTAAAAAAAATTACAGTAAATGATAGGAATATCTTAAATCATAACAGAGGTAGAGATGAATTTTTATAGTATTGCATTCATGTGAAGAGGGAGGCATATATCAGAAAGGTGTTTATGTTCAGTGATAGGATTATAATATTCAGATTTTAATTGATTGATGATGTGATAATATCTGTCCATGTAATATAAAGAAATGGAGACAAGAAGATTGAGAGAAAGAGTGAGAGAGATACTTGTAAGTGGATGAATTGGATGGAGGGATTGATGGATGAAAGGAAAGGATGGATTTTAAAAACCTGTGCCCAAGATAAGCAGTGTGGGTGCTGAGAATATTTAATTAGTATTCCACTATTAATCTTTCTGAAAGTGGAATGATGGCAATTAGCAAGATAACTTGCATTGATAACTATGACCATTAATGATTACTGCCAAAAGCAAATCCTTTATTCTGAGTTTTTCTGGACGTCAGATTATATTATTGATTTCTTGAATGCTGAATAATTATCTCCATGGCACTGATACGGAAAGTCACTAGGTCACACATTTTGACAAATGGGAATATAATTACAATATTAGCTGGCCTATTGGACACACTTAAAAAAACAACAACAAACAAAAAAATTAAAGTTCCTCCCTACATCCAATGTGACTATATCACCAATGGAGGGCCGAACAGAGGGTGAGGACAATCAGGGTTAAAAAAAATTACTTTGTAATTACTATTATAAAATTTACAGTATTACAGTATTACAATTTATATAAGCAAAATTGTCGAACTTAAATAAGTGTTTCTAAAAAATGAAATAATTTTCAATTACATTTACTTTTTATTTAACAAGCAGGTTCTCTTCCATAGACTTGGTTGGGAAGGGTAATAGACGGTAAACAAACTCCTCATGTAATAACCAGGTTTTGTTCCAATGACAAAGTCAAAAGGTTTTTATTGTTTTAGCCCTTTAACATTAACATTATTCTAAATCTACTGTTGTATTTTCGCAGTAAACACTTTATTTCACATAATTATCCCACATGATATCAAATCTACAAAATTGTGAGATTATTTATTTTGAGAACAATACCCTAACATAAGTATGAGCAGCCAGTTATAGTCGGTTTGAACAGAAAGAGGTGAGAGAATTCTGGTGAGGTATGGCCAGTTTAAATGCTAAAGGGTTAATGTCACTCAACAAGTGATAAAGTCCATATGAGTATGAAAAGTTACTGAGTATCAATTTCATATTTAATGAATTATCTGAATAAAGAAATTCGAGAGTATGGAACTGATGGGTAACTTCTTGTTGCCCTGATGTTTCTATAGGAATGCCTGACTGAGTATTTGTGTTCAGACAAATGGTGCTAAGTCAAAACCATTCAATGTGGGTAGCTGACTGTCATGGGTGCATACTGTAACCTCTCCTGTTCATAATCTTCATGAACAGGATTACATGTATAGCCAGCTTGGAAGTGATATCAAGACTGGTGGTGTAGGTTCAGGTGGTTGGAATTTGCGGATGACATGGTACAACTTAACTTCTCAGAAGGTGATCTCCGACATGCACTTGATATGTTTGCTGCTAAGTACTGCATAGCAGGAATAAAAATCAGTGCTGAGAAGAATGAGGCAGTCGTCCTCTCAAGGAAGCCTGTGCAGTGCACTATACATGTAAGTGGGGTTCCACTGAAGCAGGTGGAGAAGTTCAAGTATCTTGGAACCATTTCACAAAAGATAGAATGCATGAGCTGAATGCACCAGCTTCAGCATTCAGTTATCAGAAGGGAGGTAGGTGAAAAAGCCAAACTTGCTATCTTCAATTCAGTGTTCATGCCAACCCTTACCTTAAGTCATGAATCTGAAGTAATGACTGAGAATCACTCCAGGTAGAACTGCTACTTCTCCGAATTGAGAGTTTACAGCTCCGATACTATGTACATGTGGTTAGAATGGCTCAGGACAGGTTTTATGGGCAAAGCTAACTGGCAGAAGACCCAGATAAATAGGAGATGGTGTCTTCTTCTTCTTCTTCTTCTTCTTCTTCTTCTTCTTCTTCTTCTTCTTCTTCTTCTTCTTCTTCTTCTTCTTCTTCTTCTTCTTCTTCTTCTTCTTCTTCTTCTTCTTCTTCTTCTTCTTCTTCTTCTTCTTCTTCTTCTTCTTCTTCTTCTTCTTCTTCTTCTTCTTCTTCTTCTTCTTCTTCTTCTTCTTCTTCTTCTGCTTCTTCTCCTTCTCCTTCTTCTTCTTCTTCTTCTTCTCATCACCACCATCATCATCATCATCTCCAACAGAAAAAACCCTCTAGTTTTTGCAAAGACAAATGTTTCATTAACATTTCTAATTATTTCAGTTAAGCATTTTATATTTTTTATATATATATATATTTATATATTTCATTTAAACTGTTTTAAAATATTTTAGTTGTTGTTGATTCCACCTGGAATGTAGCTGAATAATATTTGTTTTCTTTCGTGCTATGCAATAGCTGTATTTATATTAACTGCTTTTGCAAAAAAAAAAAAAAAAAAAAAAAAAAAAAAGGTTTATTTGATAGCCTTCTCTCAGATTATCAAATAAATCCTCCATCATAATCAATATAATGGTAGCTGACATCATTACCATTCTACTTGCATTGCTATTCCTGCTGTACTGAATACATTTTCTCCATTCAACACATTTATAGTAGTAATATCCACCTTTTTTTTATTAAAATTATTTTACTGATCAAAAACATTTCAAATGTAAGAATTATTATTCCAGGCACCTCATTGTCAAGCCTGACATGAGGAATGCTTTCAGCTCTTTATGTCGGGATCACCTGCTCGAGGCCTGCCCATGGGCCTACCTGTCATATGGAGCTCCGAGCATGCTCCTTGCTGCTGATTCGGTCATACCCTCGGCTACTGGGGTTCAACAGGGCGACCCTTTGGGACCCCTCCTGTTCGTCCTTGGTATTGACCACATCGCCCTGAGTATCATGGCCCCTCTCAACATTTGGTATCTGGATGATGCTAGCGTTGGGCGGGCCCGTACGGATGGTCTGCCATGACCTTCAATTGGTGGTTCCTGCCCTGGCAGGAATCGGCCTCCAGGTCAACTCAGCCAAGTCGGAGGTGGTGAATGTCAGTCTCCATGCTGCGAGCTTTACAGCCTCCGTCTTGGATGTGTGGTCCATTCTCCGCCAGGTTCAGGTGACCTCCAAAGAGGATGTCCTCATCCTCGGGTCACTGATCCACCCGCCGGCCATCCGCTCCACCATCAGGTCCAGGCTTCAACAGCTCTAGACTCTCACGAGCCGACTGGGCTTGACTGACGGCCACCCAGCTCTCTTTCTGCTGAGGAACTGCTTCGCCATGCCGAAGCTCCTCTATGCACTCCGCATCGCTCCGTGCTACACCCAGACATCTCTCCTCGCTGACCTCGATAATTGTATCTGAGCAGCAGCCAGGGAGATATGCAACGTCAAGTTTGACGACATAGGGTGTCAACAGGCCATTTTACCTGTCAGGTATGGTGGCCTTGGCCTCCGGTCCCCGATCTCACTAGCTTTGTCGGTGTATCTTTCGTCGGTAACCTTGTGCCACATCCTCATCAGAAGGGTTCTTCAAAACACAACAGAACCCTCTGTGTTCAGAGAACGTGAGGCCGCCTGTGAGACGTGGGACCGGCTGGGACTTAGCCCAGTAGATGTCCCTCGTCCTTCTCTCCCTGTTGACATCAAGTGCAGTCTGGCCTCAGTGCAGCCTGGCCTCAGACAGGCTCACGCGCCAGCTTGACCAGTACCACCTTGCTTGTTTACGTGCGGCCTCCAAACCCCAAAGTGGTGCCTGGCTCCATGCCCTGCCCTCCTTCTCCACTGGCACGCAGCTAGACAACCATAGCCTGCACATCGGTATTTCCCTGAGGCTCGGCCTCCGGATCTGCCAGTCACACCAATGTCGCTATGGTTCCACTGTGGACTTTTTCAGCCTCCACCAGCTTTCTTGTCGCCATAGTGCCAGCCGCATTCCACGCCATGCTTCCCTCAACGAGGTCATTAAGCATGGCTTGGACGCTGCAGACTTCCTTTCCCACTCGAGCCGGTGGGGCTGGATCGAGGGGATGGCAAAAGGCCAGATGGCATGACCATCTTCCTGTTCCGCGGTGGCAAACTCCTCGTCTGGGATGCCACTTACACTGATACTTTCTGCAGCTGCAACCTGGTGCAGTCTGCGACTGACCCAGGTTCTGCTGCACGTCAGGTTGAGGGGGCCAAACTCCTCAAATACCGGTCGCTCGCTGACAGGTTTGCGGTCGTACCCCTGGCAGTGGAGACTTCTGGTGTCCTCGGCCCCAGGGCTATCTCCTTACTCACCACCATAGGCGCTGAGCTGGCCAGCTGCAGGTGTGAGCCCCGCGAGTTGGAGTGGCTTTTCCAGCGCGTCTCCCTTGCCGTCCTCCGGGGAAACGCCTTCTCCATTCTGTCCGCCGGGGCTGTGGGTGGGCCCTATCGCGCACCGTTGTATTTGTTTTATACAGATATTAACTCATCAATTCCTTTTAATTATATTATACTTGAAAACTATATTTATTATTATTATTTATTATGTTATTGTTTTTGATACTGTTATAATAATTATTATTAATATTTAACTTTTGTATTTCTTAATATATATATTTATTATCACCATCACCGTTTAGCGTCCATATTTTCATGCTTGAATGGGTTAGATGGGTCATCCACACAAGGAGGCAAATCTGGCCAGAATTGGCTGTCGCACCTTGCTCTAGTGAGGACTGTAAATTTGGCCGGGTATTTTACAGCTGGATGCCCTTCCTAACATCAATCACATATAGAGTGTGGAACTGGATGGCTCTGTTATGAGGTGGGACAGGCCAGTTGGCTGCACCAAACCCATCTCACAATGGAACCATAGTTTTGGAGCCCGACCCATCTCACAACGATATATATATATATATATTCATCATCATCATCATTTAATGTTCCCTTTCGCTTCTAGCAAAGGTTAGATGGGTCATCACAGACTGAGTCAGTACTTAGGAGGTGCTACTAACTTCTCAGATGGACCAGGGGCCTGCATCTCACTTACATACGTTTCTGGATTCTACCAAGAGCTCAGATGGGTTGGAGGTCTGCATCTTACATACATGCATTCTTGCAATCTGTCTAGTGCATTTTATTGTGGTACCTGCACTAGGAAGTATGTCATACCTTTGACACCGCTGATTCTCCTTTAGCAGGTTTTCTAGTTAGATGGTGAAGAATCTTTCACTCTGTCTGTAAAAAAAAGTCATCAACAGCAGATGTGATGTCATCATCACAACAATACCTCTTCCCAGCCAAGTATTTTTCATGTTGGGGAGCAGATGATAGTCAGATGGGGCCAAATCAAGAGAATAGGGAGGGTGATCAACCAGTTCAAAGCCACAGTCATGCACAGCAACCATTGAAGCTAAGGACTTCTCTGCTGGAGCTTTGTTCTGATGAAACAAGACGCCTCTCATCAGTTTTCCTTGTTGTTTGGTCTTGATAGCCTTTCATAACTGCTTTGGAAAGTTGGTATAATACTTTCCATTGATGGTGTATCCTTAGTCAATATCCTTAGTCAATAAACACAATGTGTTTTGCATAAAAAAATGCAGTTATTAATAAGAAGAGTTGAAATTGAGGCATGCAAAATTTCACAACTCTAGTATCACTCCTTCATAGTCAGCCTATCAATGTGTCAGCCCACTCTTGTATGGAGTATACTGGGTGCACCTGACAGCTAAATGAATATGTGGTAAACTGAGAGAGTGAGAAGAGAGAGAGAGAGAGGTAGAAAGGGAAAGAGTATTAGCCAGCAGTCAGTTACCAACTAAGACAGGTGAGCAGACAGTGAATTATAGGGAAAGACAGTAAAGTGAGAGTATAAGAGACAGCATGAGTCAGATAAAAGATGTGAACAGAGAAAATGTAAAGCTCTATGATATAGTGGAGATATAGTGAAGAAATTAGAAAGGTAACACGATAAAATAAGCATTGTGGAAGTAGAAAGCAGTGACTGTGCTGAGTGAGGTACAAGAGAGAGAAAGAATTATAGATTGGTGGATTAAATAGATAAATTGATAGGTGGAAAGTTAACAGTGTACGAGTGGGGAGAGCGAGAGAAAAATAGACAACAGTCAGCAGAAAGTGATATAAGTAGTCAGGATATCATACAGGCTATCAGCCAGAGGAAAGAATGAGTTAGCCTTGGAGGTATTGAAACTGAGGCTTCAAAGGCCCATAACTAAAGTAGTATAAGGTATCTTGTTTTCTGTTGTACTAGAGATTCTGCCAATCCACTATTTTGGTGATAATGGTGATAATGGTGATGATAATGATGATGATGGCAATGCAAGGATGGTTATGTTGATGTATATGCAGATACAAATGAAGTTGATGAAGACGATGATGGTGATGATGATGATGATGGTGATGATGATGGTTATGATGATGATAATGATGGTAATGATGATGATGATGGTGATGCTGCAGATGATGATGATGATGATGATGATGATGATGATTTATTATTATTATTATTATTATTATTATTATTATTATTATTATTGAATGCTATGGTTGACGGAGGCTCGGCTCTGTAAGGTATTGTAAATTTTGACCGCTATAACAATTGTAAATTGTTTAAAACTTTAACCAACTTGTAGACAAAAACACCCTCCTCCTCGTGATAGGGGTCTTTCTGCCCGTTATTTGGCCCTTCGGGGTTAAATAACCGCTTATTGGGGTTTTGTGCCCAATATTTATTTTAAACAAAAAAAACAACATGGCTAAGAAAAATAATTTTCATAGGTCACTCCCACTCATTCCGTCTTCTTCTTCCTCAATCGTCACTACAGCAGAGAGAAGATTGTCTCTCTCCCTCCCTTCTCTTTCGCAAGCGACGCCAGAAAAGAAAAATCACGTGCAAAGCGTGCAAGATTTCTCCACGACGACGACGACAACGACGAAAAAAGTGTGCGGGAAATACGAAAACCCATTTCATTCGTCTGACGTCAGGAATAATAGCAGTAGCAGCCGTAATAACAGTGACAAGGAAAACAGCAGCAACAGTGACAAGGAAAACAACAGTAGCAGCCGCAACAGCATCAGCATCAGCAGCATAAACAACAACAGCATTAGCAGCAACAGCAACAACAACAGCAGCAGCAGCAACAACAACAACAACCACAGCAACAGCGGCGGTAGCAGTAGTCGTAGTACCTGCAGCAACAACAAAAGTAACAGCAGCTCTGACGACAACAACAACAACAACAACAACAGCAGCAAAGAAAAACCAATCTCGTTTGCAGGTATCGCAAAGAACCTGGAAACCATCCTCATAACAAATGAGGAATTAGAGGAAGCGAAGAAGATGGTGACGAAAACAGGACACCGAGCAATCTGCAAGGCAGCCGAAAAGTTTTTCGAAACCCAACAGCACTGTACGGTCACGTACCGTACAGTAAGCACAAAAACCCGTAGGGTTGAAAGAGCCACAGAGGCTCAAATACAAAAAGCCTTAGGGTCTGTGTGGCAGCGGAAAATGCACATCACCCGAGGCAAGAAATATGCCACCGTAGACGTGCCTTTTGCCACACCCTAGGAGGCAAAGGCTCAATCCTTAGTGACCCTAAGGAGCGAGGAAATGGTGTTGGTGCCTTCCTACTGCGGGCAAAAAATTGTGAGGGTCAAACTGACCCATGTCCCCCCCGGGATGGCCCCTTCTTGGCTGTCCGCGTCTGTCCTCATCGGAATCGAGGACAAAACAACTGTACTGCAAGTACAGAAAAAAGTAAGAGTAGATTGGGTCGGCACCTCTATTGAGATGTTAATCCAAATCAACCAGGAGTGCATCGAAGCTATCCCGGATGTGATAGACTTCGATAACGGCACTCAACTGCCAATGAGTGTTGAGGGCAAACGCCCGAAATGTTTTCGCTGTGGATCGTAGACTCACCTCAGGGCCTTCTGCAACGAGAAGACCATGAGAAAGGAGAAAACCCCCCTCCTTCCGAAACCGGCTCCACGGCTATCAGCAACAGAACAAGCGGCAACCAGGAACGATAGGTCCGTGGCACCCATACCCACGCTGCGGAAATCAAAAACAGCAGCAGCAGTGGAAGTATTAACAACAACAACAACAGTAATACCAAATGCAGCTGCAACAGAGACTCCAGTGCAAACATCACCAACAACAACAAGTGAAAGAGTGGAGCTGGTACCCCTCCCCGACCTCACAGAATCAGACATGGTGTGTGAGGTGGGAAAGGGATGGCAAAAGGTCGTAAGAAGGCACAAACGCAGAAGCAGCGCATCGTCGCCTTCGAAAAGGGAGGAAAGAAATGAAAAAAGGGTAAAGGCTACTGCAAAGAGACTCTCAGCAGCAACACCACCAACACCACCACCACCCACACTAGCACCACCATCACCACCGGCGACAACTCCACCGCCAACAACAACAACATCTTCAACACCACCACCACAAACACCAACATCGCAAACACAACAACAAAACACACACACACCCAGCAACAACGACAAGAAAATAGCAGAACCACACCCCACACCCAGAAAAACAAATGCACGGCAATAAATACACACAACAAGAAACTAATGACTTACATAATTAAACACACAGACATTTCACAGCACGACTACATAACACCAGCACCAATCAAAACGCCAACTAACATAAGACTGCTAAAAATAGCACAGAAACAATACACAAACATTAAAACGAAATTCCCCAACGCAGTTGGTGATTTCAGAGATCTAGGAGGGACTCTCAACCGAAGAGTATATTCGGACATACTCATAGAAGAGCCGACAACCAGCCGAAGGGACGATTCAACGGTCCCTTCACCAGACGATCAAGTGAAAAGGGATGGACAAACCATCCTTCCTCTACGAAAAGTACGGTAAGTGGTCTTTCCCATCTTTTCTACTCTATTTTAAACATGACCTCACTCAGAATAGGCAGCATAAATGCGCGTGGCTTGGGGTCGTCATGGAAGCAGGGTCACCTGCTCAACGACCTCAGGTCAATAAACATAGATGTAGTGGCCATCAGCGAGACCAGAATCTCTGAAGCACGGGCCTTCGCACCGATCTTCGGTGGCTACGATGTGTACGCATCTCCCAGCCGTCCTGGATCGGGGGGAGGAGTTGCTGTGCTTTTTCGGAGAGGTTTGGATCTCGCCATACGGGCCATCTTCCTGGACCCAGAGGGTAAGTTGGTGGTGCTGGACGTGACCAGCGGAGACGGGCAAGCTTTCAGTCTAGTGGGCGTCTATGCCCCGACAGGAGCAGGGCGGCCTGATTTCTTCCGGGGTCTGGAAACTTTTCTTGGAACGTCCCGCTCTTTAGTGTTAGTGGGCGACTGGAACGGGTTCTTAGATGCACGCTGGGACTGTGTGGGATTAGCGGATAGGGGTGGAGGGTGCAAGAGCCTCACCAACCTGCTCAGGCGTTTTGAACTGTCTGACAGGTACCGATTGGATTTCCCGAATGTGCCAATGTGGACTTGGACAAATCGAATAGGGTCATCCAGATCATATCTAGATAGAGTATTTTGTAGGGAAATAGATAGGTCTAGCATAGGCTGTCCACAATTCAAGATAGTCAGCTACACGGACCACAAATTCGTGATCTGTGTGCTTGACTTAGATATGCTTCATAGACGAGGACCCGGCTACTGGAAGCTAAACACGTCCTTACCAGCGCGCAAGGCCTACAGAGACTGGATTAGCGAACTAGTTATGCGGGCGTTGACGGGGGCCATCGTCAACAACAAGTGGTGGTTTGCTCTGAAAAGAGCGATTAGAATAGAATCCATTAGGTTTAGTAAGGCTTTTTGTGGAAGGGACGCACTCCGATGGTCAGGCGGTCCATCTGCTGTCAACACCCGCTACGTGGAGGGCTGGGAATGCTGTGGCTGATGATGCGCAGACACGCGCTCAGGCTACGACATCTCCACCTCTTCCTCGATGGTGATCAGGTGTGGTCGCCGTTTGCTAGACGCGTATTTCCCCAGCTCATTTCCTTGATGGAGCTGCAGTCCTGGGTCAAGCGAAGGGCGAGAGGGAGCGCCTGGAGACTGGAATGTCTTCAGGCGCTCACAGCCCTCGACCAATCGGGCAATGTGATCGGTGGAAACCCCACCTCGGCGTTCTATAGAGGATTAGTGGAGGGGAAGAGCGACGACGTACTTGGAGAAACTCTAGGCGTCGACGAAAATCAACTAGCCAATCTCTTCGAGAGAACTTTTGAGCCGGGACCTATGGATAACTTCCAGAAATCTCTGGCCTGGCAGTGCTACCGAGGAGCTTTGCCAGTTCAGGATAAACTCTACAGGCATGGAGGTGCCGTCAGCCGGGCATGTCCGAGATGCGCGCAGGGCGACGAAACCGTCCTGCACGCACTCGTCCAGTGTCCGAAAATTGCCGACTTGTGGGTTTATGTCAAACACCTGCTGTCGCGTGTAGGACGGATCCGGCCATCAGCTGAGTCCATCGTGAGGATTGCCCCGCCCTTTTCCTTTAGCCGGGAAGGGCAGGCAGTTTTTATCTGTCTGGTGGCCATGGCGAAAGAGATAGTATGGTGGACACGTTTGAAAGGGCTGAAGACGAGCACTTACCTCTTCGGTGATGCCCTGATTGACTTTTTCAAATTTCATTTGAAAAGGAAAATCAGGGTAGAGAGGGAAGTGCTCTCTTCCCAGCATTTTGTTGAAAGATGGGTGAGAGAAGCAAGAATGGCTCGAGTTAATGGGCCAACTCTGAGTACGTATCTGTAAATTAAAGGTGGAAAACTGGGAGAGGGCAATTGCCTTGGTCGTCAGGGTCACTGTGGCCTTTTACTGGGCTTTCTCCACAAATGTCCCTCTGAAGTCTCCCCCCTATTGGGGAATTTTTCATTGTTATTTTTTTGTTACATCCTCTGTTTTTGTTTTTTACATGCAGAAATGCCCATTTGTACCGTACTGTATTGTCCTACACTCTCCTTAATGTCTACTTTATGTAAACCCTTGTGGTTAATAAAGAAATCATTATTATTATTATTATTATTATTATTATTACAATGGTTTCTTTCTATTTCCCTCTAATTGGTTCAGGTTGTAACCGTAGATGCCCGGAATCATGGCAGTAGTTTCCACAAAGCCAGCATGACATATGAGGAAATGAGTGATGATTTAGTGCAGCTGATGTCCTCTTTGAAAATTCCAGAAGCAATTATCGTAGGTCACAGTATGGGAGGGAAGACTGCAATGATTACTGCTTTAAAATATGTAAGTCTGATTCTTTTATTTTTTTACTGGTTTCAGTCATTAGACTGTGGCCATATGTATATAATGTCTTTAGTCCATCATTTTTTATATATATATACTAGTAGATAACCCACAAAAACATACACACACACACAAATGCATATATATATATATAATTGTCAGTTTTTAACTCAATATTTACCTTTGATATATATATAAGGAAAAAAGATGAAATCGAAAATGCAACTGGAGTCTTTTTAAAAAAAAATATATATATTTATTTGGTTCCTTTACCGGTTTTGCAGTTCTTCTGCTTTTCAAAAGTAGAGTTGAGATAGAGGGTCTGTGGTTTTTCTCACATCTGCAAAACCGGTAAAGGAATCAAATAAATATATATATTTAAAAAAAAAAAGACTCCAGTTGCATTTTCGATTTCATCTTTTTTCCTTATACTTTCACTCGTGTAGGACACCTCAGTTATTTTTCATTTTGTTAAAAAAAACTTCACTTTCTAATATATATATATATAGGTACCTACAGTCAGTAGGGACCTCTTAACTAAATATAAATCCCAACCCACTACCCCAACTCCATCTTCCCACTTCCACTCACACCACCCTTTCTCTGTAAAGTTATGTTGGTACCACAGAACACCCAGTCCAAACTAAAAGGTCATGTAGGTGTCACGACAAAAAGCACCCAGTCCATGCTGTAAAGTGGTCGTGTAGGAGACATGGGAAAAAGGCTCCCAGTTTACACTGTCAATGTGGTCGGTGTTAGGAAGGGCATCTAGCTGTAGAAAACCTACCAGATACAGTTCTGTACAAGCGAGACACGGTCACCTAATCAATCTTGCCTCAAGTTGGACAAATGCGTCTAACCCATGCTAGCGTGGAAGATGGGTGTTAAATGATGATGATGATATATATATATATATATAAACCCATGCAAGCGTGGAACACGGACGCTAAACCTGATGATGATGATGATGATGATGATAGAGAGAGAGAGAAAGATTAATATATGTGTATATATATATATATATATAATAGAAATAGGATTTAGCTTCAAGCATAGCTGTATACAGATATGTATAGAAATTTCGTATTCCTAAAGAAACACAGTATGTTTACGGAAAACATTTAGGAAGCCATAGCTATGCAAACACTGGAGATAACGCCCTCTGGTGGTGTCCAGCAGAAGCAAGGGGCACAATCGTCTATGCACTTCAGACTTGACTGGTCTTCATCAGGACAGTCCCTCCCACACCTGCAACTGCTGGACTTGAGAGCAGTTGAGAATATATAGTTTTCTCATCTGTGTAAATAAGGTGATTAATCTCATTTGCATATGCAGCTGTATAATATATATATATAATATGAAGATGTATATATCTAAACTATAATAAAGTAAGGAGTGCGGGACTGGTCCAGAATATATTTTTTTATCCCGGTCCTCAAATAAGTTGGATTACTTTGAATAAATAATGAATGAATATTACATAATTTATCTACTAAATTTCATTATTTTTGATTAGATACAAATAATTTTGTTGCTTATTGTAAGATTCACTTCTTTAAAATTTTCAAATGTCAACACTTCCAGTTAGCGATCGCTTAAATAAACATTCATATATTTCCATCACTAATTTTTACCTAATACAGTTTATATATAATATCGACTTTTTTTAATGTATCGTGGATTACGTTATTGATTACATAAGACAGTGTAACACAGGCTCTCTTCAATTTCTGTGTATATTGTCAATTACGATTTTATTTGATGTATCATATCTACATGTATATATACTTGTGTATAATATCAATATACACACTACACATGCCAGCAGAAAACCACCTGAAGGGTGGTTTTTCTGCTAGTATATCTAATTATATAAACATATAAATATAATGTTTAATGAGTTGAGAGATCCACTTTATTTTGAAATGACTAGATGAGCAAAAGCTCAATTTGTTATTACAATCAACAATTATGTAGAGCGAAAATATCCAAGGTAAAATCCATATAGTAAGTTCCAGTAATGTGACTGCAGATGTGAATGTAATCCACAAAGGTAGCTTTGTTCATGTTTCATGAAAAAACCCAAATATTACTTTTACTTATTCCATCCTTAAAACAACTTCTCCTCTTCACTCAATATGACCATATGTAAGCAGGATACTGACCTCCTCGGCTGTTTGGAAGCTCAGTAGCTGCACCTCACAACTGTCTTGGTCTATGTGCATCCAAACCTTGCTAAGAAGCAAAGCAGACATTAAATGATGATGATGATATATTTGTACACGCCCCCCCCCCCCACGCACACACACACACAAATAAATATAGTTGTTAGTTGTATATAGTTGTCAGTTACTGGTGGTGCACCAGTTTGAGCACTCAATATTGTAAGAAGGGTTTAACGCTCTCTAGCATTTAAACCAGCCATGTCCAGCCAGAACTCTCTCATCTCTTTCTGTTCAAATTGGCTGTAATTAACTACTCACACCTACATTAAGGTATTGTTCTCAAAATAAATAACATCAAAATCTCGTAGATTTGATATTATGTGAGGTAATTATGTAAGATAAAACCTTTACTACAAAAATACAATAGTATATATAGAGTAATGAAAATGCTAAAGGTTAATATTGTACACCATATTACCAATGGTTATTAGTAACTGTAACAAAGTATAAAGATTGTATCATATACATATTTTATTATATAGATGATGCAATCTTGATACTTTGTTCCAGTCTGCTTATTATATATGTGATGCCATGGTAGGGATAGCACAGCTAGGCCAGGCAGTCTCCGTGTCATTGATTCTTTGATTATATTTTGCTATGCCCCTGTAAGGGCCACAGCAAAATATAAATAAAGTATCTCTCCATTCACCATGTTCCTTTGTTATCTCCTCTGTGAGTTTCAGGGAATTGAAGTCAGCTCTCACCACCTCTGCCCAGCTCCTCTTTGGCCTACCTTTACTGCAGCTTACCTCCACTGGCATTTCCTGCCATTTCTTCTCCTAGTGATCATTATCCATGTGCATCACATGTCCATACCAACAGTCTTCTCTCCAGCACACCCTCTCAGATTCCTCTTAAACCCAGTTTTTCCTTCAACTCGTCCAAGCTCTACCTTTCTCTTACACTTACATTGCACATCCAATGGAGCATGGCTGCTTTATTTCTCTCCAGTCTACGCATGCTCTCTGCAGTCACAAACCCTCCTCTATTGCTAATTAAGTCATCTAGATAGCAGAAGCTATCAATCACTTCTATGAATCCTTCCTGTGATTGAAAAAGATTTATATTCTTGATGCTCTTCCCCTCCATTACTCCTGTGCATCTTATATATACAAAGTATGTAGAAGATGCACAGAATATCATCATCATTTTACGTCCGCTTTTCCCTGCTTGAAAGGGTGGGACAGGAACTGATTGTGGCTTGATTTCTACAGCTGGATGCCCTTCCTAACACCAACCTCATTTACAGTGAGTGCTGGATGCTTTTTTGCCATAGCACCTCCACGACCACTTTGCAGTGGAATTATATAGACCCCAGTCCCTATCATCTCATTTCTACAGCTGAGTAAACTGGAGCAATGTGAAATAAAGTGTCTTGCTCAAGGAAACAACACATCATATATATATATCATCATCATCATCATCATCATTTTACGTCAGCTTTTCCCTGCTTGCAAGGGTGGGACGGGTCCTATTCAGCACAGCATCTCTCCACTTGTCACAGTCCTTCGTCATCTCCTCCATGAGTTTCAGCGATATATTTATATCATCATCATCATCACCGTTTTACGTCCGTTTTTCCACGCTAGCATGGGTTAGAAGGGTTGTCCTGTTGTGGGCAGTGTCCGGTCGGCTGACCTTGTCTTGCTCATATGGGAGCTGATTCTGGCTTGGTTTCTACAGCTGGATGCCCTTCCTAACACCAACCTCATTTACAGTGAGTGCTGGGTGCTTTTTTTCCGTGGTGCCTACATGTCCACTTGACAGTGAGTACTGGGTGCTTTTTTGCCGTGGCACCTCCACGACCACTTTGCAGTGGAATGATAGTGACCCCAGTCCTATCATCTCATTTCTACAGCTGAGTAAACTGGAGCAATGTGAAATAAAGTGTCTTGCTCAAGGACCAGCTGACAGGCTGGAGCCATGCTGAGGCTCTGCCATTATATATATATATATACAATAGAAAAATACCAGGACTTTTTAGGTGGGTATAGAAATTTACACATTTTTAGTAAATAGACATGTAAACTAAATATATGTATTGGGTTGGCCAAAACGTCTGTTCAGTTTTTGTGGACTCTAAACTTTAACATTTAAACTGGCTGTCTCTGGCCAGAATTCTCTCACCTCTATCTGTTCAAACTGGCTATAACTAGCCGCTCATACTTATGTTAAGGTATTGTTATCAAAATAAATAATATCATAGTTCGATATTATGTTAGATATTATGTGAAATAAAGCTTTTACTGTGAAAATATAATATGTATAGAATAATATAAATGCTAAAGAGTTAATAAGTAACTAAATTCAGTCTATCCCTAGTACAACATGTCCTTGCAACAAGACAGGTTGTATTTTGTATGCTTGGGATCATACTAAAATGGAAAACCAAAATGAACATTATCAACACTGGCAAGAAAGTGCCAGAAACCTGAAGGAATATTTCAATTGGGAATTGTTTCGATCCAAGATGTGCCATGCTCTGACCAGCCAAATGAGATTGACAGCACCAAAATGAGCATGTTAGTTGACACCAATCCCTGTTATATAGCCAGGATCCTGCATCAATTTGGTTATGTCAACATCAATTGAATGATGCTAACCTCACCCAACAGATCTACAAATCATTACAGAAATGTGAAAAAAAAAACAATAATGTTTTTTCAGAGAATGGTGACAGGGGAGAGCAAACAGATTGTGAAGTGCAAACAATCATGGGGAAAGTGTGGCGAACCACCACCACTTGATGAAGGTTATGCTTTCAATTTGGTAGGATTGGAAGGGTGTTGTATTTTACAAGCTTCTTCCCATGTATAGGACCATCAGTGTGGGCGTGTACTATAATCAGCTGGACCAATTAAATGCAACCATCCACCAGAAATATCTATCACTTGCTAATTGTAAAGGCATCATCTTTCATCATGACAATGCCAGACTGCACACTTCTTTGTCGACATGGCATAAGTTACAGGGGCCCAACCTTGCATTTCTGATTTTCACATGTTTCTTTACAATTTATTGAATGGACAGACCTTCAAATCTGAAGAGGATGTAAAAATTCACCTGGAAGTGCTTTTCACCAGTAAAGACAAGGAATAATGGATCTGCCCACAGGCAGAAGATACTGGAATAAAATGGTAATTATATCAGAGTTTGAATAAATTGCTTTGTGTTTAAAACTTGTGTATTACTTTTGCTTAAAAAACTGAACAGGCCTTTTAACCAACCCAATATTTTCCTGTAAATTGAAAAAAAAGCATAAAACACTTTTAACCGGTTTCAAGCCAAGTTGAGCTTTCATCAGGAGGCATGTATATCATCTACACAACTACAAGAAAATACGTAATCAAACGGCTTATACAGACTATCATTTATAGTTGTATCATAAAATGGATGTATTAATTTGCATATTATTTGTGCTCGTGTTGATAGGAAAGGAGTTGATGATCAGATTGGACCATGGTAACAGTGTGTCCATTGCTGTTACTATTTGCTATTTGTAACCCTTGACAGAAAGAGGCTGGATATAACATCAGAATGCACAAAGTCAGATCAGATACAGCAAAGCATCAAGTCCAACTCTTTAACAGTTCCAAGAATCCACTGTCTCCAGACTGATACTAAATTGTTTTAATTCAAAAGAATGAAAAGTAAAGTTGACTTTGGTGGGATTTGAATTGAGTCCGTATTAAGCTGGAACAAAACCAAAACATTTAAAAATGCAGTACCTTAATGATTCCACTAATTTACCAGTCGTAATTTCCTATAACTTACTTTTAATATATATATGTATAATGTTATCTTTGTTTACATCCAATGTTTATTTGATAAAAAACTAATATTGGTGATGTATATAGCACAATATTTGTTATCTCTTTACACTGACATGGATAACAACACAATTTTTAATGCCAATAATATTTACATAGATCACAGTATATTTCCTACTGTTAGCTGTGAACATTATTATGACAGTTTATATGTACATATATATATGTCTCCTATAAAGGAAGTTATATGAGAGAAAATATATTTTATTGTGTATATATATAAAAAAAAATTAACTCGAATATCGTGTTTTGAAACGCAAGTGTATTAGAATTCAGAGGAAAATGGAAAAACTATCCTATAATTGTATCTGTAATAACTAGGGAATATTACACCCGATTAAGAAAAATATGGTCATTGGAATTTTCTGTGCACAATAAAATAGTGGCTCACAATGTGTTTGCTGTGCCTGTCCTAACACCAACGATAGACAAAATCCAAGTAATTGATGTTACAACTCGAAAAATACTAAACAACACCGGAAACTTCCACATCAACAGTGACATAGACCGCCTTTACTCAAAAGCAGGGAGCCAGAGGCCTAACATCAGTCCAGACAGCATTTGAATGTCGCAACATATCCCTCCGACAACATCTATGAACCTCGAAGCGTAGGAGCCCGTTTTTCGAGCAAGTTTATCTGCATGAAACAGATAAGATCATGAGAGTTGGGAAGGAACTCCTTGAGAGATATTCCCTGTGTGATAATCAAAAACTCACACCCAGGGAAGTCGCTCAGCAGTATCGCAGTGAATCCATGGATGAAAAAATACATGCTTATCAGCAAAAAATCATGCATGGATATGTTGCCAGGAAGCTCCAGAGTGAGAGTAATATAGATAAGGAAAGTAGTCTATCTTGGACCAACAACCGCTATATTGGCTCCCACTTTGAAGGATACGCTTTTGCAATCCAAGAACAGGAAATCAACACAATATACTTGATTCACAAAAGAGATAGGGATGCAGGCAAAACTCCTAGATGTGACAACAAGTGCAGACTCTGCAGAATTAACATCAAAGATGTTACCCATGTCATAAGCAGCTGTCCAAAGATGTCATCACTGTATTATCTACCTATGAGGCATGATGTAGTGGCCAAAATACTGTACAATGCAATCTGTAGAAAAAATAGCCCCGATAATAAACACATTAAAAGCTACAGCAATATGAAAGAGTACTGGTGGAATGTTCCAGTAAAAGCCCCAATAAAATGCAGGCATAACAGACCAGATATTATGATATGGGACAGGGAAAAGAAGGCATGCACAGTAGTGGAAGTTAGCTGTACAGCAGATGCCAATATAATATCAAAGATTAGCGAAAAGGAGAATAT
>OZ024744.1:40116073-40188573 GCA_964016885.1 Eledone cirrhosa
GTTCAATCATCTAGCAGGAAGGTATACGTTGCTGACGATAGCTAATAAGCTTGAAACTACTACAGCGTTCCTTTGTCAGTGTTGAACAAACGAGCAACGATGGTTGCTGGACACTGCGGCTTAATACGGGATGTTTGTTTACAAACACACCGAGCATTATAATAAATGTTCGGTGAATCCATACGTACATATATATATGTTTGCATGTATGTATATATATATATATGTACTACTTAACGTCTGTATACATATATGTATGTACGTATACATACTTATATTTAAGTAACAGCCGTACTAAGAGTGAGAAATGAAATTTTGTTTCATTTTTTCCGTTTATATATATATATATATATATATATATATATATATATATATATATATATATTTGCGTACAGATATTTTTGCATACACAATAACAAAATATAAACAAACGTATTTATTTCACGAGGCTCGATAAGGATAAATATATATCAAATATATAAAAAACCCTAGAACAAATCGCAAGCAACGCCGGGCCATTCTGCTAGTATAAACTAAAATCTTCCAACATAATTTTATATAAGAATCATACATTAAATTTCTATCTTAGTAATGGAATAATTAATAATTCATGTGTGATGTTTCACTTGTGCTATTGAATAGAATGTGTCTTCCATAGGATGTTGACTGTGCTTGTCAGATAGGTCACAGCTGGACCATCTTTCAGAAAATGTCTATTATTCTTAGTTCTTGTTATTGTTGTTATTGTTATCAATGTTATCATAGTTATTGTTAAATTTAAATCAACAATACCAAAAATAAGAACAACAAGAACTGCAAAAATATCAATCAAACAATAATAATATTATCACCATCATTTTACGTCAAATGTTTATTTACATAACTCTACGTTCTGCGTTCAAAATAACAAGGGAATATTGGTTGATTATATAACAATTGTTTGCTTGTTTGAATAAAAAACAATGTATGGCTATTTTTATTACATTATTTAGGCACAAGGTCAGCAATTATCCAGTGCATTACTGGTACTTTATTTTATCGACCCCGTAAGGATGAAAGGCAAAGTCCCACCGAGGTTGACTTTGCCTTTCATCCTTACGGGGTCGATAAAATAAAGTACCAGTAATGCACTGGGTAATTGCTGGCCTTGTGCCTAGAGTAGAAACAATTATTTAGCAGCTCCATTACCAAAAGATTTCTTTATTTTTCAAATAAGACACAGTGGCTATATCATCAACCTATTGTATTTTTAGTATTTCTGTATTATTTATCATTGCCCAATCATAAGTTACTATGCTGTTCAAAATTACATGATTGTATGGTTGTGAATTTGATTCTTTGCAGTGCATTGTGTCTTTGAACAAGACACTTTATTTCATGTTGCTCCAGCAGTCACCTCAGTTGACAAAAATGAGGTGTATCTATAATTCTTCAAAGGGCCAGTCTTGTCAGACACTGTGTCATGTTGAATCACCCTGAGAATCGTATCAAGTTTATGAAAAGCTCAGCTACTTGCATGTTAATTTCTTCCCAAGCTTTGTAGTTCAAACTGGAACACTCATTGTCAAGACTGAGGGAGGTCCAACAATATATATTAAGAGCAGCTAATTGACAGTTATTATGGGGTCAGATTAAATGCCTTGCTAGTTGTTCCTACTCTCTGTACTTTGAGTTCAAATCTTGCTAAAATCAACTTTGTCTTTTATTATCCATTTTTTTTGGAGGGTGTGAGGTGTTGATAAATAAAGTATCAATATAGGCTGAGTGGATTGGGCAGTGGTGGTGGTGGTGTTGCTGTTGGTTGTAGTGGTGGTGGTGTTGCTGTTGGTTGTAGTGGTGGTGGTGTTGCTGTTGGTTGTGGTGGTGTTGCAGTCGGTTGTGGTGGTGGTGTGGTGTTGCTGTTGGTTCTTGTGGTGGTGGTGGTGGTGTTGATTGTGGTGGTGGTGGTGTTGCTGTTGATTGTGGTGGTGATGGTGGTGTTGCTGTAGGTTGTGGTGGTGGAGTTGCTGTTGGTTGTGGTGGTGGTGTTGCTGTTGATTGTGGTGGTGATGGTGGTGTTGCTGTTGGTTGTGGTGGTGGTGGTGATGGTGTGGTGTTGCTGTTGGTTGAGGTGGTGGTGTTGTTGATTGTGGTGGTGATGGTGGTGTTGGTGTTGGTTGTGGTGGTGGTGTTGCTGTTGATTGTGGTGGTGATGGTGGTGTTGGTGGTGGTTGTGGTGGTGGTGTGGTGTTGGTTGTGGTAGTGGTAGTGATGTGGTATTGCTGTTGGTTGTGGTGGTGGTGATGGTGTGGTGTTGCTGTTGGTTGAGGTGGTGGTATTGTTGTTGTTGGTTGTGGTGGTGGTGTTGCTGTTGATTGTGGTGGTGGTGTGGTGTTGCTGTTGATTCTTATTGTGGTGTTGGTGGTGTTGCAGTTGGTTGTGGTGGTGGTGGTGGTGGTGTTGCTGTTGGTTGTGGTGGTGGTGTGGTGTTGCTGTTGATTGTGGTGGTGGTGGTGTTGATTGTGGTGGTGTTGCAGTTGGTTGTGGTGGTGGTGGTGGTGTTGCTGTTGGTTGTGGTGGTGGTGGTGGTGGTGTTGGTAGTGTTGGTGGTGTTGCAGTTAGTTGTGGTGGTGGTGGTGGTGGTGTTGGTTGTGGTGGTGGTGGTGTTGTTAGTTGAAGTGGTGGTGATGTTGTTGTTGTTGGTTGTGGTGATGGTGGGGTGATGAGGATGATGGTGTTGTTGTTGTTGGTTGTAGTGGTGGTGGTGGTGTTGGTGATGTTGGTGGTGTTGCAGTTGGTTGTGGTGGTGGTGTGGTGTTGCTGTCGGTTGTGGTTGTGGTGGTGTTGGTGGTGGTGGTGGTGTTGTGGTGGTGGTAGTGTGGTAGTGGTGGTGGTGTTTGTGGTGTTGTGGTGGTGGTAGTGGTGGTCTGGTGTTGCTGTTGGTTGTTGTGGTGGAGGTGGTGTTGCTTATGGTGGTGGTGGTGGTGTTACTGTTGGTTGTGGTGTTGTTGTTGATTGTGGTGGTTATGGTGGTGTTTCTGTTGATTGTGTGGTGGTGGTGGTGGTGGTGGTAGTAGAGCAGCAGCAACAGCAGCAGCATTAGTAGTAGTAGTAGTAGTAGTAGTAGTAGTAGTAGTAGTAGTAGTAGTAGTAGTAGTAAAGTTAGACAATTAAAATAACTTTCAAAACTTGATTCAGTGGAATGATACGTAATGGGGGATAACTCCTTTAGTCTTATTACAATATACAACCAAAGCAGGACTGTGTAAGAGGCACTAAATTTACATGTATTTCACATATACAACGTATTTATTGTATGAGACGGAGAGAGTCAGTAATATAAAAATAGATATAAACATAGGTAAAGTAAAAGATTTATTAATGGATGATAAAAATAATATATTTGGAAATTTCGTTAATGTCCAATACAAAATAGATCGGAGTTTTGGGGCGGTTTAATTTATTCAGTTATGCCATATGTGGTGATCAAATTTATGTTGTTATATGCTCAAATAACCCCCCCCCCCCCCACACACACACATACACACACATATACACACACATATACACACACTTACACACATAACCACAAATGTATGCAAACACCAAGAATACTAATATATATATTAGAAGATAATATATCGTCACCAGCACCAGTACTGCCTCAACCACCACCATAACCACCACCACCTCTACCATCACAATTACCACTACCATGCTACTCCTACTCATACTCCTACTCATCATCATCTTCATGATCATCACTACCACCACCACTACCATCACCACCACTACCATCATCATCACCACCACCATCATCACCACCAACACCACCATCATTACTACCACCACCACCACCACTACCATCACCACCACCACCACTACCATCACCACCACTACCATCATCATCACCACCACCACCACCACCACCACCAACACCACCATCATCACCACCACCATCACCACCACCATCATCACTACCACCACCACCACCACTACCATCACCACCACTACCATCATCATCACCACCACCATCATCACCACCACCACCACCACCACCACCACTACCATCATCATCACCACCACCATCACCACCACCAACACCACCATCATCACTACCACCACCACCACCACTACCATCACCACCACTACCATCATCATCACCACCACCATCATCACCACCACCACCACCACCACCACCACTACCATCATCATCACCACCACCATCACCACCACCAACACCACCATCATCACTACCACCACCACCACCACTACCATCACCACCACTACCATCATCATCATCACCACCACCATCACCACCACCAACACCACCATCATCACTACCACCACCACCACCACCATCACCACCACTACCACCACCACCACTACCATCACCACCACCACCATCACCACCACCAACACCACCATCATCACCACCACCACCACCACCACCACCACCACCACCACTACCACCACCACTACCATCATCATCACAACCACTATCATCACCACCACCAACACCACCATCATCACTACCACCACCACCACTACCATCACCACCACTACCACCACCACTACCATCATCATCACCACCACCATCACCATCATCATCACCACCACCATCATCACCATCATCATCACCACCACCACCACCACCACTACCATCATCATCACCACCACTATCATCACCACCACCACTACCATCATCATCACCACCAACACCACCATCATCATCACCATCCTCCTCCTACTCATCATCGTCATAATCATCATCATCATCACTATCACTATACCACCACAACCATTATCATCATCACCATCATCATCACCACCACCAACATCATCATTATTATTTAAAATCTGTTCTCTCTGATAGCAATATATATTATAATTGTTTCTACTCTAGGCACAAGGCCAGCAATTACCCAGTACATTACTGGTACTTTATTTTATCGACCCCGTAAGGATGAAAGGCAAAGTTAACCTTGGCGGAATTTGAACTCAGAATGGCAAGGGCCGTAACTCTATGCGTCAAAGCATGGCGTCCGACCCTCTACCGATACTGCCAATCCACCGCCATATTATAATAAAATGTAATATAATATGATATATATATATATATATATATATATATATATATATTACATTTTATTATAATATATATATATATATATCATATTATATTACTACCTTCTTGCTAGCTACCCAACACCCCTCCCTCCCACCCCCACGCACCACCATTGCTATTACGTGGACCAATCATAAAACAGAGCCCCCACGCATCACCAGTATTATTACGCGGACCAATCAGAAACCAGAGGCCTATACTATCGCTTGCCTGGTTGCCTTTCGATATATGATGGATGGATGGACTGCGGAATCCTGGAGAGTGGAGGTGAGAGAGAGAAAAATCTGGACGCTCAGCGACAATGCCAAAGATAAAGACAAATTCACCTCTTGGACGAGAATGCGAGCACTCCTCATTGTTTCGACCGCGGACGGCTAACATAACCCCATCGCCCCCCGCCCCCCACCGACCCCAACCCCCAAACGTAATCCAAAACTTCAGAGTTGGTACCATAAATGTAGGCACCCTAAAGGGTCGCGCTAACGAGGTTGTAGAAATGCTTGAACGTAAGGAGGTCGATGTTTGTTGTATTCAAGAGACCAGGTGGAGGGGTGGGTCTGCTAGGTTCATTGAGGGTAAAAAACGATGTTATAAGCTTTTCTGGGTGGGAAACGACGATGGGCTGGGTGGAGTAGGAATCATGGTAGCAGAAAAGTGGGCAGATAAGATAATAGACGTAAATAGAGTGAATGACAGAATAATTAAAATAGGACTTGTCCTCAATAGAACTACGGTGACAGTAATATCTGCGTACACACCCCAATCCGGACTGCCCGGCACTATAAAAGACAGATTCTATGAGACACTGATGCTAACTACCTCCCAAATATCCGACAGTGACTATATAATTATCGCAGGCGACCTAAATGGTCACGTTGGACAACATTGTGACGGCTACGACGAAATCCATGGAGGCTATGGGTTTGGTACTAAAAATGAGGAAGGCTCCAGAATCCTGGAATTCTGTGATGCAAATAACCTAACTATCTGTAACACTAACTTCAAAAAACGTGACAATCACCTGATCACCTATAGATCCGGGGAACACACAAGCCAGGTAGATTATATCCTTACCAGAAGACGTGACAGAGTGTCTGTTGTAAACACTAAATCCCTCCCCCATGAAGAATGCACCTCCCAACATAGACTGATAATTAGCGACCTCATAGTCAGGACGAGACGTACTCGACAACAGAAGAGGACTATCCTCAGGAGGAAAATATGGAAGCTAAAGGACCCCACAGCCAGGAATAAATTTCAAAGCATATTACTTGATGCTTTCGACAGTAAGGAAGAACATTTAGAGTCGGACAATATAGAGGGAGAGTGGGAATTTCTGAAAGCAAACTTGCTGTTGGCGACAGACGAAGTCTGTGGCTGGAGCAGGCCTGTAGGCAGGAGGAGAGTAACATGGTGGTGGAACAGTAAGGTGGAGGGGTCAATTAAGGCCAAAAAGCAGGCTTGGAAAGTATGGCGGGATGGGGGAAGTAGAGAGGACTATCAAGTGGCCAGGAGGGAAGCTAGGAGACAAGTGTACTTAGCAAGAAGGGAAGCTGAGGAAAGAAAGTTCAAGCATGTTCTACAACGCGATGACCAAAAACGTGAGGTGTTCAGGATTGCTAGGCAATGCGTCAAGGAAAACCGTGATATTGTCGGGGAGAAGTGTGTACTAAACGACGATGGCACACTTGCCATCACCGACGCTGATAAGCAGGTAGCTTGGAAGTGTCACTATGAAAGGCTACTAAATGAGGAGAATAATTGGGAGAAAGGCAGTCTCCCCCATATCGACCCAATAGAGGGACCAGCAGTGTTAGTCGAGGGGAGTATAATAAGTAAGGCAATCAAGGATATGAAGACGGGTAAGGCGGCTGGGCCTTCGGAAATAGTTGCTGAGATGCTGAAGGCATCTGGCACGGTGGGACACACCATGGTCACCCGCATAATTAACCAAGTCGTACAGAATGGGGTTGTTCCGAAGGACTGGCATAGCAGCATCATCGTTAACTGTTATAAGGGTAAAGGAGACGCCCTAGATAGGAGTAACTATAGAGGCATTAAATTAATCGACCAGGTCATGAAGGTCACGGAAAAAGTAATAGCGCAACTAATCAGAGAGAGAATTGACCTAGATGAAATGCAGTTCGGGTTTGTGTCAGGCAAAAGTACCACAGACGCTCTTTTCATAGTACGACAACTACAGGAGAAGTACCTAGCTAAAGGTAAACCCCTCTACTTAGCTTTTGTCGACTTGGAGAAAGCCTTCGACAGAGTCCCCCGCTCCATTATCTGGTGGGCTCTTAGAAAACTAGGCGTTGACGAATGGCTTGTGAGGGCTATACAAGCCATGTATAAAGAAACAGTCAGCAAGGTTAGAATTAACAACGAATATAGTGAAGAGTTTAGCGTAAAAGTTGGCGTCCATCAGGGCTCTGTTCTCAGCCCACTACTATTTATTATTGCCCTTCAGGCTATAACAGAGGAGTTCAAGACAGGCTGCCCATGGGAACTCCTATACGCAGACGACCTGACACTCATAGCGGAATCAATGGCCGAGCTAGAGAAGAAATTCCAAACATGGAAGCACGGCCTAGAGTCAAAAGGACTTAAAATTAACCTGGCTAAGACCAAAGTACTAGTTTGTAGGAAAGAAAACAAGGCGGCGGTCCCTTCTGGGAAATGGTCGTGCTCGGTGTAGGAAAGGCGTAGGTAGAAACTCCATTTTATGTCCTAAATGCAAAGTATGGGTGCATAAAAGATGTAGTGGGATCACAGGTAAGCTAACTAAGAACATAGATTTTACATGTGGCCGGTGCTCTGGTGCAATAAGTAGCAGCAAGTGCCCACAAACTACTAGCTCTTTCAATTGCGCAGAGGGTTCTATAGAAATAGTGGACAGCTTCCGTTACCTGGGCAATAAAATCAGCAGTGGGGGAGGGTGCTCTGAAAGTACTGTAGCTAGAGTCAGAACTGGTTGGAAAAAGTTCAGAGAGCTTATACCACTATTAGCTGCTAAAGGGTTCTCACTAAAAATGAAAGGCAGGTTGTACGATGCCTGCATACGAACAGCAATGCTGCATGGCAGTGAGACCTGGGCATTGTGTGCAGAGGATATACGCAGACTAGAGAGGAACGAAGCTTGCATGCTCCGCTGGATGTGTAACAGTAATATACGTGAACGGCAAAGCATAAACGAACTAAGGAAAAAATTAGAGATAAGAGGGATCAGATGTTGTTTACTCGAGAGAAGGCTACGTTGGTATGGACACGTGATGCGCATGAAAGTCGATAGCTGTATAACAAAGTGCAGGGCAATAAAGATAGACGGTAGTCACGGAATAGGCAGACCTAGAAAAACCTGGGACGAGCTGATAAACTCCGACATCACACACTTACACCTCTCCAAGACAATGTCACTGGACCGAGACCTTTGGCGGTACTCAGTAACAGAGAAGACCCGCCTTACCTAAATATATAGTAAAACCTACTCCAGCCAGTAGGCATCTCTAACAAAATACACCCCGTCCCACCCCGCCCACCCCCACCCCATCCACACCACCCCGTTCTATGTAAAGTTATGTTGGTGCCGCGCCATCGAGGCCGAAACAAATGAGATCGTGTAGGTGTCACGACAAAAAAACACACAGTCCACGCTGTAATGTGGCTGTGTAGGCAACACGGTAAAAACCTCCCAGACCCACACTGTAAATGTGGTTGGTGTTAGGAAGGGCATCCAACTGTAGAAAACCTGCCAGACAGTCCTATGCGAGCAAGACAATCACTCTTGCCTCAAGTGGGACTACCCCCGTCCAAACCCATGCAAGCGTGGAACACGGACGTTAAACGTTGATGATGATGATGATGATGATATATAAATGAAAAGTATAGAAATTATTGTGAGCAAGGAGCCACCAGTATTCCATAATATATATATATATATATGTGTGTGTGTGTGTTTGTGTGTGTATGTATATATATGCGTATATATATATATATATATGCGTATATATATATAAATATATATATATATATATATCCTGATGATTTCTAAAGAATGAAACAGTTCTTATCCTGTAGAATCTCATGTATATTAAAATTTTTATACTCTGCAATGTATTGAGTACCTTACTTACTGTGGTTACCTCCGATTCAACCCGGAATAACGTATATATATATATACACTCATGCTTCCCGAAATACGCCAAAACTACACCTGATGTGCCCCTTCCATACACATGCACACATGTGTGCACTGTTCATTTTACTGATGTTTGTGCATTGCCCTATGTACTGTACATGCACTTTTTTGATGGGTTGTGGTGCACCTGGGCACTGTGCACAATATTTCATTATTGTTATTGTTATTATATCATGACTCATACACTGTTTATTTTCCTGACATTTGTACATTATTCTATGTACTATACATGCACCTTTGATGAGTTGTAGTGCACCTGAGCACTGTACACAATAATTTCATTATTATTATTATATGTATTTATTGAAATAACAGATTAAAGTTTAAGCAAATAATCACTGCTTTCACCCTTAAGGGGAGTGTAACGTGAAGTTACTGTAGGTTCACCCAGGTGACCACTACATGTTTAGCTTCACATCAGTAGCGAGGTGTAGAGCTAGACAGAGTGTAATATAATAATTGTTTCTACTTTTGGCACAAGGCCACCAATAACCCAGTACATTACTGGTACTTTATTTATCGACCCCGTAAGGATGAAATGAGTAATAATACAAGAAGGATTTGTTAAGCCTTTGTTACATTTATTGATTGGTGACATGTGTTTCGCTATTGATCAGCTCAAGGTTTGATCTAAGTCGTTATGGCCCAACTCTGGAATCAAAAGCTCATCAGACCTCTGCTGTTGTAATGACAGAATGAACTTATAAAACAGAAATGTCTAATGTTTCACATTCATATGGTGATCAGTTAATGTTGTTTTAATTGGTGGTTTAGCTATGTCCCCCCCCCCCCACTATCACACATGTCAAAATATTCCTCATAGCTAAACCACCAATCAAAACAACATTAACTGACCACCATATGTGAAACATTAGACATTTCTATGTTTTATAAGTTCATTCTGCCATTATCACAGCAGAGGTCTGATGAACTTTTGATTCTAGAGTCGGGCCAGATCGATACTGATAAAACCTTCAGCTGATCAATAATGAAACACGTCACCATAAATGTAATGAAGGCTTAACAAATTGTCCTTGTATTACTATATATCATCATCATCATCATCATTTCATTTTACGTCCGCTTTTTCCCTGCCTGCAAGGGTGGGACTGGAACTGATTCTGGTTTGATTTCTACAGCTGGATGCCCTTCCTAACACCAACCTCATTTACAGTGAGTGCCGGGTGCTTTTTTACCATGGCGACGTTTACAATGTGGGCTGGGTGCTTTTTTGCCGTGGCATCTCCACGACCACTTTGCAATGGAATGATAGGGACCCCAGTCCCTATCATCTCATTTCTACAGCTGAGTAAACTGGAGCAATGTGAAATAAAGTGTCTTGCTCAAGGAAACAACACATCACCCAGTCTGAGAATTGAGCTCACAACCTTTCGATTGCAAAGCGAATGCTCTAACCACTAAGCCATGTGCCTCCATATATATATATATATCATCATCATCATCATCATTTTATGTCCACTTTTCCCTGCTTGCAAGAGTGGGAAGGACATCTCTCCACTTGTCATGGTCCTTTGTCATCTCGCCTGTGAGCTTCAGCGATCTGAGGTCCACCGTCACCACCTCCACCCATGTTTTTCGAGGTCCTCCTCTACTGCGTCTGCCTTCTACAGGGATTTCTTGGCACTTCTTTACCCAGCGGTCATCCTCCATGCACATCACATGTCCATACCATCTCAGTCTTCTCTCCTGCACACCACAACTTATCCCTCTTATACCCAGTTTCTCTCTCAACTCATTTATGCTTGGTCGTTCACGCACATTGACATTATTACACATCCAATAGAGCATACTTGCTTCATTTCTCTCCAGCCGTCTCCAGATGTTGCCCATGTTTCACTATCATGCAGCATCGCGCATCTCACACAGGCATCATATAACCAGCCTTTCGTACGCAGGGAGAAACCCTTCTTTGTCAACAGAGGAAGCAGCTCCCTAAACTTCTTCCAATCTGTCCTTATTCTAGATACTATGACCTCGGAGCACCCTCTTCCCTTGCTAATCTGATCACCTAGGTACCGGAAGCTATCAATCACTTCTATAGCACCCACCTGCATTTGAAAAATGTGTTTAACACTGCGACTCCTATTGTCAAATTTCCCTGTACATCTACTGCATATGTAGTTTTCCCTACCTTTTGCCTGCTATCCCACTACATCTCTTGTGTACCCAAGATCTGTATTGTGTACATTATATATATCTAACCCATGCTAGCGTGGAAAATGGACGTTAAACGAAGATGATGATGATATATATATATACTACTACTAATAAACTGATAATGGATACCTAACTCAATACATATAAGTTGGGTATGTAGTTTTATTGAAAGTGTAAAAGGAACAATTTGAGACATTGTACATTCTATATCTTCATTAATAGGTATATGATGAAGATGTTGATATATGTGTGTGTGTGTGTGTGTGTGTGTGTGTGCATGTGTGCATGCATGCACGTGTGTGTGTGTGTGTACGCAAAAGGTAAACAGAAATAACAAAGCAAACAACATAATACAATGAAGAACTCTGTGAAATATATTAGTTTTACACTTGATATAGTAGGAAAAGAGTCTTAATGTTCCGGACCCTAGTCCTTCATCAGAAAATAAAATGAGAAATTAAAGGAGGTATAGAAAGATAGAGGAGAGTAGGTAGTGGCAGAAAGGAAAAAAATATTTCTTTGGGAAAAAACAGGTCTGTTCGGGTGGCCATCTCTTGGAAAACTGTTGAGTTCAACATTTTGGTGTGTAAAGTTTAGTTGGTCACGTTTTAAAATATTGTGATCAAATGTGTCTTTATTGCACTGAAAAGGAAAAAATATTTTTATATATAGAGTGGATATGTAGATGTGTGTGTGTGTGTGTATGTGTGTGTGTGTGTATGTGTGTGTGTATGTGTGTGTGTGTGTGTGTGTGTGTGTGTGTATTGTTTGTCTGTATGTAGTTATGAAGATATGTGTGTGTGTATTTGTATGTTTCAGAGAAAGTGTGTGTGTTTGTGTGTTGTTTGTCTGTACAAAGCTGTGAGGATATGTATGTGTATGTTTGTTGTTGGTCTGTACAAAGCTGTGTTTGTAAGTGTAGAGGTGTGTGTATGTTTGTTGTTGGCCTGTACAAAGCTGTGTTTGTAAGTGTAGAGGTGTGTGTATGTTTGTTGTTGGTCTGTACAAAGCTGTGTTTGTAAGTGTAGAGGTGTGTGTATGTTTGTTGTTGGTCTGTACAAAGCTGTGTTTGTAAGTGTAGAGGTGTGTGTATGTTTGTTGTTGGTCTGTACAAAGCTGTGTTTGTAAGTGTAGAGGTGTGTGTATGTTTGTTGTTGGTCTGTACAAAGCTGTGTTTGTAAGTGTAGAGGTGTGTGTATGTTTGTTGTTGGCCTGTACAAAGCTGTGTTTTTAAGTGTAGAGGTGTGTGTATGTTTGTTGTTGGTCTGTACAAAGCTGTGTTTGTAAGTGTAGAGGTGTGTGTATGTTTGTTGTTGGTCTGTACAAAGCTGTGTTTGTAAGTGTAGAGGTGTGTGTATGTTTGTTGTTGGCCTTTTGTTGAATTCTGACATTGGATTTTCAACCTGGAACTGGATTTTTACCCAGACTCTACCTCAACTTCCACCTGGATATCTTTTCAGATCTCTGGATTTTCTCATTGATTTTTGCTTTACATATATATATAGGATAACAAGGTATAGTTTAAGGTAATCCAGCTAGAGGTTATGAGTACTCTGTGTCAAGGATAGTTTTAACATACAGCGTTTTTTGATGATGAGTACTCTGTGTTGAGGATAGTTTTCAAGTATGGCATTATCTGACGATTTGGTCGAGTATCGAGTATAATTAAGGTCGAGTGATGTAGCTTCTAATGATCAGCGACTTTTAGACACGCCGGACTAAAGAAACAATTGTTAATACTGTAAATAAACCTTATTGTACAGCCGACCATATTATTCTTCATTCTTTTTCTCTCTATATATATAAGGAAGGATAATTATATCTTAAAGATGATGCCTCACATTCATATTTACCTGAGGTGAAGATAGCCTTGTCCAGAAGTTGTCATCAGGCTGTGTCCAGCATTCATTGGGTGTTTCAACTCTGAATTATAACACCCTCTCATTGGTGGGTCAGCATTGTTTGCCAAATCACTGCCCATCTTCTTCTGCCTTCCAGCTTATATCTTCTCTCCTTCTCCATAACCAACAAGAGGCTCTTTCTGCTGCCATCTTCTCTCTTCCTGTCATTCCAGTAGATGTAAGCATTCTCCATACTGATTGAGCTAGGAATCTCCTAAAGCTCACTTCACCTGGAAATGGCTTGTGACAGAATCAGTTAATTTTTTATTATGGGAGGCTATTTCACCATCTAATGTACAGTATGGGTTAAATGTACTTCCCAAATATGGGAACCTATGGACTACTTTGAGTTTTTGTCTATCTATGCGAGTGAATGAACAACTAAATTGCAGTTGTCAGCATAAAGATCAGAAATGAGAGTTTTGAGGTCATTAGTCTTTGCAGCAAAGTGCTTGATATTGAAAAGCTTTCCTTCATTTCCTGATGAAGATACCATCATTACAATCCCTAAAGGCATGAATGAGAATGACAGGGATTTAGATAGAGAAAGGAGTAGGAACCATGAAATCACCTTACTTAACACCATTTTTAACTTTGATTAGCTCTGAAATGATGCCACTAATATTTACCCGACCCTCCCTGTCGTCATGAAAAGATTTAATTATATTAACAAAGTGTTCCGGACACTCCAATCTGACAAGAATCTCCCACAGAGCTGCTCTGGTCACCATATCAGAGCATTTGTTAAATCCACAAATACCTGATACAGGTTCAGTTATAGTTCGTAACACATTTCTTGAATTTGATGTGCTGTAAAGATCATATCAGTTATACTTCTTTTAGGCTGAAAGCCACATTGTGTTTCTGGTAAGATCAGGTTTGATACACTGCATCCTTCAAAACTTCCGTGCTTCCCAAAATTTGTCAACACTATACCTGATATTTCCCCTCCATAATACCCGCACGCATGTATCTGTGTGTATATCATGACTCATACACTGTTCACTTTCCTGATATTTGTCCATTATTCTATATACTATACATGCACCTTTGATGAGTTGTAGTGCACCTGAACACTGTACACAATAATTTTCATTATTATTATTATTATTATTATTGGCGACCTACATAGTAAATCGTATCATCGTGAGCTCCGCAAAGGTTTGTTATTTTCAGTTATTTAAAATTGCCATTCATGGAAATTTTTTATTGTTAACTGTATATAAGTGCACATACATTGATTTCTGAAAAGGACACTCAAAAATATTGGGGCCTTGAGCCCAAAATTTAAACTTTTTATAATTATCAAACAAAAATTTTTCTCTGAAAAATAATGGCTGACTCAGAGTCACTCCTTCCTCACAATCCAACACCTCACACCGACATCACCATTGTAAACATTGCTACGTTTGCCAACACTGGAATTGTAAGCAGTAGCAATATTTTAAATTTGTCTCAGGCAGACGTTCATTTCCCACCATTACCAATGACTGCAGGTGTTAAAGCCGCCACCACCATCACCACCACCGCGACAACCACCACCCCCATCACCACCACAGCGACAACAGAAACAAAAGGAAAAAATAAATTAACTCATGATATCGAAATGAATTCAACCAAAATGAACTCTTCCACACTGAACACCACTGACGCCACCACCCCGACCACCACCAGAGCGACATCAGAAACAAAAGAAAAAAAAAATTAACTCATGATATCGAAATGAATTCAACCAAAATGAACTCTTCCACACTGAACACCACTGACGCCACCACCCCACCACCACCACAGCGACAACAGAAACAAAATAAAAAAATAAATTAACTCATGATATCGAAATGAATTCAACCAAAATGAACTCTTCCACACTGAACACCACTGACGCCACCACCACCACAACTGAAACTAAAATTAACAATAGCAAAAATAACGATAATAACAACAGCAACAATGAAATTAAGAAAACTACCCTGAGTTTTGCCAGAGTAGCAAAAACGTGCGAAGCGATCCAGGTAACTCAGGAAGAATTAGACAAAGCCAAAGGAATGGTAAAGAAAGATGGGTACAGGGTCAGCCTCACCCCTAACCTAATAAAATGGAGCAACGTCACCTATGCACCGTGTCTAATCGGACAATAAACATAAAATCGCGCCGAGTGGAACGGGCATCTGAGTCCCAAATCCAAAAAGCTTTGGGACATATGTGGGCAAAAAAAACCCACATCAGACGTGGGCAGAAATATGGAACCGTGGACGTGTTCTTTGAAACACCACAGAAGGCCAGAGAACACTCCATGGCCCCATTAAGAAGTGACAACTTCACACTCATCCCAAGCTATTGTGGCCAGAGACTTGTGAAGATCAGGGTCACCCACGTTCCACCGGCCATCAAAATTCCCTCGCTAATGGCTGCCGTCCTCGCCAGCATCGAGGCCAACATCAAAATAATAGAAATAGCAAAAGAAAAGCAGGAAAACTGGTCCGGATCTGGGATGGAGCTCCTGATCCAAGCGGACCATAAAAGCATTGAGGAGATCCCAGAGGTAATAGACCTCACTGACGGCAGCCACCTCACGGTAATCGTCGAGGGCAGAAGACCTAGGTGTGTCGTTTCTGGTGAAGGAATCCACCTAAGGGCTTTCTGCCCTCAGGATAAAAGGTTGAGGCCACCTCTCTTACCCACCCCAGTGACTCAACCATCAACACCACCAGCAGCAGAAATGGCAGCAACAACTGTAGCAGCAACAACAGAAGCAACTGTAACAACAACAACCCCAGCAACAGTAGCAAAACCAACACCACCACCACCCAACGCGCCAGAACTAGCACCAGCACCTACACCATCCACCACGCCACAACCAAAACCAACGCCTGTGGAGGATTTTCCACTCCCCGGCCTATCACAACTGGAGATAGATTGTGAAGACGAGGAGTGGGAAACGCTATCAGGAAAAAAGAAAAAAAAAAGAAACCAAAAAAGAAAAAATTCTCTTCCCTCCCCCTCAAAAAACAAAATACAGAGGCAAACAAATAAATTATCGAACAAGAAAGTTAAGACAGATATGCCACCATCCACACCAGCATCACCAACCCCATCACCACAAACACCAACACCATCACCATCATTAACCCCAACACCACCATCACCTACACCACAAAAGTCACCAAAAAGTGAAACAGAAACAAACCCACAACAAACGCAAACAAAACAAAACAACCAAAATGATACACACTACACAGCATTAAATTTGAACAACAACCAATTATTACACTACATGCAACACAACACCAGCATCACAGAAAAAGACTACACAACAACCCGAAAGTTCACACCACCTCCGCAGAAATGCCCATTTGTACCGTCCTGTATTGTCCTGCACTGTCCTTAATGTCTACTTTATGTAAACCCTTGTGGTTAATAAAGAAAACATTATTATTATTATTATTGGCGACCTACGTAGGAAATCGTATTATCGTGAGCTCCGCAAAGGTTTGTTATTTCCGTTTGTTTAAAAATTGCCATTTATGGAAAATTTTATTGTTAACTGTTTATAAGCACACATACATTGTTTTCCGAAAAGGACACCGAAAAAGATTGGGGCCTTGTGCCCAAAATTTTAACTTTTATTATTATCAAAAAATTTCTTTGAAAAAATGGCTAATTCACCTCTGCAACAAGCAGCTGAAAGCCTTCCTCACAAAATAACACCTCACACCGACACCACCATTGTAAATGTTACTACGTTTGCCAACACAAAAAAAAATATAAGCAGTAGCAATATTTTAAATTTGTCTCAGGCAGACATTCATTTCCCACCATTACCAATGACTGCAGATGTTAAACCCTCCACCACCACCACCACCGCGACAACCACCACCACCACCACCACCGCGACAACAGAAACAAAAGAAGAAAAAAATAAATTAACTCGTGACGTCGAAATGAAATCAAGCAAAATGGACTCTTCCCCACCAAAGACGACTGACGTCACCACCACCACAACTGAAACTAAAATTAATATTAACGATAGCAACAACAACAACAATGACATTATAACCCCCTCCTCAGTTTCGCCAGGGTAGCAAAGCAGTTCGAAGCGTTTACAGTAACACAGGAGGATTTAGAAAATGCCAAACAAATGGTAAAGAAAGATGGGTACAGAGTCAGCCTCACCCCCCCACCTAATAAAATGGAGCATCGGCGCCTATGCACAGTGTCGTATCGAATAATAAATGTAAAATCGCGCCGAGTGGAACGGGCATCCGAGTCCCAAATCCAAAAAGCTTTGGGACATGTGTGGGCAAGAAAAACCCACATCAGACGTGGGCAAAAGTATGGAACTGTGGATGTGTTCTTTGAAACACCAGAGGAGGCTAGAGAACACTCCATGGCCCCATTAAAAAGTGACGACTTCACACTCGTCCCAAGCTATTGTGGCCAGAGACTCGTAAAGATCAGGGTGACCCACGTTCCACCGGCCATCGAAATTCCCTGGCTAATAGCGGCCGTCCTCTCCGGCATCGAAACCAACACGAAAATAATAGCAATAGCAAAAGAAAAGCAGGAAAACTGGTCCGGATCTGGGATGGAGCTCCTGATCCAAGCGGACCAAAAAAGCATTGAGGAGATCCCAGAGGTAATAGACCTCACTGACAGCAGCCACCTCACGGTAATTGTCGAGGGCAGAAGACCTAGGTGTGTTGTTTGTGGTGAAGGAACCCACCTAAGGGCTTTCTGCCCTCAGGCTAAAAGGTTGAGGCCACCTCTCCTACCCACCCCAGTGACATAACCATCAACACCACCAGTAGCAGATATGCCAGCAACAACTGTAGCAGCAACAACAGAAGCAACTATAACAGCAACAACCCCAGCTACAGTAGCAAAACCAACACCACTACCACCACCAGCAAAACCAACACCACCACCACCCAACGATTCAGAACTAGCACCAGCGCCTACACCATCCACCACACCACAACCAAAACTAACGGCTGTGGAGGATTTTCCACTCCCCGGCCTATCACAACTGGAGACAGATTGTGACGACGAGGAGTGGGAAACGATATCCGGAAAAAAAAAAAGAAACCAAAAAAGAAAAAAATTCTCTTCCTTCCCCCTCCAAAAACAAAATACAGAGGGAAACAAATAAACTAAGAAACAAAAAAGTTAGGACAGATATGCCACCATCCACACCAGCATCACCAACCCCATCAACCCAAACACCAACACCATCACCATCATTAACTCCAACACCACCATCACCTACACCACAAAAGTCACCAAAATGCGAAACAGAAACAAACCCACAACAAACGCAAACAAAACAAAACAACCAAAACGATACACACTACACAGCATTAAATTTGAACAACAAGCAATTATTACACTACATCCAACACAACACCAGCATCACAGAAAAAGACTACACAACAACCCCAAAATTCACACCACCTCCGCACATACAAATCACTCGCATGACACAGAAAACGTACATGTCATTAAACAAAAATTCCCCAAAGACATCGGAGACTTCCGACAAACACTCTCCAGGAGGATTTATAAGGACATCCTTCCTGAGGAGGCCACAAGCAGTGAAAAGGATGGAAAAACCGTCCTTCCCCTACGAGAAGTAAGGTAAGTGGTCTTTCCCATCTTTTCCACTCCTTTTCAACATGACCTCACTCAGAATAGGCAGCATAAATGCGCGTGGCTTGGGGTCGTCATGGAAGCAGGGCCACCTGCTCAACGACCTCAGGTCACTAAACATAGATGTAGTGGCCATCAGCGAGACCAGAATCTCCGAAGCACAGGCTTTCGCACCGATCTTCGGCAGCTACGATGTGTACGCATCTCCCAGCCGTCCGGGATCGGGGGGAGGAGTTGCTGTGCTTTTTCGGAGAGGTTTGGATCTTGCCATACGGGCCATCTTCCTGGACCCAGAAGGTAAGTTCGTGGTGCTGGACGTGACCAGCGGAGACGGGCAAGCTTTCAGGTTAGTGGCCGTCTATGCCCCGACAGGAGCAGGGCGGCCTGATTTCTTCCGGCGTCTGGAGACCTTTCTTGGAACGTCCCGCTCTTTAGTGTTAGTGGGCGACTGGAACGGGATCTTAGATGCACGCTGGGATTGTGTGGGATTAGTGGATAGGGAAGGAAGGTGCAAGAGTCTCACCAACCTGCTCAGACGTTTTGAACTGTCTGACAGGTACCGAATGGATTTCCCGAATGTACCAATGTGGACTTGGACAAATTGCATAGGGTCATCCAGATCATATCTAGATAGAGTATTTTGTAGGGAAATAGATAGGTCTAGCATAGGCTGTCCACAATTCAAGATAGTCAGCTACACGGACCACAAATTCGTGATCTGTGTGCTTGACTTAGATAGGCTTCATAGACGAGGACCCGGCTACTGGAAGCTAAACGCGTCCTTACCAGCGCGCAAGGCCTACAGAGACCGGATTAGCGAACTAGTTAAGCGGGCGTTGACGGGGGCCATCGTCAACAACAAGTGGTGGTTTGCTCTGAAAAGAGCAATTAGAATAGAGTCCATTAGGTTTAGTAAGATTTAGCAATAGAGAAAAATAGAGCAGAGGGAGAATTAGTTAGAAAATTAGACAAGGCGCTTAGCAAAGGCATGGCGACCGACGTACTTGCGGCGAAATTGGCCCTTGACCAATTCTTCAATGCAAAGCATGAAGGCTGCGTTGTCAGAGCTAGGGTGCGTGCTCTCAGACACGAGGGGACGAAAGCCGTTCAATGGGCCCGAGTGGCGGAGGCGCGTCGTGGCAACAAAGCCACGATCCGGTCTTTGGTGGACCACGACGGGCGCATGCTACTCGATCCCGGGCAAATGTGTGAAGCTTTTCAGCGACACTTCGCTCAACTGTTCGGGGGCAGTGGCGGGCCGGTTCGAGGGATGGACTTTAGTGTCTACCTCGACGGACTGCCGCGGCTTTCGGCCACTGAGGCGGAGTGTTGCGAAAAGCCGATAACAACCGCTGAAGTACGGGATGCAATGACTAGTTGCACAAGGGGTAAATCGCCTGGTTTGGATGGTCTGCCCTATGAACTTTACGTACAAATGCCAAACTTGTTTGGAGGCCTCTTGGCAGACGTCTACTGCAACTGGCAACAGAACGGGAGAATTCCCAGCTCTGTGAGCCGAGGAGCGGTGGCACTGCTGAGAAAGGATCCGAACAAGGGGGATAACATAGATAATTTTAGGCCTATAACTCTGCTAAACACAGAGTTCAAGATTTTGGCCAAGGCGCTAGCAAAGAGGTTGGCGCTTGTCGTTGGTGGTCTGGTGGGAGAGGCACAGACATGCGCCATTCCCGACAGATCCATCCACGACAACCGCCACCTCATGCGATACATCGTAGAGAGGGTAGCTAGGGAACCTGGCACGGGTGGGACCTTGATCAATTTAGATCAGTCGAAAGCCTTCGATAGGGTCGACCATCGTTACCTAACGGCAGTCCTGAGGGCGGCTGGCTTTGGGCCCGTCTTCAGAGGCTGGATCGCTGCCATGCACAGCGACATCTGCTCTGTAGTGAGAGTGAACGGTCACCTTTCGGAACCGTTCAACATCATGCGCTCGGTCCGCCAAGGATGTCCCCTCTCGTCCCTATTGTACGTATTGACTCTCGAGCCATTACTGCACAAACTGGAGACGTTGAGGGGAGTCCCGCGCGAACTAGGATGCGGAAGATCCGTGTCAGCATATGCCGACGATGTCACCGTAGTGGTGTCGAACGCCAAACACATCGAGGCGATCGGCACTACACTAAGAGAATACGAAGCGGTGACAGGAGCAATGATCAACCAGGAAAAGTCAGTGGGCCTGCAGCTCGGCACCTGGAGAGGCAGGTCCATGCCGTCCAACAGCGTCGTCGGGCGCTGGACGCACGGACCGGTTAAATTGCTAGGGGTCTGGTTCGGTCCAGACCTCCAGACGGACAAAAACTGGGACGAGGTGACGAGCAGGGTGGCTTCTCTCACCCAGAAATGGGCCGAGAGGAAGCTATCCCTGAAAGGTCGAGCGGAGGTGGCGAATGCGTACATCGCATCCGTCATCTACTACCGCCTGACCGTCGTACCTTGTCCTAAGCCCCGCCTGACTGCGTTGGAGCGTTTGCTCTTTCGCTTCTTGTGGAAGGGACGCGCTCCGATGGTCAGGCGGTCCATCTGCTGTCAACACCCGCTACGTGGAGGGCTGGGCATGCCGTGGCTGATGATGCGCAGACACGCGCTCAGGCTACGACATCTCCACCTCTTCCTCGACGGTGATCAGGTGTGGTCACCGTTTGCAAGACACGTTTTTCCCCAGCCCGTCTCCTTGACGGAGCTGCAGTCCTGGGTCAAGCGAAGACCGAGAAGGAGCGCTTGGAGACTGGAATGTCTTCAGGCGCTCACAGCCCTCGACCAATCGGGCAATGTGATCGGTGGAAACTCCACCTTGGCGTTCTATAGGGGATTAGTGGAGGGGAAGAGCGACGACGTACTTGGAGAAACTCTAGGCGTCGACGAAAATCAACTAGCCAATCTCTTCGGAAGGACTTTCGGGCCGGGGCCTATGGACAACTTCCAGAAATCCCTGGCCTGGCAGTGCTACCGAGGAGCTTTGCCAGTTCGGGATAAACTCTACAGGCATGGAGGTGCCGTCAGCCGGGCATGTCCGATATGCGCGCAGGGCGACGAAACCGTCCTGCACGCATTCGTCCAGTGTCCGAGCATTGCCGACTTGTGGGTTTATGTCAAACACCTGCTGTCACGTGTAGGACCTATCCGGCTATCAGCTGAGTCCATCGTGAGGATTGCCCCGCCCCCTTCCTTTAGCCTGGAAGGGCAGGCAGTTTTTATCTGTCTGGTGGCCATGGCGAAAGAGATAGTATGGTGGACACGTTTGAAAGGGCTGAAGACGAGCACTTACCTCTTCGGTGATGCCCTGATTAACTTTTTCAAATTTCATTTGAAAAGGAAAATCAGGGTAGAGAGGGAAGTGCTCTCTTCCCAGCATTTTGTTGAAAGATGGGTGAGAGAAGCAAGTATGGCCCGAATGAATGGGCCTTCTCTGAGTATGTGTCTGTAAATTAAAGGTGGAAAACTGGGAGAGGGCACTTGCCCTGGTGGTCAGGGCCACTGTGGTCTTTTAATGGGCTTTCTCCACAAATGTCCCTTGGAAGTCTCCCCCCTATTGGGGAATTTTTCTTTGTTATTTTATTTCAACCTCTGTTTTTTTTTACACGCAGAAATGCCCATTTGTACCGTCCTGTATTGTCCTGTACTGTCCCTAATGTCTACTTTATGTGAACCCTTGTGGTTAATAAAGAAAACATTATTATTATTATTATTATTATTATTATTATTATTATTATTATTATTATTATTTCATCACTAATTAGTCTAGAAAACACGAGTGGTATAAGAATTTTCCCTGCAGCACAGAGAAGAACTATTCTTCTATAATTTCTGCATGCATGCTGCTGGCTTTTGGTTTTGTATAAAAGAATTATTGTTGCATCTTTCCAATCCTTTGGTACTTTACCCTCCTGCCATATTTCTAGAATTAGTTCATGCAGGATTTCTCCTTGTCTTTCAACACCATATCTGAAAATACTTTTCTGTAACCTTACCCAAGTTAAATTTCTTGATGCTAATATAATAATAATAATGAAAATATTGTGTACAGTGCTCAGGTGCACTACAACTCATCAAAAGTGTATGTATAGTACATAGGGTAATGTACAAACGTCAGGAAAATGAACAGAGCATGAGTCATGATATACACATGTGTGCATGTGTATGGGAGGGGGACATCAGGTGTAGTTTATATACTTCTTCAAGGCTAGGAGTGTCATTAAGAGAAAGGTTTGTGGGTCTCTGTTGAATATAGTTGATAACATATTGATTAAATTGAGAATCCCTATTTAATAAATCATTGAAATCTTATTAGCTATGCTTTCCATATCTGATAGTAGATTTGAGCCATCCCTGGATCTGAGTGAGGTTATCTTAGTAGATTTTAATCTGAAGGATAATTTCGTTCAACTTATAGAAATTCCTTTGAATTCCTTGTCAGCTGCTGACTGCGTATCTTATGCAAGTTTTGACCACCAATTCTCTTACATGTAACACAATTTATGCTGGACATCAACTTTAACACTTTATACACACACACACACACATGCATGTGCATGCGCACACACACACACATGTTAATATTTGTTTATATATTATGGCATTTCAGTGGGCCTTAGAATGCTTGGCGGTGACCATATCCTCTCTAAGCTTCAAGTCCCTCACTAAGTTTAGCCTGCCAGCTGAAGCAGTTTCCAGGTTGTGGCTGAAAAAGTTTTCGAAACCAAAAGTGAGAGTCAGGTGTGAACCAATGTACCTGTCCATCCCTAAGAATGCTGCTGCTGGACATCAAAATATTTTCTTTACCTGAATATGTAGAATCCTATCATTTGAGCACAAGTGCTTCAGAAGGAGGCTATACATCCCATACACAGAGCACAAAACAAACAGCTTTGTCAGGCAACATTTTAACAAATATGCTGGCAGACAGGAATCACTCCTTGTGATAGTGAAAAGACAGAAGCTTGCCTTGTATGGTTTGTATCCCACCACAACTTCTTATCCAAAATAGTCCTTCAGGGCACAGTCAGGGAAGGGTAAGGAAGAGGCAGATAAAGAAAATGCTGGTCTAACAACATCAACGACTGAACTGGTCACAATGCAGCGACCCTTCTACACATGACGGAGAATAGAGTGCAATGCGAAAGAATGACTGAAAAATTGTCTAGAGTGGCACCCCAATGACTGGCCGCACCAGTTGCATATATATATATATATCTGAAGGTGCATGGCTTAGTGCATTGGGCTGGCAATCGAAAGGTTGTGAGTTCAATACTTGAACTGGGTGATGAGTTGTTTCCTTGAGCAAGACACTTTATTTCACATTGCTCCAGTTTACTCAGCTGTAGAAATGAGATGATAGGACTGGGGTCCCTATCATTCCACTGCAAAGTGGTCGTGGAGGTGCCAAGAAACAGAACCCAGATCCCCTCAGGGAAATGGCCTTGCTCAGTATGTAGGAAAGGTGTAGGTAGGAACTCCATTCTCTGCCCCAAATACAAACAATGGGTACACAAGAGATGTAGTGGGATCGCAGGAAGTTTAACTAAGAGTGTAGGCTTCACATGCAGCAGCTGTGCTGGGAAAGCAAGCAGCAAACAGCCACAGGAAACAAGTACCACCAATCTCTGGGAAGGCTCTGTAGAAACAGTAGACAGCTTCTGCTACCTAGGTGACTGAATTAGCAGCGGAGGTGGGTGTTCAGAAAGTACAATAACTAGGGTAAGAACGGGATGGAAGAAGTTTAGGGAACTACTACCACTGCTAGCTGCAAAAGGCTTCTCCCTCAAAATGAAAGGCAGACTGTATGATGTGTGTATACGAACAGCAATGTTACATGGTAGTGAGACCTGGGCGCTGAAGGTGGAAGACTCGCGTAGATTAGAAAGAAACGAAGTTTGCATGGTCCGATGGATGTGTAATAGTAATATACGTGAACGGCAAAGCATAAACGAATTGAGAGAGAGACTGAGCATAAGCGGAATCAAATGTTGTGTGCAGGAGAGGCGGTTGCGCTGGTATGGACATGTGATGCGTATGAAGGATGACAGCTGCATAAAAAGGTGCAGAGCACTAGAAGTCAATGGAAACCGCGGAGTGGGGAGACCCAAGATGACCTGGGATGAGGTGATAAAAGCCGACCTTACCCAATTACACCCCTCAAAGGCGATGACACACGACTGTGACCTCTGGTGTCACGCAGTAATACAGAAGACCTGACCCCCCACGGGTACAAGCCGCAGCTGAAGCATATAGACAATATGCCCCCACACCCTCCCACTGCAAAGTGGTCGTGGAGGTGCCACGGCAAAAAAGCACCCAGCACTCACTGTCAAGTGCATGTGTAGGCGCCACAGAAAAAAAGCACCCAGCACTCACTGTAAATGAGGTTGGTGTTAGGAAGGGCATCCAGCTGTAGAAATCAAGCCAGAATCAGTTCCCGTATGAGCAAGACAAGGTCAGCCGACCAGACACTGCCCACAACAGGACAACCCGTCTAACCCATGCTAGCGTGGAAGAATGGATGTAAAATGGTGATGATGATGATGATGATATATATATATTCAAATCATAAGGGATACAAAACCTCCATCGTGAAGAATATATTAACTAAAGATAGTACGGTTCATAGGACTCAATTAAAAGGATAAATTAAGGTATATGAACCTACTATTATAACTGTGAACTATCTTTAGTTAATATATTCTTCACCTTGGTGGTTTTATATCCCTTATGATTTGAACATATATATATATATATGTGTGTGTGTGTGTGTGTGCATGTTCTTCTCTCTTTACTGTGTTATAAAGGGCTCGGAATCTTTTCCTTTAACTAATTTGATTATAAGGGAGTATTGTTGTGAATTTTTAACTCAACATATTAATTTTGATATATGTGTGTGTGTGTGTGTGTGTGTGTGTACATAACATGCTTCTGTAGTTTCTGTTTGTCAAATTCGACTCAATGCAATAATCAATGTGAGACTACAGTAGATGATACTTGGCCGTTACACAGCACAACTGAATCCAGAACCCTATGATTGTGAAGCAAACTCATTAACAACACAGCTATGCCTGCTCATGATAATAAAAATAAACAATATTCTACCAAAATTATTATTAGGGACAGGTGTTTTTTTTTTACAATTATATGACAAAAACAACTAAAAAAATATATTCTCTGTTAATCCTTTCATTATCATATTTCTGATGATAGACACTGATGATGATTTTGAAAATAATTAAGAATTTTGGAGAATTTAGTAATATAACTAACTTTCCAATTATTATGGTGGTGGTTGGAGCTCCCTGATCCTGCCTGATCCTGCCTGAATCCCACTTGCAGTACTGATATGGAGGCTATTCATTTCTGATATAAAAAGGTCAGCGGTTGGATGAATTAGGAAACTATTTTCAGATAATGATACGAGTTGTCTCCGTCCTTAATCAGGAGATGGGGGCGGGTATCAATAATTTGTTCTGGTCTACAGGGATCAGGCAATTAAGAGTTAACAAAGGTTGTAATTGAAAATTATGGTAGAGTGTTTGGGATAAATATATATGTACTTTTTTTAAAAATTTTTATACATGCAAGGGTGATTTGAAGAAGTTTGGTATCAAAAGGATTAATTAGAAAATACAACAGATTCTTGAAATTCCTGCAATAATAACAATAAGATCCATAATGGTAGAAGCAGTAAAGTGACAGAAAAACTGTCTTGGTGTATTTAGTTACATTCCTTTACATTCTTAGCCTGGAACCTGACAAGGGTGACACTGCATTTCGAGCTTCAGAAATTGATACATATATATACACACACACATACACACACATATATGTGTGTGTATGTATGTAAAAAGGTAAACAGAAATAACAACACAATCGGTACAGTATATGGAAGGGATATATTAGGTTAACGCTTGAAATAACAGGAACAGGGTCTTAACGTTTCAGACGCTATGTATATCATCATCATCATCATCGTTTTACGTCCGTTCTTCCATGCTAGCATGGGTTAGACAGGTTGTCCTGTTGTGGGTAGTGTCTGGTCGGCTGACCTTGCCTTGCTCATACAGGAACTGATTTTGGCCTGATTTCTACAGCTGGATGCCCTTCCTAACACCAATATGATATATATATATATATACCCCATCCACACTACCCCTTTCGATATAAAGTTATGTTGGTACCACAACATCCAGTCCGAAATAAATGAGGTCGTGTAGGTGTCACGACAAAAAAACACACAGTCCACGCTGTAATGTGGCCGTGTAGGTAACACAGTAAAAACCTCCCAGTCCCACACTGTAAACGTGGTTGGTGTTAGGAAGGGCATCCAGCCGTAGAAAACCCGCCAGACAGTCCTATGCGAGCAAGATAACCAATCTTGCCTCAAGTGGGAAAATTCCCGTCCAAACCCATGCAAGCGTGGAAGGGACGTTAAACGATGATGATAATGATGATCACCATCACCACCACCATTACCATCATAAGCACCAACCCCACCACCACAACCACCACTACCACAACCACCACCACCATCATCATCATCATCTTCAACATCATCATCACCACCGTTTTACATCCATTTTTCCATGATAACATGGGTTTGATGAGTTTTCCCATTGTGAGACAAGTCAGATCAGGTGTCCATGTCTTGCTCATACAGAACTGATTTTATTATGATTTCTACAGCTGGATGCCCTTCCTAACGCCAACCACTTTTATAATGTGGACTAGGTACTTTTTCATCATGTCACCAGCATGACAACTTTACTGAGTGGATCAGGTGATTTTTGTCATGTCAACAACATGACCACTTTACAAGGTGGACCAGGGCTTTTTGTTGTATCTCCATCACAATCACTTTACAGGATACATGATCACCGTTTTACAGCCGTTCTTCCACGCTAGCATGGGTTAGACGGGTTGTCCTTTTGTAGGCAGTGTTCGGTCGGCTGACCTTGTTTGCTCATACGAGAACTGATTCTGGCTTGATCTGGATGCCCTTCCTAACACCAACTTCATTTACAGTGAGTGCTGGGTGCTCTTTTTCCATGGCGCCAACACGTCCACTTTACAGTGTGGGCTGGGTGCTTTTTTGCCGTGGCACCTCCACGACCACTTTGCAGTGGAAAGGTGTGGGGGAATATTGTCTATATGCTTCAGCTGCGGCTTGTACCCGTGGGGGAGGGGGGGGGGTCGGGTCTTCTGTATTACTGCATGACACCAGAGATCCCAGTCGTGTGTCATCACCTTTGAGGAGTGTAATTGAGTAAGGTCAGCTTTTATCACCTCATCCCAGGTCTTCTTGGGTCTCCCCACTCCGCAGTTTCCATCGACTTCTAGTGCTCTGCACCTTTTTATGCAGCTGTCATCCTTCATACGCATCACATGTCCATACCAACGAAACCTCCTCTCCTGCACACACATTTGATTCCTCTTATGCTCAGTCTCTCTCAATTCGTTTATGATTTGCCGTTCGCATATATTACTATTTCACATCCATCGGAGCATGCAGGATTCGTTTCTTTCTAATCTATGCGAGTCTTCCACATTCAGCGCCCAGGTCTCACTACCATGTAACATTGCTGTTCGTATACACACATCATACACTCTGCCTTTCATTTTGAAGGAAAAGCCTTCTGCAGCTGGCAGTGACAGTAGCTCCCTGAACTTCTTCCATCCCATTCTTACCCTAGTTATTGTACTTTATGAACACCCACCTCCGCTGCTATTTCGGTCACATAGGTAGCAGAAGCTGTCTACTGTTTCTACACAGCCCTCCCAGAGATTGGTGGTACTTGTTTCCCGTGGCTGTTTGCTGCTTGCTGTCCCAGCACAGCTGCTACATGTGAAGCCTACATTCTTAGTTACGCTTTCTGAGATCCCACTACATCTCTTGTGTACCCATTGTTTGCATTTGGGGCAGAGGATGGAGTTCCTACCTACACCTTTCCTACATACTGAGCAAGGCCATTTCCCTGAGGGGATCTGGGTTCTGGGTTCTGTTTTCTCGTCTACTTACAAGGACCTTAGTCTTTGTGATGTTGACTTTGAGACCCTTTCTTTCTAGTCCCTGCTTCCAAGTTTGGAATTTCTTCTCTAGTTCTACCATATGTTCTTCTTTCTCTACTGTGTCATCATCATCATCATCATCATCGTCTAACGTCCATCTTCCACGCTAGCATGGGTTTGGACGGGAATTTTCCCACTTGAGGCAAGATTGGTTGTCTTGCTCGTATAGGACTGTCTGGCGGGTTTTCTTCGGCTGGATGCCCTTCCTAACACCAACCACGTTTACAGTGTGGACTGGGAGGTTTTTACCGTGTTACCTACACGGCCACATTACAGCATGGACTGTGTGTTTTTTTGTCGTGACACCTACACGACATCATTTGTTTCAGACTGGATGTTGTGGTACCAACATAACTTTACATAGGAAGGGGTGGTGTGGATGGGGTGGGAGCAGTGGGACGGGGGTGTATTTTTGTTAGAGGTGCCTACTGACTGTAGGTTTCGCTTTGTAATTAGGCAAGGCGGGTCTTCTGTCTTACTGTGTAGCGCCAAAGATCTCGGTCCAGTGACATTGTCTTGGAGTGTATATATCAGACATGACACCCTTAATTTAATTTTGGATATATATATATATATATATATATATATATATATATATATATATGTATATATTGTTATACTTGGGGGGGGGGGGGTCATATTGTTATAATATTGCCAGAAATAATAACAGAACATACTCACTGTTTGTTTGGTTTTCACGTCTGTATCTTTTATATCTCCATAGTTAATTTATCTGGCAATCAATGTCTATCATTGATTGACCAACGGTTAAAAATATAGATATAAACATATATATATATATATATATATATATATAGTCTATCAAAGTTCTTTCATCACACCTCTGTGACATCATCAGTGGTACTATCATGTTTCCTCCCATTGTATTGTAATGCCTACGCCATTTTTATTTAATTTATTTAATTCTTCTTGTCTCTGTCTTTGTTTGCACATGCATTTGCTTGTGTGTTTCCTGTTTGGTGTGTGCGTTTGTGTTTGAGTGTATGTGGTTTTGTATTCTATCTTTGTTCACTAGTGTGTGTTTATGTGCTTGTTGTTATTGTACTTGTGTATATATATATATATTTATTTATTTATTTATATTTCCCTTAGGTCAGTATTGTTTGTTTGGGTATGGTTGTTGTTGTTATTCCATTCGTTCTTTCTGTTCAAAGATACAGAAGCGAAAGCTAACCCAAACCAAACAGTGAGTGTGTTCTATATTATTTCTGGCAATATTATAACAATATGACCGTCCCCAAATATAACAATGTTTGTTTCAACACACGATTTTGTATCATAAATCTTGCAAAACAAATATATATATATATCAGTTCCCGTCCCACCCTTGCAAGCAGGGAAAAAGCGGACGTAAAATGAAATGAAAATGAAAATGAAATGAAATATATATATATATATATATATATATATAATAACTAGAAATTGATTAACATATAAATAAACATGAATAATCACAGGAGATAATATTTACAAGTGTGTAAGCACACATAGCTAGGTAGGTAACTAAATAAAGTTAACCAGAACTTCAAAAATAGATACCTTATAATATGATTAATCTTCCCTGTATATATTCCATTAAAGAAATATATTTCACCAATTAATTGAATGGTAAACCATGGAGGCCGGTACTTGGATTTTCAACAAGGAAGAAGTCCAGCGATCTATGTTTACACTTCAAGTTCAAATCAGCGACTGGCCAGCAACATGTGCTGTATCTACTAGAAATACACACATCATACCAGCTTCGTCACAGTGGCGTGAATAGGGTTATCGACAACTAGAAACATCAGTCAAATCCTTTCAACAGAGTTAGCTCTACAATTAAGGAGCCGTATTTATATATCTATATCCAAAATTAAGATAATCAAAATTATGGGTGTCATGCCAGAAAGACATGCACCATATCACCCACAAAATAAGCTCTAAGATTCTAACGAATAGGTCCGAGCATTTTATAATAACTAGAAATATAAGCTTATGCTGTATTTAGTCTGATAGTGGGAGTTTTAAAACCCTCTGAATGGAAAAAGGATGAGTATTGATATACATGTATGTCAATATGTATTAATTCAGGGTCTGTTCCGAGTTGTGAGGCAGGCTTGTTTTTGTCAGACAAAATCCTACTGGTATGGTATCAATCCCATGGTGGTAAAATCATATCCACATTTGGAACAATCAAAACTCTGTAGGATCTGACAAATTCTTTGAAGCATCCACATTATCCTTCTCTTCCTGACATCCTATACCGTATACTGACTGAATTTTACCATTATGGTTCTTGGTTTCTAGGTATTTACATAAATGGTTACTGCTCAAACCATACACTATACCTCACCTGATATCACCATATACTACATCTCACCTGATATCACCATACACTACATCTCACCTGATATCACCATACACTACATCTCACCTGATATCACAATACACTATATCTCACCTGATATCACCATACTACACCTCACCTGATATCACCATACACTACATCTCACCTGATATCACAATACACTACATCTCACTTGATATCACCATACTACACCTCACCTGATATCACCATACTACACCTCACCTGATATCACGATACACTACATCTCACCTGATATCACGATACACTACATCTCACCTGATATCACAATACACTACATCTCACCTGATATCACCATACACTACACCTCACCTGATATCACCATACTATACCTCACCTGATATCATGATACACTACATCTCACCTGATATCACCATACACTACACCTCACCTGATATCACCATACTACCCCTCACCTGATATCACCATACTACACCTCACCTGTTATCACCATACTACACCGCACCTGATATCACCATACTACACCGCACCTGATATCACCATACTACCCCTCACCTGATATCACCATACTACACCTCACTTGATATCACCATACTACACCGCACCTGATATCACCATACACTACACCTCACCTGATATCACTATACTACCCCTCACCTGATATCACCATACTACACCTCACCTGATATCACCATACTACACCGCACCTGATATCACCATACACTACAGCTCACCTGATATCACCATACTACATCTCACCTGATATCCCCATGCACTACTTCACCATACACTTTCCAAGCACTCCAGCAAACGTCCACAGACTCATGTCCCACGTGACCAGAAGAGTCAGTACGGCTGGCCTGTGAATCAACGTATGTCAGACAGTTATTACTTATAAATACTAGTTATGTTAATGATTCTAAAGATAGAGTAGTGTAAAGCTGAGACGTAAAAATACAAAATAAAACTAAATTAAACTAGATTAGATCACTATCTAGCATTGATCGATATTATATTCCTAGGGTGTGTGAAATAGTTCTGAACTACATTGTACAAAGGCGTGCGATTTCCCAGTCTACCCAAGGCTCAAGGGCCTACCAATCATTCTGAGTATTTTCTTCTTCTGAAAGAGAGGGAAATTTATATTTCCAAGCACTCCAAGAAGGTGGACAGACCCAGGTGCTGTGAGTGCAAGTAGGAAAGCCATCACAGCCAGTCGGCTTTCCAACGTATACCAAATGATTATTAGTTATTCATATCAGTGATGTCAATAATAGAGTTGTAGCTTAAATGTAGTAAAATTTAATGAAATAGGTAAAGAAACATTAGTGCAGACATTCTATCTTGAAGATAGTGTGTTTTGCATTTGTGGAGATAAGTATAGTTAAAAGTAAACAATGGAAAACCGCACTATTGTATTTGACTAGTATCGGTAGAGAGTCGGACGCCATGCTTTGACCCATTGAGTTACGGCCCTTGCCATTCTGAGTTCAAATCCCGCCAAGGTTAACTTTGCTTTTCATCTTTACGGGGTTGATAAAATAAAGTACCAGTGATACACTGGGTAATTGGTGGCCTTGTGCCAAAAGTAGAAACATTATTTTCTTTAGTGCTCATTGCATCTGACGACATGAAAGCTGAAGCTGAGTTACAGGCCATAGTATTAATTTTAACTTTGATACCATTATCAGTAAGTCAATTGAACAGTTCTGTACACTCATAAGATGGTAGTAGCACCTGTCCACTACACAACATAACATAAATTGAATGAATCAGTTCTATGGAAGCCTATAAAAATCTTTCCATCGACCACCTGAATGCACTACACTTCTCAACATTTCTCAAACAACTTTCCTATATAGTTTATTTTAATACATCATTATCATCATCATCGTTTAATGTCCATTTTCCATGTTAGCATGGGTATGACAGGCTGACTCTTTGGGAAAGAATCAGGTCAGAGGACTGTGTTTCGCTCACCCAGGGCTGATTTTGGCTTGGTTTCTACAGCTGGATGCCCTTCAATACAATCTTCATTAAAATCTTCAATTGTCTGATTTTGGAAAATGTCTGAAGTACTTAGTTTTATATATATGAAAATGATGTCATTTTTTTGTCTGGTGAGATTCGATATTATGTGAGATAATTATGTGAGGTAAAGCTTTTACTATGAAAATATAATAGTAAATATAGAGTTATGTAAATGTTAAAGGGTTAAGGACACAATGTCTATATTTTTTTGTATTTCTGTTGTGTGAATGTTATATTGAAACTGTTGAATTGCAAGGGAAGTGGTAGCTTGAGAAAATAGATGGAGAAATTAACAAAGATTTTATGGAAATCTCAAAGAACTGTAACTTTTCTTTCAATCGGAAACTGATAACATTTAAGGAGAAATGAAGCTGCAGTACATTTTATAAAAATCATAATTTTGTATAAGAAACTTTATTACATTCCAAACCCCAGCTTAATGAGAAAATTAGTTTATTAGTAAACCACCATTTATTCGATAATACACAAATGTTTATTTTAAAGTGATTATATTTATCTAAAAACCTTCACTCTTAATTTTATAACAGAAACTTTGTTAAGCTTCATGATTAAGAAACTTAATTATATTACTAAATTTCTCACAATGCTTGATCCCCCCCCCCCCCCATCCTCCCCTTCTTCTTCTTCAAATTCATGTATATTATCCAACTATCTTGCTCGCGGTCAGAGATATTGTAGCCACATGCCCATAGTATTGGAGCTGTGATCGCTCATTTCAGAGATTATTTTCAACATTTTTTGAAAATTATAGACAGTGTCTTTCAATAGAAATATGGTCACAAAAGGGTTGAAATGTCTGTTTGACAGCTAAATTACATGTAAATCACAAAAGTGTGATTTCTTTAATAAATAACATAAATGTTCCCTTCACCCACTAGGCTTTTACAATGAACAATTTCCATTCCATAAACCAACAGAATTGGCCTCCATCTATTAAATTCTATTTACTTCCCTGCTTGAAACATCATCTAGGCTGTGTGAAGGCTGTTTTGTGTGTGTGTGTGTATGTATGTGTTTGTGTATGTGTTTGTGTGTATGTTTGCGTGTATGTTTGTGTGTGTTGGTGTGTCTGTTTGTATGTGCGCACGTGTGTGTTTATGCATGTGTGCATGTGTTTGCGCGCATGTGTTTGCGCGCATGTGTGTGTGTGCGTGTTTGCACGCATGTGTTTGCGCGCATGTGTGTGTGTGCGTGTTTGTGTGTGTGTTTGTGTGTAGAAATAACAAACATCTTGGGGACATCTTTTATTATCGTTAACACAGCCACACACACACAGAACCATTAATATTTTTCAGTTTTGTATGTTGTCAAGATGTTTAACACTTTCATTACAATATTTCTAATGAGTGGCACTACATATGTGTTTCAAATAATTATTAGAGGCACATCGCTTAGTGGTTAGAGCATTGGCCTTGCAATCGAAAGGTTGTGAATTCAATTCTCAGACTGGGTGACGTGTTGTTTCCTTGAGCAAGACACTTTATTTCACATTGCTCCAGTTTACTCAGCTGTAAAAATGAGATGATAGGGACTGGGGTCCCTATCATTCCACTGCAAAGTGGTCGTGGAGGAGCCATGGCAAAAAAGCACCCAGCACTCACTGTAAATGAGGTTGGTGTTAGGAAGGGCATCCAGCTGTAGAAATCAAGCCAGAATCAGTTCCCGTCCCACCCTTGCAAGCAGGGAAAAGCGGACGTAAAATGATTATGATTATGAATCAAACATTCAGTTAGATTTAATAATGTAACTAACTTTCTCATTGTTAAGCTGGTGTTTGGAGTATAACATAACAAAGATTCTGACATGAAACTGTGATGGAGGGCTTTTAGATAAATATTAATTTATATATAAATTTGAGTGACTTCCTTCTATCACACAATGTGTGTGTGTTTGTGTGAATGTATGTGTATGTGTTAAAGGAAGGAAGGTGATGGTGAAAAAACTGTAGTAAAACAGCAGCTGGCATTCCATTTGCTCCGCTGTGAGTGTACGTATGTGTTTATGTAAATGTATGTGTGTGTTTGTGTGAATGTATGTGATTGTGTATTTTTGTACGTGTGTATGTGATTTCACGTTTGTATTTATATACTCATATATATAAATGTATACATATGCACATACACACATGAACACACACATACACATATGGGTCAGCGTGTTTAAACAAATTCTAGTACTTTAAAACAAACAATTTTATATCATAAAACTTGTGACAGTTCCAAGCAGTTCAGTATCATAAAGGTTAAAAGTCATTATAAATTACGGTTGTTTTTCAAAAGTAGTTTTATTTTGTTATATATATATATATACAAATATAAATATAAATTTAGCGAGAATCGCATTTCAGCGAGTAGAAATTAGCGAAACGCAACTTCCGAATTGTTTTGGCAAGCGCTCAATGGATATGAAGATACTAGAGCTATAAACATAAGTTTAAAAGGCCATACAAAACTGAGATGATGGTTAAGAAGCCATTAACCACCTAAGCCAAAAAAGCGAGCAAGCTAAGCAGGTCAAACAAAATAAGATATCATTGAAATATTTACCCGGACCCTCGGGAATGATGGTAAAATCCGATATAGGGTTTCTGCGACACCTAAATCAGTTATACTGTCTGCTTATAAAAAAATAATAATATATCATCATCATCATCATCATCACCGTTTTACGTCCGTTCTTCCACGCTAGCATGGGTTAGACGGGTTGTCCTGTTGTGGGCAATGTCTGGTCGGCTGACCATGCCTTGCTCATACAGGAACTGATCTGGCTTGATTTCTACAGCTGGATGCCCTTCCTAACACCAACCTCATTTACAGTGTGGGCTGGGTGCTTTTTTGCCGTGGCACCTCCATATATATATTTATTTAAAAAAAAAAAATCAATTATTGACATTAAATTTACCTGTCAGCAAATGTTATAATTAAAGTCTAAACAAACAATGAATAAAATAATAAAATTTGTTTAACCGTATTTATTGGTGAATAATATTCATTTTTTAAAATTTCTACCTACATCCTATGCACAAATAGTACGAATAAAATATAATATTAATAATAATAAAATAATAATAATAATAATAATAATTGTTTTACTTTAGGCACAAGGCCAGCAATTACCCAGTGCATTACTGGTACTTTATTTTATCGACCCCGTAAGGATGAAAGGCAAAGTCAACCTCGGCGGTATTTGAACTCAGATCGTAAAGGGACGTAACTATGCTGGAAAGCATGGCGTCCGACCCTCTACCGATACTGCCAAAAGGTGGAAAAGGTCTTATCAGCATAGAGGACTGTGTTCAGATGGCGAAAAACAACCTGCACAAATACATGACTGACAGTAGGGAGCCAATGCGCAAAATTGTACTGAAGGAGGAGACAATAGACCAGGGGATGTCCAAGGAGGAAATAACAACAAGGAGGAAAAGCAACCTTCATGAAAAATCCCTTCATAGTACCTTCTTTAAGAAAACTGAATTTAGAGATCCACAGACATGGAACTGGTTAAAAAGATGAGACCTTAAAAAGGCTACAGAAGGAATGCTAATGGCTGCGCAAGAGCAGGCCCTCAGAACGAAGTGGGTGAAACACCATATTTACAAGGAGGAGGCTAGCCCACTGTGCAGGATCTGTGGAGAGAGAGAGGAGACTGAGGCTCAAATTGTGTCCGAGTGTAAACACCTAGCCCAGACTCACTATAAAGGCTGGAGACATGATGTGATGGGCAGGGTGATCCACTGGCACCTATGCAAAGTAAACAATTTACCACATTCTGAGAAGTGGTATGAGCATAAGCCAGAGGCGGTGATAGAAAACGATCAGGTGAAGGTGCTATGGTATTTTAGGATACAGACGGACAAGAAACTGGAACACAATAGACCTGACTTGGTGGTTTTGGACAAGGAAAAAAGATTGTGCCTGATTGTAGATGTAGCCTGCCCATTTGACATGAGATTGCAAGAAAAGGAGAGGGAGAAAACTAACCGATACCAGGACTTAAAGTGGGAGGTAAAAAGGATTTGGAACTGCCATGAGGTCAAAGTGGTCCCGATTGTCTTAGGCGCACTAGGTACTATCTCAAAGAGTTTCCAAGGATGGTTAAAGAAGATTACTCCAGCCCCACTTTTTGGAACACTTCAAAAGGCATGCTTGCTAGGAACAGCAAGAACCCTCCGATACGTCCTGAATATCTGAGGCTGCAGGTAGCGGCTTGATATTCATTCCAACAAACTTTCCAGTTAACTAACATCAATGACTGAGACTCAAAGAATAATAATAATAATAATAATAATAATAATAATAATGTTTTCTTTATTAACCACAAGGGTTTACATAAAGTAGACATTAAGGACAGTACAGGACAATACAGGACGGTACAAATGGGCATTTCTGCGTGTAAAAAAAACAGAGGTTGAAATAAAATAACAAAGAAAAATTCCCCAATAGGGGGGAGACTTCCAAGGGACATTTGTGGAGAAAGCCCATTAAAAGACCACAGTGGCCCTGACCACCAGGGCAAGGCCCTCTCCCAGTTTTCCACCTTTAATTTACAGACACATACTCAGAGAAGGCCCATTCATTCAGGCCATACTTGCTTCTCTCAGCCATCTTTCAACAAAATGCTGGGAAGAGAGCACTTCCCTCTCTACCCTGATTTTCCTTTTCAAATGAAATTTGAAAAAGTTAATCAGGGCATCACCGAAGAGGTAAGTGCTCGTCTTCAGCCCTTTCAAACGTGTCCACCATACTATCTCTTTCGCCATGGCAACCAGACAGATAAAAACTGCCTGCCCTTCCCGGCTAAAGGAAGGGGGCGGGGCAATCCTCACGATGGACTCAGCTGATAGCTGGATCCGTCCTACACGTGACAGCAGGTGTTCGACATAAACCCACAAGTCAGCAATGCTCGGACACTGGACGAGTGCGTGCAGGACGGTTTCGTCGCCCTGCGCGCATCTCGGACATGCCCGGCTGACGGCACCTCCATGCCTGTAGAGTTTATCCCGAACTGGCAAAGCTCCTCGGTAGCACTGCCAGGCCAGGGATTTCTGGAAGTTGTCCATAGGCCCCGGCCCGAAAGTCCTTCCGAAGAGATTGGCTAGTTGATTTTCGTCGACGCCTAGAGTTTCTCCAAGTACGTCGTCGCTCTTCCCCTCCACTAATCCCCTATAGAACGCCAAGGTGGAGTTTCCACCGATCACATTGCCCGATTGGCCGAGGGCTGTGAGCGCCTGAAGACATTCCAGTCTCCAAGCGCTCCCTCTCGATCTTCGCTTGACCCAGGATTGCAGCTCCGTCAAGGAGACGAGCTGGGGAAAAACGTGTCTAGCAAACGGCGACCACACCTGATCACCGTCGAGGAAGAGGTGGAGATGTCGTAGCCTGAGCGCGTGTCTGCGCATCATCAGCCACGGCATGCCTAGCCCTCCACGTAGCGGGTGTTGACAGCAGATAGACCGCCTGACCATCGGAGCGCGTCCCTTCCACAAGAAGCGAAAGAGCAAACGCTCCAGCGCAGTCAGGCGGGGCTTAGGACAAGGTACGACGGTCAGGCGGTAGTAGATGACGGATGCGATGTACGCATTCGCCACCTCCGCTCGACCTTTCAGGGATAGCTTCCTCTCGGCCCATTTCTGGGTGAGAGAAGCCACCCGGCTCGTCACCTCGTCCCAGTTTTTGTCCGTCTGGAGGTCTGGACCGAACCAGACCCCTAGCAATTTAACCGGTCCGTCCGTCCAGCGCCCGACAACGCTGTTGGACGGCATGGACCTACCTCTCCAGGTGCCGAGCTGCAGGCCCACAGACTTTTCCTGGTTGATCATTGCTCCTGTCACCGCTTCGTATTCTCTTAGTGTAGTGCCGATCGCCTCGATGTGTTTGGCGTTCGACACCACTACGGTGACATCGTCGGCATATGCTGACACGGATCTTCCGCATCCTAGTTCGCGCGGGACCCCCCTCAACGTCTCCAGTTTGTGCAGTAATGGTTCGAGAGTCAATACGTACAATAGGGACGAGAGGGGACATCCTTGGCGGACCGAGCGTATGATATTGAACGGTTCCGAAAGGTGACCGTTCACTCTCACTACAGAGCAGATGTCGCTGTGCATGGCAGCGATCCAGCCTCTGAAGACGGGCCCAAAGCCAGCCGCCCTCAGGACTACCGCTAGGTAACGATGGTCGACCCTATCGAAGGCTTTTGACTGATCTAAATTGATCAAAGACCCAACCGTGCCAGGTTCCCTAGCTACCCTCTCTACGATGTATCGCATGAGGTGGAGGTTGTCGTGGATGGATCTGTCGGGAATGGCGCATGTCTGTGCCTCTCCCACCAGACCACCAACGACAAGCGCCAACCTCTTTGCTAGCACCTTGGCCAAAATCTTGAACTCTGTGTTTAGCAGAGTTATGGGCCTAAAATTATCTATGTTATCCCCCTTGTTCGGATCCTTTCTCAGCAGCGCCACCGCTCCTCGGCTCACAGAACTGGGAATTCTCCCGTTCTGTTGCCAGTTGCAGTAGACGTCTGCCAAGAGGCCTCCGAACAAGTTTGGCATTTGTACGTAAAGTTCATAGGGCAGACCATCCAAACCAGGCGATTTACCCCTTGTGCAACTAGTCATTGCATCCCGTACTTCAGCGGTTGTTATCGGCTTTTCGCAACACTCCGCCTCAGTGGCCGAAAGCCGCGGCAGTCCGTCGAGGTAGACACTAAAGTCCATCCCTCTATCCGGCCCGCCACTGCCCCCGAACAGTTGAGCGAAGTGTCGCTGAAAAGCTTCACACATTTGCCCGGGATCGAGTAGCATGCGCCCGTCGTGGTCCACCAAAGACCGGATCGTGGCTTTGTTGCCACGACGCGCCTCCGCCACTCGGGCCCATTGAACGGCTTTCGTCCCCTCGTGTCTGAGAGCACGCACCCTAGCTCTGACAACGCAGCCTTCGTGCTTTGCATTGAAGAATTGGTCAAGAGCCAATTTCGCCGCAAGTACGTCGGTCGCGATGCCTTTGCTAAGCGCCTCATCTAATTTTCTAACTAATTCTCCCTCTGCTCTATTTTTCTCTATTGCTAAAGTCTTACTAAACCTAATGGACTCTATTCTAATTGCTCTTTTCAGAGCAAACCACCACTTGTTGTTGACGATGGCCCCCGTCAACGCCCGCTTAACTAGTTCGCTAATCCGGTCTCTGTAGGCCTTGCGCGCTGGTAAGGACGCGTTTAGCTTCCAGTAGCCGGGTCCTTGTCTATGAAGCCTATCTAAGTCAAGCACACAGATCACGAATTTGTGGTCCGTGTAGCTGACTCTCTTGAATTGTGGACAGCCTATGCTAGACCTATCTATTTCCCTACAAAATACTCTATCTAGATATGATCTGGATGACCCTATTCGATTTGTCCAAGTCCACATTGGTACATTCGGGAAATCCATTCGGTACCTGTCAGACAGTTCAAAACGCCTGAGCAGGTTGGTGAGGCTCTTGCACTCTCCACCCCTATCCGCTAATCCCACACAGTCCCAGCGTGCATCTAAGATCCCGTTCCAGTCGCCCACTAACACTAAAGAGCAGGACGTTCCAAGAAAGGTCTTCAGACGCCGGAAGAAATCAGGCCGCCCTGCTCCTGACGGGGCATAGACGGCCACTAGCCTGAAAGCTTGCCCGTCTCCGCTGGTCACGTCCAGCACCACCAACTTACCTTCTGGGTCCAGGAAGATGGCCTGTATGGCAAGATCCAAACCTCTCCGAAAAAGCACAGCAACTCCACCCCACGATCCCGGACGGCTGGGAGATGCGTACACATCGTAGTCACCGAAGATCGGTGCGAAGGCCCGTGCTTCGGAGATTTTGGTCCCGCTGATGGCCACTACATCTATGTTTAGTGACCTGAGGTCGTTGAGCAGGTGGCCCTGCTTCCATGACGACCCCAAGCCACGCGCATTTATGCTGCCTATTCTGAGTGAGGTCATGTTGAAATGGAGTGGAAAAGATGGGAAAGACCACTTACCTTACTTCTCGTAGAGGAAGGACGGTTTCTCCATCCTTTTCACTGCTTGTGGCCTCCTCAGGAAGGATGTCCTTATAAATCCTCCTGGAGAGTACTTGTCGGAAGCCTCCGATGTCTTTGTGAAATTTTTGTTTTAGTGTCATGTACGTTTTCTGTGTGATGCGAGTGATTTGTATGTGTGGAGGAGAGGCGGTTGCGCTGGTATGGACATGTGATGCGTATGAAGGATGACAGCTGCATAAAAAGGTGCAGAGCACTAGAAGTCAATGGAAACCGTGGAGTGGGGAGACCCAAGAAGACCTGGGCTGAGGTGATAAAAGCCGACCTTACCCCAAAAAAGGCTATGACACACAACCATGACCTCTCGCGTCACGCAGTAATACAGAGTACCCGACCTCTCATAGGTACAAGCTGAAGCTGAAGCATAGACAATATGCCCCCACACCCGTGGTTGTGGAGATGCGCGCAGTGGAAAGAAAACGTCCTGCACACACTCGTCAAGTGTTGGAGCATTGCAGACTTATGGGTTTATGTCGAACACCTGTTGCCGTGTGTAGGAGGATTGCCCCACCCTCTTCTTTTAGCCAGGAAAGGCAGGCAGTTTTTATCTGCCTGGTGGCCATAGCAAAAGAGGTTGTGTGGTGGACGCATTTGAAAGGGCTGAAGACAAACACTTACTACTTCGCTGATGCCCTGATTAACTTTTTCGAATTTCATTTGGAAAGGAAAATCAGGGTAGAGAGGGAAGTGCACTCTTCCCAGCATTTTGTTGAAAGATGGGTGAGAAAGGCAAGCATGGCCCAAGTGAATGGGCCTACTCTGAGTATGTGCCTGTAAATTGAAGGAGGAAAACTGGGAGAAGGCACTTTGCCCTGGTGGTCAGGGTTACACTGGTTTTTTTAATGGGCTATCTCCACGAGTGATCCTCGGAGGTCTCCCCCCTATTGGGAAATTTCTTTTGTTTTATTTTTTTTATTACGTCCTTTGTTTTTTCTTTATATGCAGAAATGCCCATTTGTACCATCCTGTACCGTCCTGTGTTGTCCTTATAGTTATACTTTATGTCAACCCTTGTGGTTAATAAAGACAATATTATCATAATCGGTGGATTGGCAGTATCGGTAGAGGGTCGGACGCCATGCTTTGACGCATAGAGTTACGTCCCTTGCCATTCTGAGTTCAAAGCCCGCCAAGGTTAACTTTGCCTTTCATCCTCATGGGGTCGATGAAATAAAGTACCAGTAATGCACTGGGTAATTGCTGGCTTTGTGCCAAAAGTAGAAACAATTATTATTATTGTTGTTATTTTTATTACTGTTTTTCCTTTTCCTTCAGTATTGTTCCTGGTATATGCTGAAACAATACTGAAGGAAAAGGAAAAACAGTAAAAAAAAAACAATTATAAGAATCATCATCATCAACAACACTGTTTTACGTCCGTTCTTCCACGCTAGCATGGGTTAGACGGGTTGTCCTGTTGTGGGTAATGTCTGGTCGGCTGACCTTGTCTTGCGCATGCGGGAACTGATTCTGGCTTGATTTTTACAGCTGTATGCCCTTCCTAACACCAACCTCATTTACAGTGAGTGCTGGGTGCTTTTTTTCCATGGCACCTACACGTCCACTTTACAGTGTGGTTGATGGCACTTCCATACCTGTAGAGCTTATCCGGAAATGGCAAAGCTCCCCGGTAGCACTGCCAGGCCAGGGATTTCTAGAAATTGTCCATGGGCCCCGGCCTGAAAGTTCCTCTGAAGAGATTGGCTAGTTAATCTTCGTTGACACCCAGAGTCTCCCCAAAGACGACATCACTCTATCCCTCCACTAACCCGCTGTAGAACGCCAAGGTGGAGTTTCTACCAATTACATCGCCCAACTGGTGGAAAGCTGGGAGCGCCTGAAGACATTCCAGTCTCCAAGCACTTCCTCTCGGTCTATGCTTGACCCAGGACTTCAGCTCCATCAAGGAGACGAGCTGGGGAAAGACGCATCTAGCAAACAGTGCCCACATCTGTTCGCCATTGAGGAAGAGGTGGAGATGTCTTAGCCTGAGTGCAAAGTTAAACAAAAGTAAAGCTCAGCAAAAGATATGATTAACAGGTCACTGCATGAGATATAAGGAAGAAATAGCCAAACCAACAATACAGAACTTTATGATATTATGCCAGAGAATAGAAAGTCACTGTGTGAGACATCCTGGAGAAATAGCCTGAAATCTAATGCTATGGAAGTTACTATACAGATATAAACCATGAAGAACAAACCATAAATTTTATTGTCATACATTGTACTGTAGACTGTATTGGAAATATGAAGTGTTGTTGTAGCAAGCCATCTGACATAAGTTTGATAGAAAGATCAGCGGAGATGAGATGAGATATTATATATCATCGTCATTTAACATTCGTTTTCCCTGTTAGCAAAGGTTGGATGGGTTATCACAAACCAAGTCAGTACTTTATTGGAGCCATTGATGTTTGGATCATAGTAACTTATCTGTAAACATCAAATTGATATGGTTTGTCAGAAAGGATTTTCTTCAAATGCAAGATTAAAATTTCACAAGCAAGTTCCCTCTGGAGAAAGGCTCCCTTGTGAAAATTACTGAAAAGCATATTCTAGGAATAGGTGATTTTTGTCACATCACATTAATCAGAACCACCTAAAAACAGAAGAAAACCCTTAACAGAAAGTTTTATTGTGGAAACCTTTTTCAAAAGATCACTTTACACATCAGAAACATTTTATAGTTAAGCATAAAAGCAACATTGATGTAATATTTACCAAGAAAGAATTTTATGAAACTCTGTTATCATATAATAAATAATTGTTTCTACTTTTGGCACAAGGCCAGCAATTACCCAATGCATTACTGGTACTTTATTCTATCGACCCCGGAAGGATGAAAGGCAAAGTTAACCTTGGCGGGATTTGAACATAATAAATAATGTTAGAGAGAATTCTTCCTCAAATTTTATATTTAACATTTTAATTGTTAGTTATTGAATCATAAACCTTTACACTTCAGCATACAAAAGAAAGGAAAGGAGCCGATTATTTCCATTGGCCTTTCTTTTGCTAAAGTTACCTGTCAGTTGCAATTCTTGGCAGAAGTAGGTAGGATTTGTATTCAGTTGGAGAGTAAACTTGCCATCATAATTTTATGTAGGAACTTTTGTTAAGTTATACTCCAAAACCAACTTACTAATGAGAAAGTTATTTTACTAAATATTTGTAAATTCTTTATTATTTTTAAAGTTGTTTCAAAATCATAGGCAATGTTTTTCATTAGAAATATAGTAATGAAAGGGTTTGTAGCAAGCTACTTTCCTTTGTCACATTGATAGGCTATCCGGGCGTGATTTGGCTAAGTCAGGCCAATCATGAGCCGCGTACGGATATGTACTTTCAACTTCCGCCCAAATGGAGACTTTCCCGCTTCTTTCAATAAATTCATTCTCTTGTTGCTTCAACTGTGAAAAGGTAAACAACCATTATTTTTTTGCCCCACAACCATTAGCCAATATATAACGACAACAATATAACCACGGGCCTGGCCAACACTTCAGCCAGTTGACCGTGCCTTCTGAAATCTTAATTTGTTTGTTTCATTTGTTTGGCATGCCAGCTCAGCTCAATCTTTGTAATCCCTTTGTAAATAAAATATGTAAAAACATTGTAAAGTCTTGTGATGCTATTTACCACAGCCAGCCTTTAAATGTGATATGGAAAGATTCCTTCCAGAGTTATTATCACAGCAGCAACAGAACCTGAGACTACAGCCGAACCTCAATTCAACTTACATTTATTGATATAACAAACCATACCTTTCCTGCTACAACAAAATACATATTGTCCTTGATATTATTATTACATGGCATAATACTTATTAACCAGCTAAAGTGGTGACCTGCCATACAAAATAATCTTATGCTAGAAATGGTGACATACCATTATCATTATTTTAGCGGTGGATTGGCAGTATCGGTGGAGGGTCAGACGCCATGCTTTCCAGCATAGTTACGTCCCTTTACGATCTGAGTTCAAATCCTGCCGAGGTTGACTTTGCCTTTCATCCTTACGGGGTCGATAAAATAAAGTACCAGTAATGCACTGGGTAATTGCTGGCCTTGTGTCTAAAGTAGAAACAATTATTTTATAATCCTATTGCTATAGGTTAATTATATATTCAGAAATGTATTGTTAAGGAAATGTCAGAACTATGAACAGAAATAACAGAGTAGAGAGGAGGATTCAACCCTTTTGTTACTGTGTTTCTTATGAAATACACTGCCTTTATGTATTAAGTAATTTTGAAAATTCAATGTAATCCAACCTTTTCATGAGTACACTAATGTGTGAAAAATTACTGAACAAAAATTTATTAAATAAAATTATGATGAAAGGTTTTAATATATGTATGAACATTTAAAAATGAGTAGTAGTGTATTATAGAACCAGGATGGTTTCATGTGGGTTGGCATCAAAAGGGTTAATCCTTTTTTATGACAAGGTAACCTTTTTGGTGCTGTTGCCACAATAAAATATACTAAGCATGCTCTGTAAAATGTTTGACAAATAGATGGAAATAATGTAGTGTAGTATTGTTAAGATATTGAAATATATCTAATGCTCATAAGATATAGTGAAGGTAAACAATGTAGTTAGTCACACTTTTTCTACCATATGCCTTGTTTTTGAATCTACAACTTTAGTTTAGCATATCGTTTTACCAATTTATTCAATTACTGGTTTCAGTCTTGAAGATATTTATGTCATCATATCAATCCCAGTACATATTTTATCAATCTCTTTTTTCCGAGCCACTAAATTATGGGACATAAACAAAGAATAAATGTGAATCCATGTGCTTGTATGGTGGGATTGAACCCCCAAAACATGTGGATGCAAAGCAAGCTTCTTAAATATACAACCATGACTGCATCTATGTAGAAATAAAAAAACTTCCAATCATTTTTATTACATTACATTTATTCTAAGATTGTCTCAGTCAGCTTAGAAGAACCCTGTGTGAACCTGGGCTATGTTTAACTGTGATTGTGTAATCTGCTCCCTAGTGGTTAAATGACTACTAGAATACTTGTGAAGTTCATGAGATACAAGTAAGGTTAAACAATTATAGTTAAATATACATGTTCTAATTCAATGGTTAGAAGCTGTCAGTTCGCCTTAGTGTAATTATTATTGTGGCTGTGTGGTATACAACAGGTATATGTTCTGGTTTCTGTAGGTGATGCTATATACGTTTCCAATCTTGAAAATGTATTATCTTAATTTATCATAGATATGTTAAAACATTTTAACCATTTATGTTATATTATAACATGTATGTATGTATAATAATTGTTTCTACTTTTGGCACAAGGCCAGCAATTACCCAGTGTATTACTGGTACTTTATTTTATCGACCCCGTAAGGATGAAAGGCAAAGTTAACCTCGGCGGGATTTGAACTCAGAATGGCAAGGGACGTAACTCTATGCGTCAAAGCATGGCGTCCGACCCTCTACCGATACTGTCAATCCACCGCCTATGTATGTATAATAATAATGAAATTATTGTGTAAAGTGCTCAGGTGCACTACAACTCGTCAAAGGTGCATGTATAGTACATAGAATAATATACAAATGTTAGGGAAGTGAATAGTGTATGAGTCATGATATACATGTGTGTGGAGGAGAATATTAGGTGTAGTGTTGGCGAATCTCAGGAAGGATGGAGGTTTTAAAGGATGCAGTGTTTTGTATGTATGTATGTGTGTGTGTGTGTGTGTGTGTGTAGTAAGCCAAGGAGGAAATTCCTCAACATATCCTACAAAAATCTTAGATCATGTGGTCCAGATAGAGTGGCTTGCAGAAAAACCATTTCAGATGGAGTTAGAGCATTTGAAATGAGGAGGTTAAAACATGCAGCACTGAAAAGAAATAGTAAGAACTGAGACCAATAGTAAAAATGATAAATCTTATCCAGTGTTGATTGTCAAATACCCTGTGTGTTCTAAGGTGGGCCTTTTGTATGCTGGCTTGAAGTCACACCAACCAGCACATGATGGTAAAGTCCAAGTTGACTATTCAAACTCTGTTACAGAGAATCAGTTGATGTTTGTCAGAAAATTTGCAACTCAAGTGGTGGATTGAAGTGACCTCTTAACTTACATAGGAAGCAACCCTAAGTGGAAATAAGAACGAAATGAGATATTGTATTATTTGTGGACAGGTGTTTCACAAGCTTTCAGGACTAAAAAGCCATTTGAGATCTCATGCTAGGAAGGACATAAAGTGCAAGAAGTGGTCAAGCTTTGTATGGAGTAGACGACCTTTATGTATGTATGTATATGTGTGTGTGGTGAAAGTTGCTTTTGAAGCATCTCAAATTGCATACGAGAAAGTAAAAAGGGATTTCAGGAAAGGCATTACTGTTATATTTCCAGACAGCGAAGTTCCTCCTGTGGCGCTGACATGCAGCATCTGTGCAAGACTCTGCCTCAACAAAGCTGGACTCGAACATCATCTTCGCAGTCATAAAGTGAGACCAGTGGTTGACTACCAGGCTGTTGTTGGAGATGCTACTCATCATAACTGCCATGCATGTGGTAGAGAGTGTAAATCAGCAGGAGGGCTCAAACGACATGCTAAGCTGGCTATTGCCAGTGAATGTTTTGGTTGCCAACTCTGTGCAAGACATTTTAGATCATTGGCCACATTCGATCGCAGCACCATTAATTATTAATATTTATCATGTGATGGCCATACTCAATAATGAGGAGGCAGCCATGATGTATCATATTCACCCTCAGTGTTTAACATCAATTTTCCATGTTGGCATGGGTTAGATGGGTTGCCACATTCTGAGACTATAACAAGTCAGATGATTACATTTTACTCATATGTTTTGGCATGGTTTTTAAGGCTTGATACCCTCCTAACACCAGCCCCTTTTTAACATGTAGTGGATGCATTTTACTGTGGTGGCAGCATCACTACTTTACAGGGTGTACTGCATGCATTTTATTGTGGGGCCAGAATAACTACCTTATCAAGTGTTTTAGGTGCATTTTAATGTGGCACCAGCAGTACCACATTACTGTGTACTTGGGGCATTTTAATGTGGCACCGGCACTAACACTTCACAGACCACCCCTTCCAACATATATATATATGTATATATGTATGTAAAAAGTAAACAGAAATAACAACACAATGAGTACAGTATATGGAAGGAATATATTAGGTTAATGCGTGTAATAGCAGGAAGAGGGTCTTAACGTTTTGGACACTATTCCTTCATCAGAAGAAAGAATGAGAAATTAGAAAGATTGAAGGGACGGGCTGGGTGGAATTGGAAAATAAGTTTTTAGAGAAAAATAACAGGTCTATTCATGTTGTCATCTCTTGTGTGTATATATATATATATATATATATATATATATGAAAATATGGGTGAGAAGAATACTGCTGGTTGCATATGGATAACATGTTATAAAATGAGTCCCTCATCAGTGATTTACCAAACGATCATGGGTATTTCATCGCATTAAAAATCATATACCTCACGTTGGAGCGATAATAACTAAAATAAGTTATTAGGACAATAGAAACGCGTAAAGCGAGTGAGACAAGTAAACAACACAGGGGGAAGCTAACCGAAGATGGAAATAAACACAAGCAACATAGTTATTCTTTCAGCATAAGCTGTGTGAATATATGAGCGAGTCAGAAAACAGACCTTTCGCTAGTGAATCCGGTGTTAGAAAGAATGAAAACCGTTTTCCCAGCGAACGGGAGGAAGAAAGAAGGGGAGAAACAGGGACTGAGTGAGTGGGAGTGCGAGGAAGAGGTCAGTAGAGAGAAAGAGTTAACTGACATGGCAGAGGGGATGAAAGAAAGTAAGAGAAACAGAGAGAACGAGGGAGTAGTAAGAGAGAAAGAGAGAAACACAGAATTGCAGTTGGGTAAATATATGAAAATATGGGTGAGAAGAATACTGCTGGTTGCACATGGATAACATGTTATAAAATGAGTCCCTCATCAGTGATTTACCAAACGATCATGGGTATTTAATCTTATTAAAAATTATATACCTCACTTTGGAGCGATAATAACTAAAATAAGTTATTAGGACAATAGAAACGCGTAAAGCGAGTGAGACAAGTAAACAACACAGGGGGAAGCTAGTGATAGAGTGAAGAATAACATGATCAACAGTACAAAAAGGGTTTTATTTACAGTATTAACAATAGTTTCATTGGTTAAGTTGTCTTAAAATTGCTAATCTCTTGAAGTTGTGTTATTCAATTTTAAATACGATGTATGCTTAACCAAATCATCGGAAAAACTGTTTAAAATTATACACAACGTCTACAAATTCAAATTACAACATCATTAATTTTCTGTAGACATAAAACATCAAATAAATTCGATAACTTCAAACCAACTTGATTCGACCCAACAATTCCATAATTCAAATTATACCACCTGAGTCTATTATAATAACCCATTATCATCATTGTTGTTATTATTGTTATTAACTGTCAATGAATCAACATCATAACCTATTATATTTTCTCTCTTTCATTTTCTATCTTTTAATTTATTTCCCTAAATATATTTCATCTCCTACATTATAACCTATCGTATTATCTTCACTTCTAATAAAACTTCCAATTTATTAAATTATTAATTTAAATAATACATATATGAATATATTTAATATTTTCATGTTTATACCATCATATCTTTATATTTTAGCCACCAACACCACAACTATTTTAACCACCAATACCATCATATCTTTATATTTTAGCCACCAACACCACAACTATTTTAACCACCAATACCATCATATCTTTATATTTTAACCACCAACACCACAACTATTTTAACCACCAATACCATCATATTTATATTTTAGCCACCAACACCACAACTATTTTAACCACCAATACCATCATATCTTTATATTTTAGCCACCAACACCACAACTATTTTAACCACCAATACCATCATATCTTTATATTTTAACCACCAACACCACAACTATTTTAACCACCAATACCATCATATTTATATTTTAGCCACTAACACCGCAACTATTTTAACCACCAATACCATCATATCTTTATATTTTAGCCACCAACACCGCAACTATTTTAACCACCAATACCATCATATCTTTATATTTTAACCACCAACACCACAACTATTTTAACCACCAATACCATCATATCTTTATATTTTAACCACCAACACCACAACTATTTTAACCACCAATACCATCATATCTTTATATTTTAACCACCAACACCACAACTATTTTAACCACCAATACCATCATATTTATATTTTAACCACCAACACCACAACTATTTTAACCACCAATACCATCATATTTATATTTTAACCACCAACACCACAACTATTTTAACCACCAATACCATCATATTTATATTTTAACCACCAACACCACAACTATTTTCAACAATCATATTATGTTCATTTTCTTCGCACATTTAACATTTTAAAATTTATTTTTTATCATCTTCGCTATAACTTATTTATTATTATTCATTTATTATCAATACTTTTATTTTATCTCTCTATTTTTCTTTATCTTTTTTCTTTATTCATTTTTCTTCTTTCTTTTTTTCTTTTTCTTTCTTTCTTTCTTTCTTTCTTTCTTTCTTTCTTTCTTTCTTTCTTTCTTTCTTTCTTTCTTTCTTTCTTTCTTTCTTTCTTTTCTTTCTTTCTTTCTTTCTTTCTTTCTTTCTTTCTCTTTTTTCTCTCTATCTTTTTCTTTTTTCTTCTTTTTCTTTTTTCATCATTTTCTTTTTTCTTCTTTTTATTTTTCTTTCTTTATTAATGATGTAATTTGAATTTGCAAATGCTGTGTATAATTTTAAACAGTTTTTCCGATGATTTGGTTAAGCATACATCGTATTTAAAATTGAATAACACAACTTCAAGTGATTAGCAATTTTAAGACAACTTAACCTATGAAACTATTGTTAATACTGTAAATAAAACCCTTTTTGTACTGTTGACCATATTATTCTTCACTATTTCACTATTATTACTCCAAGATTAACTTACATAGGAACTCCCAAGAACTTATATACTCGATACCTAAGGAAACCTTGTTGAGTCAAACAACGCCGTATGCTAAAACTATCCACAATACGGAGTATTCACAACCTCTAACTGGATTACTTATAATGATAACTTGTTATCCCTTATATATATATAGAAAGAGAGAGGCACATGGCTTAGTGGTTAGAGCATTGGCCTTGCAATCGAAAGGTTGTGAGTTCAATTCTCAGACCGGGTGGTGTGTTGTTTCCTTGAGCAAGACACTTTATTTCACATTGCTCCAGTTTACTCAGCTGTAGAAATGAGATGATAGGTCCATATCATTCCACTGCAAAGTGGTCGTGGAGGTGCCACGGCAAAAAAGCACCCAACACTCACTGTAAATGAGGTTGGTGTTAGGAAGGGCATTCAGCTGTAGAAATCAAGCCAGAATCAGTTCCCGTCCCACCCTTGCAAGCAGGGAAAAAGCGGACGTAAAATGAGATGATGATGATGATGATGATGATATATATACAATGATATTTAATAAATGGAAACTATATTTATAAAACCCTATTTATTCTATTATATATATTTCAAGGGTACCAACACTTTGGTACGCTCTCATCAGATAAAATACCAAGTGTGCTTTATAAATATTGACATAACCAGGAAGACGATCTTAACGGTTCAAGTTTTTCTTGGATAGTAAAAGGAAAGAAGGAAAAGAGAAGAAAAGTCAAATATTTCAAATTATTAAGATAAATATGCAAATGAGGTTGAGGTATAGTGCTGAAAAAAACGTTATTTTTAGACGCTAGGTAGATTTAAATAATTATTAGGATATATGTATGTGTAGTAGGAAGAAGAAAGAGAAAAAAAGAAAAGCTTGTATTTACATGAATTTAAAAAGAATTAACAGTTTGTAGGAATGGGGGAATATGATTCCAGAATTAAAAAAAAATTATTTAGCTATATTTATTGTATATATAATCAATTAGATTATATGAAGAATTATGGTGGTAAGTTCATTTTATCTTATTACATTACAACAGGTTGTAAGTATATAAATATCTATATAGATTAATAATTGTGCAAGTATAAGTATTATTGGTGATTTTATAGAAATAAACCACACGTTTTAATTGTTTACATTTCTAAGACGAGTTACGAAGGATGTTGATTTTACATTTTACATATATATTTAAGAAAAAAGGCGTAGTTCAAATTGAATAAGAGAAGAACAATTTGTAAATTCAAATATTTTGTTCCAAATTTGAAAATATTTTCAGAACATTGTTAATTTAGCGAAATTATATAATTTATCATACAAGTTATCATGTCTATGTTTGCTCAATTGTCAAGGAAAAGATAACTCCAATATTATTTGCTGACTGATTTACTTAGAAATATGTAGAGAAAATTATATATTATTCTGTGTGAGATTATAAGGTATTTTATATTATATGTTTTTCAAGGATGAGAATTTCAATTACATATTATTTACGTCAAAAGATGTGTGAAAAGTTTGAAGATTAAAAAGAGGAAAAAAATGTATTATTAGATAAGTCAAGAGTGCATTTCCAAGAACTATCGTAAAGAGGATATCCTTCAGAATGTCAATTAAAAAGTATCAATCTAAATCTAAAAAATAGATTAAGAAGAGTATCATTAGGAAAAGAATATCAAATGGTAAAAATACTAAATTTAAGAAGGAAGATAATTTAAAAAAATTCAAATTTTTAAAGAAAAACTCAGTAAATAATAGGATCATTTTAAAGGTGTATAAGATATAGTCAAATGTAATGAATATCATAAATTAAAAATACTTCGGAAAGTGGAATTTTGGCAATGTCTGCAAGCAGAAAATAATTCTGTTTTTAAATTAATAGAGTTTTGACAGTTAATTATGTAAAAAATTTCCTCGATACACAAATGACAGATTCTTGAGAAAGCCATATTTCGGTATGCAGGTGCTTTCGTAATCGTTCCCCAATATATTGAATAGTCTATATTGTTATCCTTTAAATTCCAAATTAGATGTGAAAGTGAAGTGGAAGATTTTTTATCGGACCTATTAAATGTATGTTTGTGGTTGTGGCAGTTTGATTTAATTCTACAATTACATTTTCTGGAGTTGTTGTTACTAGGAACGGTACTATTATTATGAATATTGTTATTAGAAATATTATTATTGCTATCTTGGTTTGTTTGGTTAGGTTTAAATTTAAGTTTTTATTATTAATTCTATTTATATTTTGTGCTATGTTCATAGTAGTAGAGTAGGATTGTTTTATAGTGTGTCTGTTAAAAATAGAGTGGTATCTGTGGGCTTTAGGAAAACACTTATCTAGTGCTTTAATAAATAGCTTTGCTAAATGTGTTTTAACGCCTAATGAGAATGGGGGAGAGTACCAAATAATATTTCTAGTTCTAGTTTTTTTGTTTGGTTTACTATTTAAGTTGAATTGTTTATTGTTTATTGTTTAGTGTTTATTGTTATTATAATGAATTCTAGGATGATTTATCATGTTTTAATATCATTGAATATTATACTCCAGAAAACCTGTCCAGTGCTTAAAATCAGTTATAAACATATATATATGTTGAATTACCAACAAATTAAATATCCCTTTTGCTTATATATATATAGACACTTACATACATTCATTCATTCATTCATTCATACACACATACACGCACATACAAATTGATAGGTTAAAAATATGACTTAGAAAACAATTTTATCCTCAAATTCAATATTCAACAATTGAAAGATAAATTCAGGTTGACATAACAACCCCATTTTTAGATATTAATGTATTAATACAGAGATAAAGAATACATTTTTTCAAAAATTCGTCTGTGCAGTGAAAACATTAACAAATGCTACAACACATTGATGGTGATGAAGACTGTCCATATGGAATATAAAATATCATTCATAAAACTGCTTCTGAGAAGAGCTTTTAGATCCTCATTCATAAAATATGGTTTAGGAAAATAGAATGAAAGAAACATTAGTTAGTAATAGGATATTGCAACAGGTTAGTAGAAAGATCAAGCTGTAGTAAAGATACAAAAAAAAACAAAATATTTTTATAATTTCCTACGAGAAAACAAATACAATAAACTACTTCTCTCTCTCTCTCTCTCTCTCTCTCTCTCTCTCTCTCTCTCTCTCTCTCTCTCTCTCTCTCTCTCTTCCCCCTCTCTCTCTCTCTCTCTCTCTCTCTATATATATATATATATATATATAGAATAAGGAAAAGCGAAGTAGTTTCAGATGTTCAAGTCCTTTAATAATAATGCTGTGATATATATTTCAGTGACGGCACTGGCTACACTGTTCTGTGTGCGAGTGTCGTGTCATCATCAGACAGCTTGTTACATAATAAGGTTATGTTTCCGAGGCAATCCAAATTGGATCGACAAGGGAACGGATGAATTGCGTGTTCTTGGGTTTTTCATCCGCTCCCTTGTGAGTACCAATTCACCCCCACCGGCCTGCGCAAGCGCATGTCCGAAGGAAGTTGACCATTCGCCACCGCAGACTTCTACGAAATTTGCTTAGTCAGTTCACCCTGTCATCCAAAACAATGGCCCACCAATGCCTGTACCATATTTTACTGCTACCCATCACGGCTGTGGCAGTCAGCCGAGAGCCAGAGGGGATGGGAGAGTGTTAGTTTTTACAGGTCATAATACTACCCCTCACTAAGCGTTGACGGTACGACTGACCATCACCTTATAAGGGAAAATAAACTTATTCTAGGTATCATGGTTTTACGTTGGAAGCTAAGAGTGAGAGTTGGAAATAAAAATTAAAATCCTAAATCAAATATCAGAAATTATAAATTAAACAATTAAGAAATTAACAATTAGAAATAAAAAAGAATTAAAAAAATTCTTTTCAGGTGATGATTCGGATTGAGGTGAGTAAAAATATAGACTGAAGTGAGTAAATAATATGGAGAGAGATGTTTAGGTAATATGTTCTGAGAGGGATTCTAGTGTCACAGTTACTCTATCCACATATTGAATGACAATGCCGTACATTATAACTACAGGGCTCCAGGCATTAGTGAATCTGGTACACAGTTTTAATTTCCATCACTCCTATGTGGAAAAAGTACGTTGAGTGCTTGAATTGAATTGCATCAATGTTTACCCTAATAATTTAGCTCCAATTATTTTTACTCACCTCAATCCGAATTATCACCTGAAAAGAATTTTTTTAATTCTTTTTTATTTCTAATTGTTAATTTCTTAATTGTTTAATTTATAATTTCTGATATTTGATTTAGGATTTTAATTTTTATTTCCAACTCTCACTCTTAACTTCCAACGTAAAACCATGATACCTAGAATAAGTTTATTTTCCCTTATAAGGTGATGGTCAGTCGTACCGTCAATGCTTAGTGAGGGGTAGTATTATGACCTGTAAAAACTAACACTCTCCCATCCCCTCTGGCTCTCGGCTGACTGCCACAGCCGTGATGGGTAGCAGTAAAATATGGTACAGGCATTGGTGGGCCATTGTTTTGGATGACAGGGTGAACTGACTAAGCAAATTTCGTAGAAGTCTGCGGTGGCTAATGGTCAACTTCCTTCGGACATGCGCTTGCGCAGGCCGGTGGGGGTGAATTGGTACTCACAAGGGAGCAGATGAAAAACCCAAGAACACGCAATTCATCCGTTCCCTTGTCGATCCAATTTGGATTGCCTCGGAAACATAACCTTATTATGTAACAAGCTGTCTGATGATGACACGACACTCGCACACAGAACAGTGTAGCCAGTGTCGTCACTGAAATATATATCACAGCATTATTATTAAAGGACTTGAACATCTGAAACTACTTCGCTTTTCCTTATTCGATATTTACTCCGTCACTCCTATGTGGAAAAAGTACGTTGAGTGCTTGAATTGAATTGCATCAATGTTTACCCTAATATATATATATATGTATATATATACTTATGCCCAAACTCTCTGTTATGGGTGTGAGAGATGATATTTTTAACTGGTTGAAGTTAAAAGAGGTAGTCACGGTTCTAGGACAGCATTCCTCACCGTATGAGATGTCATCTGGGGTACTGCAGGGATCTGTTCTTGGTCCTCTTTTGTTTGTTGCATATATTAATGGCATAGATACCAACTTAAAGAATGCCACAGTACTGGAATATGCAGATGACATCAAGCTGTACATTGAGATAAAAAGTACATATCCTGAATACTATATATCTTTCCTGCAATCAGACCTGGACACAATGCAGTAATGGATCACAGACTGGCAACTCAAGCTGGCTGTGGACAAGTGTACCACCATGCATTTTGGGAGGAAAAACCCAGCATCCACATACTCCCTCCACAACATTAATATCAAGAAGTCTTCTTGTGAACGTGACCTGTGCATTACAGTCAGCAGTGATTTGCATTGGTGAAGCACATCTCTAAAATTGTCAAGAGGGCCGAGGGTGTCTTAGCATCACTCAGCAAGACCTCCAGCTATCTATTTAAAGCTGAACATGGCTATGGTGCGGCCACGCTTAGAATTTGCATCACCAGTCTGGAACCCCTATCTTGCTCAGAACGTTGACTGCCTGGAAACTGTTCAGAGACGTGCAACCAAGCGAATACCCTCCATCAGGCATCTACCATACTCTGAACACCTTGCTTCCCTGGGCATGGATACATTGAAGTTCCGACGTCTGGCAACTGACTTGGTAAACACCCACAAAACTATTAACCATCCTACCAACATCAACCCTGAGCACCTTTTTGATTTCCCTGTGTCTAACACACATGGGCATGCCTACAAAGTCAGAAAACAGCACAGCTCCCATAACTTTTGGAAACATTTTTTCATGTTCAGAGTTGCTGAAGCATGGAACAAACTGCCTGCATCAGTTGTTAGCTGTCGGGACACTGCATCCTTGAAAACCTCCATGCTGCCTGAAATTCGCCAACACTACACCTAATAATCCCCCTCTATACACACGCACACAAGTATATTATGACTCATACACTATTCACTTTCCTGACATTTGTATATTATTCTATGTACTATACATGCACCTTTGATAAGTTGTAGTGCACCTGAACACTGTACACAATAATTTCATTATTATTACTATTTTATATATATATCATCATCATCATCACCATTTTACGTCAATGTTTCCATGCTAGCATGGTTTAGACAGGTTGTCCTGTTTTGGGCCATTCCAGGTCAGGTGACCATGTCTTGCTCATACATATATCATCATTATCATCATCACCGTTTTACGTCTGTTCTTATACGCTAGCATCGGTTAGACGGGTTGTCCTATTGTGGGGAGTGTCCAGTCGGCTGCCCTTGTCTTGCTACACAGGAACTGATTCTGGCTTGATTTCTACAGCTGGATGCCCTTCCTAAAAACCAACCTCATTTACAGTGAGTGCTGGGTGCTTTTTTTCCATGGCGCCTACACGTCCACTTTACAGTGTCGGCTGGGTGCTTTTTTGCCATGGCACCCCCACGACCACTTTGCAGTGGAAGGGGGTGGGGGCATATTGTCTATATGCTTCAGCTTCGGCTTGTTCCTGTGGGAAGTCGGCTCTTCTGTATTACTGCATGATACCAGAGGTCACGATCATGTGTCATCGCAATTGGGTAAGGTTGGCTTTTATCACCTCATCCCAGGTCTTCTTGGGTCTCCCCACTCCGCAGCTTCCATCGACTTCTAGTACTCTGCACCTTTTTATGCAGCTGTCATCCTTATATCATCCATATATATATGTATATCATCATCATCATCATCATTTCATTTTACGTCCACTTTTCCCTGCTTGCAAGGGTGGGACGGGAACTGATTCTGGCTTGATTTCTACAGCTGGATGCCCTTCCTAACACCAACCTCATTTACAGTGAGTGCTGGGTGCTTTTTTGCCGTGGCACCTCCACGACCACTTTGCAGTGGAATGATATGGACTCCAGTCCCTATCATCTCATTTCTACAGCTGAGTAAACTGGAGCAATGTGAAATAAAGTGTCTTGCTCAAGGAAACAACACATCGCCCGTCTGAGAATTGAACTCACAACCTTTCGATTGCAAGGCCAATGCTCTAACCACTAAGCCATGTGCCTCCATGTGCCTATATATATATATAGTAATAATAAATATGAAGACCAAAATCCGATAAGGATTGTATATATATATTAATAAAAAAGTATATATAAACCCGTAGACCAAATATTTTTAATTAGTACAAATTAAAGTTTAAGCAAAGACTCGCTGCTTTCACCCTGTTACAGGATCTTCTGAAAGAGTTTCAGAAGATCCTGTAAAAGCGTGAAAGTAGTGATTCTTTGCTTAAACTTTAATCTGTAACTAATAATTGTTTCTACTTTTGGCACAAGGCCAGCAATTATCCCAGTACATAACTGGTACTTTATTTTATCGACCCCGTAAGGATGAAAGGCAAAGTTAACCTCAGCGGGATTTGAACTCAGACCTTAAAGGGCCGTAACTCTATGCTGCAAAGCATGGCATCATACCCTCTACCGATACTGCCAATCTACCTCGATCTGTACTAATAATAAATATATATATTATGAATAAGAGAGAGGGTTTTATGTGTACATCATCTTTTTATTACATAGTTCTGTTCACAGATGTCAGAGTGGTTGCATAATAACCTCATATGTTCTCTCCGTTGTGTTTACATTGCTGTCCAGTTGTCATATTGAATACACACTCACACACATACGCACATATATATGTGTGTATGCTGTCACCCTTTATGGGTACCAGCAGAGCTATATCTAAGGAAAGTAGCACCTATGGCAACAGTGAAATTGTGCCCCTATGCAAACATAATTTATATAAATAGTTTAATGATCCAGCCACCATAGGTCTTCTCACATGATAATCAAAGACAGATCATACATCTGAAGAAGTTTCTTTTTTCACTCTTGGCCATAGCTTATCTGACTTTAATAGGAAGTGCTCCTAGTCTAAGTGGCACCACCCCCTTTCATGTGGGACCCAAGGCATGTGCCATGCTTGCTATACCTGTCAAATTTCTGGATAGATCTAAAGACTATTGAGAAACTATAATTATTGCTAGTTTTTTAGTTAAGATGTTAGAATATTCAGATAATTATTTTGTTGGATGTAACACATACCAAACACACACACACACACACACACACACAGAGAGACACAGACACATGCACACACAGACACTCACACTCGCTCTCTCTCACACACACACACGCTCACATACACATGTACACACTGACTCTCACACATACACAGACACTCACACCCGCTCATACACACACACACACACTTACACTCACAAACACACGCACACACATAGACACACACACTCACACACACAAACTCATATACACACAAAAAAACAAAACAAGCAAACCAAAATAATCTGTCAAGATTAAGTTTCAATGTATTTCTATTTACACTTATTTTCTTATAAAACAGGCAGCCTGAAAATAAATTGAAAATATGTTTCACTTAAAAAATAATTTGTTCTTATCACTTTAAATTACAATAAGTTATTGGTGAAAAAAAAAAGTCAACATTAAATTTCAATATATTTCTATGTTTTTATATGGATTTGTAAGTCTATGAATAATTTATGATTAAGTCTAATAATTCATGACTATTATGATTTGCGGTCTGAGTTCAAATTCTGCTGAGGTTAACTTTGCCTTTCAACATTACAGGGTTGATAAAATAAAGTACCAGTAATACACTGGTGTTATTGCTGGCCTTGTGCCAAAATGTAGAAGCAATTATGTCTTTTTTGGTATATAATATGCTTTGCAGCATTGAGTTACGTTCCTTTACATTCTGAGTTCAAATCCCGCTGAAGTTAGCTTTGCCTTTCATCCTTGCAGGATCAATAAAGTAAAGCACCAGTAACATACTGGGGTCGATTTAATCAACTTTCCTTCCCCTAAAATAGTTGGCCTTGTGCCTAAATCAGAAACCATTATGCCTTTTGGTATATTTCATGCCAATTAATATGTCTTTGACCAATTTGTTTTTCAGCCAATATGGCTTCAGCCAGTGTGTTTTGATAAGTGTGCTGTATACCCATATATGGTGACGATCATCATCATCGTTGTCACCATTGTCATCGTCGTCATTGTCACCATTGTCATCACCATCATTGTCATCATCATAATCAACATCATCATTATCATCATCGTCATCATCATCATCATCATCATCATCATCATCATCATCATCATCATCACCACCATCATCATCATCTTCATCATCTTCATAATCATTTTCGTCATCATCATCATCATCGTCATTGTCACCATTACCATGACCACCACCACCATCATCACCATCATCATCATCATTATCATCACCACCATCACCACCACCGTCATCATCACCACCTCCACCACCACCACCATCATCACCATTATCATCATCATCATCATCACCATCACTGTTTTATGTTTGTTTTCCATGGTGGCACAGGTTGGATTAAAAGATGCTTACACCCGCTAGGTTTCCCAAGTGCTCACCCATCTAACTCTTTACAATCCTTTTTTAAGACAACACATACACACACACTCTCTCTCTTTTTTCTTTTCTCTTCTCTCTATTTCTTTTTCCTTTCATTCTGTTTTTGTCTTTTCTTTTCTTTTTATCAGTATCTTTTGTCTCCTTTTCTCTATCTTTATTTCCTGTCCCACTTCTTCTCTCTCCTTCTCAGAAATCCTATATATCTCTCTCTATATATGAAATTCTTTGTCTGTCTGTCTGTCTGTCTGTCTATGCATTCTCAAATGGCTGGACCAAATCAAATCAAATTTTACAAGGTAATACCCCGGGAGTGTCAACATGTAATTTTTATTTTCATTTGGATTAAAAAAATATAATATTGTATCTAAAATAACATTTCTATAGTGAACTATAGTAAACCACAACAATGATGATGATGAATCACATTTTATATATGAGTGTGTATGTGTAAGTGAGTGTGTGTGTGTTTGTGAGTTTGTTACTATGTAAGTTGCATGCACATTATCTTCACACACAGACAATTAAACACACACACACATGTACTCATATAGATACATATGTGATGACAGACAGGTGTGTGTGAATCTATGTCTGTGTATGTCTGTCTTAGTATATGTATGTGAGTGTGTGTGAGAGTGTGTGTGAGAGTATGTGAGAGTATATTTGTGTGTGAGTGTATGTGTGATGATTTTCATTTTAATTTGCATTAAAACAATAGAAAACAACGCACTAATGTCACATTTTCTATATTAATATGTATGTGTCTGTGAGTGTTGTGTGCATGTTCATTAGGTACGTAGATGAATGGCTTGTGAAAGCTGTACAAGCCATGTATAGGGGAGAAGTCAGCAAAGTTAGGATTAGCAATGAGTATAGCGAGGAATTTAGCGTACAGGTTGGGGTCCACCAGGGCTCTGTTCTTATCCCCCTCCTGTTCATCATAGTCCTGCAGGCAATAACGGAGGAGTTTAAGACCGGATGCCTATGGGAACTCCTGTATGCTGATGACCTCGCACTTATAGCTGAATCTATGGTAGAACTAGAGAAGAAATTCCAAACTTGGAAGCAGGGACTAGAAAGAAAGGGTCTCAAAGTCAACATAACAAAGACTAAGGTCCTTGTAAGTAGACGAGAAAACAGAACCCAGATCCCCTCAGGGAAATGGCCTTGCTCAGTATGTAGGAAAGGTGTAGGTAGGAACTCCATTCTCTGCCCCAAATGCAAACAATGGGTACACAAGAGATGTAGCAGGATCTCAGGAAGCTTAATTAAGAATGTAGGCTTCACATGCAGCAGCTGTGCTGGGACAGCAAGCAGCAAACAGCCACATGAAACAAGTACCACCAATCTCTGGGAGTGCTCTGTAGAAACAGTAGACAGCTTCTGCTACCTAGGTGACCGAATTAGCAGCGGAGGTGGGTGTTCAGAAAGTACAATAACTAGGGTAAGAACGGGATGGAAGAAGTTTAGGGAACTACTACCACTGCTAGCTGCAAAAGGCTTCTCCCTCAAAATGAAAGGCAGACTGTATGATGCGTGTATCCGAACAGCGATGTTGCATGGTAGTGAGACCTGGGCGTTGAAGGTGGAAGACTTACGTAGATTAGAGAGAAACGAAGCCTGCATGCTCCGATGGATGTGTAACAGTAATATACGTGAACGACAAAGCATAAATGAATTGAGAGAGAGACTGAGCATAAGCGGAATCAAATGCTGTGTGCAGGAGAGGCGGTTGCGCTGATATGGACATGTGATGCGTATGAAGGATGACAGCTGCATAAAAAGGTGCAGAGCACTAGAAGTCGATGGAAACCGCGGAGTAGGGAGACCCAAGATGACCTGGGATGAGGTGATAAAAGCCGACCTTACCCAATTACACCTCTCAAAGGCGATGACACACGACCGTGACCTCTAGCGTTACGCAGTAATACAGAGTACCCGACCTCCCATGGGTACAAGCTGAAGCATATAGACAATATGCCCCCACACCCTCCCACTGCAAAGTGGTCGTGAGGTACCACGACAAAAAAAGCACCCAGCCCACACTGTAAAGTGGACGTGTAGGCACCACGAAAAAGCACCCAGCACTCACCGTAAATGAGGTTGGTGTTAGGAAGGGCATCCAGCTGTAGAAATCAAGCCAAATCAGTTCCTGTATGAGCAAGGCATGGTCAGCCGACGAGACACTGCCCACAACAGGACAACCCGTCTAACCCATGCTAGCGTGGAAGAACGGACGTAAAACGGTGATGATGATGATGATGATGATGATTAAATACACACACACACCTTGTCAACTGACCAAAAATGAGGTGAAAAGCTATGTGTGTGTCTGTGTGAATGTATGTCTGTGTGTGTTTGTCTTAGTATATATATGTGAGAGTGTATGTGTGCGAGTGTGTAGCAACAATTTATTCATTTGGACACCAATAAAAAATTACACATATTGTTTACTCTAAGGTGCTTCAAGATTGACAGATTTTCATTTCTAAATTCTAATATCATTACAATTTTGATATTTTAAAAATAAAATATAGATATTTTGAAATAATTATGAGAAAAAAACATATCTTCATATTTATTGATAACTAATCTGAATAAGAACAACAGTAACCTGGGCAACGCCGGGTAATTCAGCTAGTTTCGTCGCAACACTGACTTTCTTTTTTCTGTGATATATATATATATATACTTTATAAATAACAATCAAAGAGTGTTTAATAATATTTAATTACTAACGATCATTTCACCCAAGCACAAGGCCGGAATCATCGGAGTATAAATAAAAAGTTAGAACACAGATAACTTTGTCAAAGAACATTCAGGGGCTACCACACATGGAAAGAAAGCGAAAATAATAGATATTAACATAGATTTGTGAGAAGAAAGCAAACACTCTTAAATCTATGTTAATATCTATTATTTTCGCTTTCTTTCCATGTGTGGTATCCCCTGAATGTTCTTTGACAAAGTTATCTGTGTTCTAACTTTTGATTTATACTCCGATGATTCCGGCCTTGTGCTTATGTGAAATGATCGTTAGTAATTAAATGTTATTAAACACTCTTTGATTGTTATTTATAAAGTATATATATATATATATATCACAGAAAAAAGAGAGTCAGTTTTAGTTTTAAGTTTTTACCGGTTGCACATTTCTAATGCTTTTCAAAAATAATTTTAAGATAGAACCATCGTGATGTTAGCTCTAATCAGATTAGAGCTAACACCACGAGCGCTCTATCTCAAAATTATTTTTGAAAAGCATTAGAAATGTGCAACCGGTAAAAACTTAAAACTAAAAATTCCTAATTAAACTATTTTTCACTGGGAAAAATTTGTCAGCATTTTCTTTTCCTTTTTACTAATATATATATATATATATATAGATATATAAATATACACGGGTGTGTATGAGTGTGTATAGAAGATTATATTAATAAAAGGAATTCCAACTTTGTCTGATTTACTCGTTTTATTTACAATCCTTTAAATTTATAATGGTATTAGAATGAAATAGTATGGTGGAATATTAAATGTTAAGTGTTAATTGAACAAGTACTTTCACACTTTCGCAATCTTCAGGTTCATAATGTGTGGTGACAGTCAAGTTTGCAATTTTCAACTGTAATGAGATGGGTAAATTTTGTGCCTTATATACAGTGAAAAGTGGCTCCAGAATGCTAAATCTTGCAAACTGTATTTCGACAAATCAGTGTGTAGTTTCACTGGATTGCTAAAGCTGATTGGTTTAGGCGTCACGGTTGGTTGAGCATGTCTAACAACTACTTAATTGACCCTATCCAAAGCATCAATTGTTTTGCTATTTTTAGAAATGATGAATATAGCATTTTCTAGTAATCATCACTATCAACATCACTTTTATTATTATTATTATTGTTGTTGTTGTTGTTGCTGTTGTTGTTGTTAGTGGTCGTAGTCATAGTCATAGTAGGAAACCCCATTATTAATGTTCATTTAGCTTGGGTTTGAATTTATCAATAAAATTCTTTTCATTGATTTTTCTCTTGATTTCACTTGGGCTGTGTAATTTGTAGAATGGGAATATTATAAATATTCCCTGACCACATGTTGCTAGATGGTTACTTAGGGGTATCTGACGGACATTTGGGTCTCTGATTTGCTGCCGGTGTACCCGTGCATGTTCCGATAGTGCATTTCCAGTTTGACCGAATTATAGTTCTTCACAATTCGGGCATTTAATGCAGTAAATTAGATTTCTGCTTTTGCAGTTCATATTTGCATTTGGGAATATTTTTCCAGTTTTTGTTTTCATATATTGACCGGCGTGTATGGATTGACATGTGCCACATCGACTATCATTGCATTTAGATGCAGTGAATGATTGGTCTTTGTTGTTAAGGTCAAACTTTGCTTTTGTTAGTAATTGCTTCAAATTTTTCGGCTGTCTTTTACTAAGAGTCAAAGATCGATCTGTGATTAAGCCTTTTAATTCATTACTTTGAGCAATGATCGGTAGGTTTGCTTTGGCAGTGTTGAAGATATTCTGGTGACATGGGTTGTGTGTCATTATAAATGGTATGACCAGTTCTTGGTTTCTTCTTCCTTGGGTTGTCCTAAGTTGTTGTATAGGTATTTTTATAGCCCGCTGTATGCCATTTTCTATAAGTAGAGATGGGTATTTTTGTTTGAGCAAAAGTTCTCTTAGTTCTGTTAGGCGTTTGTACCTGGTATTCGTATCTTCTACAATGGTACAAATTCCTCTGGCTAGGCAGTATGGGATGTTGAGTTTTGTATGAGGTGGATGGCATGACTTAAAATTCAGATATTGATGGGTGTCTGTGTGTTTATAATATATATCCGTGGTAATTCAATTCTCAGACCAGGTGATGTGTTGTTTCCTTGAGCAAGACACTTTATTTCACATTTCTCCAGTTTACTCAGCTGTAGAAATGAGATGATAGGGACTGGGATCCATATCATCCCACTGCAAAGTGGTCGTGGAGGTGCCACGGCAAAAAAGTACCCAGCACTCACTGTAAATGAGGTTGGTGTTAGGAAGGGCATCCAGCTGTAGAAATAAAGCCAGAATCAGTTCCCGTCCCACCCTTGCAAGCAGGGAAAACAGACGTAAAACGATGATGATGATATATATATATATATATATATACATATATCGTTTCTGAATTTGGCAACATGACCCTCCCAAAGTATAACAATATATACATATATATATATATGGCATTGTTATTAGATGTTGAAAAGAGCAGTGGCCTAAGACCTGGAAATAAAAACTGGAGACAAATTTCTTTCTGTACCAAAAACAAGGCACACACAGACACACACACAAGTTTGTTTGTGTGTGTGTGTGTGTGTGTGTGTGGGGGGGGGGGGTTACTGTACATGTGCGCGTGTATGTCTGTGTGTGCATCTATCTTGGTATATATATAAGGGATATTGTTTGTTCACTGTCACCAAGCATCTCAATTCATTCGTTGCAACTAAATTTGTGATCGAGGCACTTTATTTTGCAAGGTACTATTTTTCCCTTGAGTTTGTGATTCAAGAGAAAGGTATGAATTTATTCATATTTTGCATCTTTTGTATTTTGACTTTACAGTTTGAATTGTCGAATTGTGTATCCACACAAAATATTACAACAGCTAACAGTGAAATATAGAATTTTAAAAAAAAAAGCTTATCCGACTGAGATCAAATCTTTGAGAATATTCACATCTTTTTTTTTTTTAATATATAATTTGAAATAGCTTGCTTTTGTTTTGGACTGAAACTTTTTTGTATTTAATTCGTATGAATATTTTTTAAAGATCTTTTAAAGATTCTAACATAACTTGATTTGGCCCAGTAATCTACTGATATTAAAATCAGTAGTATATTGAAAAATGGAAAAGTAGGGTAGAGGACGTTTCGTGATTTTGAGGGGCAAAGATAGGTTGAGAACCTTTGGCTTAGCTCATTTGATCTTGAGGCTGATCTTCTCCAGAGCAGAAACTACTAAATGCAGATCATAGCTTAGATCAGTTGATCTTGATGCTGATTTTAACCAGAGCAGAAACTACTAAATGCAGATCATGGTTTAGATCATTTGATCTTCAGGCTGATCTTCACCAGAGCAGAAACTACTGAATGCAGACCATGGCAGATATTCTCCACTAGCCTTGTTGCATTATTGAGATACTACATGTTAAATGGAGCTGTGATTCTATGAGCAGCATTGTTTACTCTAGTGCAAAAGGGAGAGACCCTAAGAAGTCACCCTGTTGGATGCTGGTGTAAGGGTGAAATGACATTATCTGTGGTGAGAAGCATGCTGAGAAAAAAATATAAGGAAGCCAATGGGTTGATGGACATCACATGACTGAGGCAAGCTGTGAGCAAGGGGTCACAGCACAGACAGTATTTCTCATATCAAGCTTGACAATGAGATACCTAGAATCTGTTAGCAGTGGCCTGATGAACTGCATAACAGTGCACTGTGCTTAGTTTTTCACCCAGTTCAGCAATGACAAACCTATAAATGACCTTGGGAGCCAACCTTCTGAAAATATTGCCCACAGTAATAGGGTGCATACTACTGTCTTTCTTATGTATCACCCATTAAAAACCATCAGTCTAGAACTGTCTAATGACTCTGTAAACATAGAAAAGTAATAGGCCACTGACTTGAATTAAGTAAAGCTATTAATCTATCGCTACAATGGTATAGAGTACTCATTCTGAAACCCTGAAATACTAGTAATTTGCATTCTCACATGGCTACTGAGGTAGATGTAACATCATAAAATACCACAGAGAGACTTTTGCCTTTCATCCTTACAGGGTCGATAAAATAAAGTACCAGTAATGTACTGGGTAATTGCTGGCCTTGTGCCAAAAGTAGAAACAATTACATATAAACATATTATTTATGTCTGCACATATGCCTTTGTTATGAATCACACTGTGTTAGTGCTACTATATGCAGATGAGCATCACTACAATTTGCAAAAAATCTATATAAGCTGTCAACTTATTCTTGCTCCAATACCAAGTGAGTAAACATCACTGAAGATAGATGAAAATCCTGAAATACTTTATTATGATTCACAGTGTATTAGTGCTGCATAGGTGAGACAGCCCACACATCTATGTATTGAAGTTGTATGTTGATATAAAGTACAATTATTGTATTTATTCTCTTGTACAATTAAAGCGTGCTGTCCATCAAGGAAGTAATTAAATGTAGTTATCATTTCCTTTTTTTACATCTAAGATAAAAAGGAAATGATTATAAAAATATTTTTATACATTATGAAGTAGCTTTTGAGAGCTGAATCACAATAAAATTCCTTTTTGAGATATCTATTTTTAACACACAATCACAAATATATATATATATTTGTGATTCTGTATATATATATACATACATCTACATATACATATATATATATTTATATATATATATATATATATATATATATATATATATATATATATATATATATATATATATATATATACACTATATATATATATATATATATATTTACATACATATGCATATACATATATGCATGCACACACACACGCACACGCGCACACACACACACTCATATATAATGTGTAGTTATGAATATATATTTGCGTGACATCTGTAATGTCTATTATCTATTAGTTTTAGTTATATATTTTTTGTTACTTTATAACAATATAACAATATCAAAACTTTACTTAGAATACTATCTGAAAAAAAAAAAAAGAAAAACAACAAAGAACAAAACAATGAGATGATGAACAAGTATATTCTGATATTTTGAAATCAAGATGTGATGTTTTCAATATACAACCAGAATCTATAAAAGAGGTGGTGGAAATCATCCACCATATTGATCTGAAGCTTAGAGAGTGAAGAAGGTAACTGAATATCTGATGATCCCATCCCCTAAGAAAAAAAACTTTCTCAACACCCTTGAATTTTAAGAAAAGGCCTTTCCTCTCATGGTTCTGAAAGCCACCATGTTCTGCCTTGTAAAATTCCTCTTGGGAGAAGGAGAGAGAGAATAGAGAGAGGAGATGAAAAAGAGAAAGAATGAATAGAGAGAAGGGATGAGAAAGAGATGGTGTGAAATAAAATATAAGAGATAAAAACTGAGAGAATGGGGAATAGTGAAAGATAGAGACAAAGAGACACTGAGAGAGAGAGAGAGAGAGAGAGAGAGAGAGAGAGAGAGAGAGAGAGAGAGAGAGAGAGAGAAATAGAGAAAGTAAAGGTACAAGAAAGGAGTTTATTTAAAATTTAAACTAGATGGGTTATTCTTAGGACTAGTGATCCATTATTCAATAAACACCCACTGGTATCTGGGTATATAGTTAAAACAAACTTAAGAATTTTCTTGATGGAGATAGTTTATTGCAAAACCCTTATTCAGTTAACTTATACTGTAATTCACAGTGCTTCCAATATCAGGAGAAAATACGCCTCCTGCCATCTGGCACCACACAAAGCCACCTTCAGCTGTAGCATTTAACAGCTGAAGCAGAAACTGCTGATTTAAATCATTTCCACATCCTCAGTTTTTTCAAAGAGTTCTCTGAATTTGGATGCAGTAGTATCCACATACCTGTTCCAGACTTTCTTATCCACCATTGCTTCCCACTTTAAACTGTATGTCGACCTGGACTTGCTAATTCTCTGAGTTTTCTTGGCTTTAGGTAGTCACAACTTGTAGATAACTAGATGATGATCAGTTGACAGTTCATCCCCTCTCTTAACATGAATATCCAACACAGAGTAGAAGAGATCAGAGACAATAACAAAATCAATTATTGATCTCTGTCCCTGATTCCCCTTATACCATGTGTATTTATGGATGACCTTGTGCTGGAAGAAGGTGTTTATAATAGACAACCCATTACTAGAAAACAAGTCTAATAAGGCCTCTCCTTTCATATATAGATTGAGTTGCTGTGCTTTCCAATCACTCCTTTTTATGTCAGGTATTGGGGTTGATATAATCAACAAAATTCCTTTGAAGCAGTACCCCAATATGGTTGCAGTTTAATGACTGAAACCAGTAAAAGAATAAAAGAACACTTTAGCAAGGAAGAATGGTAATACATGTTACCCATTTCAGAGTCTACAAGACTGAAGGGAGAGAACAGAAGATATCCTCTAAAGGAAGGTATCCTTAAACCAGAGACCTGTCCAAAATGCTTCTAACAGTGTGAACTCTACTAAAGTTATCCAAGGGTTAGGTGGTAGTGTGAAACTATGTGTCAGATTAGATATAATACCTGTGCACTATGGTGGCATTCAAAGAGCCAGATGATATACCACAAAGCATGTGCAAATGATTCCACCAATCAACTGCCCTAATCTGGATACTCTTTTTTTTTAATCTGTTTCAGAAGCTACATTCTGAGTTCAAATTCCACTTAGTTTGACTTTCACCTGAATGAAGTGAGCAAGGGTGGGTTGATGGTGATGGTAGTGTGGTGTCAATAGAATGATTTCTGATTTTGGGAGAGGGGACTGTCGATTAAATTGACCTCAGTGTGTTACTGGTACTTTATTTTATCAACCCCCGAAAGGATGAAAGGCAAAGTTAACCTCGACGGGATTTGAACTCAGAACGTAAAGAACCATAACTCTATGCTACAAAGCATGGTGTCCGGCGCTCTACCGATACTGCCAATCCACCACCCTCTGGGGTGTCAATAGATTAAAGCTCTAGTCTTTCAATGTTTGTGGTCTTGTGTCACTGGTGTACAAACTAATTGTTATACTGTTATAGTTGATGCTGATGAATTAGTGGAATTGTTAAAGCAGATTGCTCACTTTGAAATCAGAAATGGGTGGAGGAGAATTGTGGGTGTCTATTACTGCAGTGTAACAACAACGATGATGATGATGATGATGGTGGCGGCGGCGGCGGTGATGGTGCAGGTTTAATTACCAGAACTCATTATGATAGCTGCAATGGGGTGGTGGATTGGAAGTATCGATAGAGGGTCGGACGCCATGCTTTGATGCATAGAGTTACGGCCCTTGCCATTCTGCGTTCAAATCCCGCCGATGTTAACTTTGCCTTTCATCCTTACGGGGTCGATAAAATAAAGTACCAGTAATGTACTGGGTAATTGCTGGTCTTGTGCCAAAAGTAGAAACAGTTATGATAGCTGCAATGGATGGAGGAGGGTTGTGGCTGTCTTTTGCAACAGTTGAACAATCATGACTTAAAAATTATATTATTTTTCTTTGCAGCCTGAAATTGTAAGCAGCTTGATAGCTGTCGACATTGCTCCTTGTGAAAGTCCATCAGCAGATGCATTTCCAGCTTACGCTGTCGCAATGAAAAATGTCTCCATTGATCCAGCTATGAATATTGTAGGAGCACGTAAAAGTGTTGATCAGCAGTTAAAACCTACCCTAAAAGTAAGTGTAGTAAATTTGTAATAATATGATATATACATACAAACATATATATATATATATATTTATGGAACTGAATTGGTTGCACACATGGTCAATCAAGCTATATATGGTGTAGTCATACCCAAAGATTGGTGCAGCAGTATTCTTATAAATTGCTACAAAGGTAAAGGGGATGCTCTGGAGAGGAGCAATTATAGGGGCATAAAACTGATGGATCAGGTTATGAAAGTGACAGAAAGAATGGTAGCACAACTAATTAGAGAAACGGTCAAATTAAATGAGATGCAGTTTGGTTTTGTGCCTGGGAAAAGTACAACAGATGCCCTCTTCTTAGTGAGACAACTACAACAGAGGTTCTTAGAGAAGAATAAGCCACTATACTTAGCCTTTGTTGACCTAGAGAAAGCCTTTGATAGGGTACCCCGATCTGTCATCTGGTGGTCCCTAAGGAAACTAGGTATAGAGGAATGGCTTGTGAGGACAGTGCAAGCTATGTACAGAGGAGCTGTCAGTAAAGTGAGAGTAGGAATGGAGTTTAGTGAGGAATTCCAGATACAAGTAGCAGTACATCAGGATTCAGTCCTCAGCCCGCTCTTGTTCATTATAGTCATCCAAGCCATAACAGAGGAGTTTAAGACTGGCTTCCCATAGGAACTTCTCTATGCTGACGATCTGGTACTTATAGCAGAATCAGTAGAGAAGCTAGAGAATAAAGGCTGGCTATGGAAACAGCAGTTGGAAGCAAGAGGACTGAGAGTGAACCTAGCTAAGACAAAAGTGTTGATGAGTAGAAAAGAGGACAAAACTCTGATTTCGTCAGGGAAATGGCCATGTTCGATATGTAGAAAAGGAGTTGGCATAGATTTTTAGCAATAATGTATAGTCACCATTTTAGCAATAAGATATAATAGATATATCACCAAGACTTTAGCAT